>PVLA01000054.1:409901-586305 GCA_004027455.1 Hydrochoerus hydrochaeris
CTCACATTATTCACAGAAGGCAAAACCCCACAATCAGTCCTCACAAAGGGGTTATCTAGAGGGCCTCCAGCAACCCCCCTGGAGTCTCCACCCTCGACTCCATATTGAGCATTACATAAAAACATACACATGTGAACTACACAAATTACAATTATCAGTACAAAACATTCCAAGATCCCGCGCCCAATTCCCACATGCGGTGTCCTTTTCCTGGAGAAGCAATTGTCACAAGGCGTGGATGGACTAGGACACGGCATGGACAGAAAAGGGCGCCGCACTTTCTCTCATGTGCTTTTTATACTAGAGAATATTTATTTGATGTGAAACGCAGAAGGACTCTTGAGGTATTACAAGCTTATCACATTAAACAGAAAAGGTAGTTGTCTATAGGAGACAGTTTAAAAGTATGCACTCATTATTTTTTAACATCGTATTGCAGCCTTTTATCTTCCATAACAAATTCTCCCAAATTGGAGCGTAAGACATCAGAGTGTGTAACTTCACTAGACAGTGACAATGAGAAGGGGGAAAGAAACAGCAAACGCGTGTGTTTTAATGTGGCAGGAGATGAGCAGGAAGATTCGGGTCATGACACCATCAGCAACAGAGACTCTTACAGGTAATTCATTAGTTTTCTTAACCGCACTTTGTCAACAAAGTCAGATGTGATTCTGTATTTTCTGCAAAGGTCTTGAAAAGTTTTTCAGTTTGTTGGTTTTGCTTATTGTTTTTTCAAAATAATTATCTGTTACTACCAACATCAGACAAAGCATAGAACAGCACATCTTTCAAATTCTTCCCTTTTATAAGCTGAGTAGTTTGGAAGAGGACCCCTCCCCCCCAGCTCTATAGACCTAAGTTGGCAGGTTTGTTCTATAGCCACATGTGCGACATGGATAGCAAATAAGAAAATAGTTACTGTTACTTTACCATCACCATGTTCAGATCACTGGCTCATTGGGCTGCTTTTGCTCTGGGTCTCCATTTCTTTTTCTAGCTTGTGTTCCTAGCTAACTGGGTTAATTTCATTTGCCCACTTCCTTGACTATCCTTGCGTCTGTTTCTTCTCTTGCCTGCCTTCTGTATTAGTTGCCTATCGTTGTTATAATAGAGTATCACAAACTGGATAGTACAAACAACAGAAATTTATTTTCATAATTCTGGAGGCCAAAAATCTGATCCAGTGTGTAGACAGTGTTGGTTACTTCTGAGAGCCTAAGCCCAAACAAGGTCATATCTGAATGTTAGACCTTGTTAGACCTCAACATATGAAGGGGGTGGAGGGGCACAGTTTAACCCATTCTTCACTCCAAACTGTTGTCATCTTCCTACTAGGTCCTCAGGTGAGCTCTCCTCTGCTGAATTTCTTTCATTAAAACTGCTTTTTCCCTCTTGAATCCTTGCATCACTGAAAGCTCATTGAAGAGTGTCCTGACCAGCCACAGATACCATGTGTGCAGCATCTGTGTCGCCTGTTTCATTTTAAATTAATCAAAGGCAAAACTACCTTAGTCATTCATTTCACATAGTGTTTTGCAGTGAGATGATGTTGTGTAAATATTAACTACATTAATGCTACTCCAATCAGAGATGTTCATTACAAACTATCAGCTAGCATTAAAAATACTTCAGTGTTTTTAAGCATACAC
This sequence comes from Hydrochoerus hydrochaeris, assembly GCA_004027455.1. NCBI lineage: Eukaryota > Metazoa > Chordata > Mammalia > Rodentia > Hydrochaeridae > Hydrochoerus > Hydrochoerus hydrochaeris. Next base: position 411,551 of record PVLA01000054.1, read on the forward strand.
TCTACCACTGAAATATAGTTTTACCTGAAACATGAGGGAGAAGGAGGATTTCAAATAATCGCCACTACTTGTGGGTTTTGATAATAGTTTAATGCTACATACAAAGAAGTGGAGACATAGTTTACCTATAGACCCAGGTGTCTGACTTCACAGTTTGTATCTAAATCACTCTGGTATCCCAATTTCTGTTTCCAAGAAAGATTTTAACAAATGCATAAAAGTTAATTATTCCTAGAAATTTAATATCACAGAGATTAACTACCTTGACCATTTCTTTTCCTTTTATCTTCTAAAGATAGCAGTGTGCTCTTTAATTGAAATCTATGGTTTTTCTCCAATGGGAAATTATATGTCTAAAAATACTTTCTACTTCATGTTCTACTTATCAGATAATTACAGCTACCCTCACAGTTTCCCACTAGGCTAAGATAAAAATTTTAAATGTAAATTTACAGTTAAGTCCTTTTTACTTATTCTGAGGGAAAAAATAATTTATCTCCTGTGACATTTCCAAAATAAGAATTATGTCCATATTCATACACAGTATTTTAAATATCTTCCTTTGAACATTCACCAGTATTGAGCTCTTATCTGTGCAGAAGTCTCAGGTGGGGTGGATAAGGTATCTCCCTAAGGGAGCCCCGAATGGAACCGATAAGCTATAATTTAAACTGCTAAAAAGAGTGAGAAGGCAATAGAAACATCATCTCTATTAGAAGACTGTTTATTATTATGAAGTAGATCATGAAAAATGTTGCATTTGATGTGACTCCTAGTTTTACAATCACACATTTTAAATAATCACTTATAAATACATTACAGAAGAACATTTGAAATGATTGAGTTTAAAATAATACTTTTTTAGAAGTGAGATAACTTGAGTTGGGTAAGTTTGCCTCAGAACTTTCTATGACTCATGTTAATAAATAGAGCTTGGGCATAGATGCACTGAATAAGAAAGAGCCAGAGGGTCTTGGGTAAATTCCTTCCTCAAGTAACGTACAGTATGTTCTTTCCAGCGACTGCAACAGCAACCGGAACTCCATCGCCTCCTTCACGAGCATCTGCAGCAGCCAGTGCAGTTCGTATTTCCACAGTGATGAGATGGACTCAGGTGTGGTGGGTGGCGGCACATGCACCTTTTGATGTTCCCATCAGAGATACCATTAGAGGATTATTTCTTCGATCTGTGTGTACTTCTACCTTTTATCACTTTTTGTGGACACACCTAGTACATTTCAGTTTAATGTGCTTGATGAAGTCCATTTCCCAACCTCAATTATAAAGAGAATGGATTCAAAAGAAAGGAAAGTCAATTTTTATCGTACGTGTTTTGTGATCTTTCTGTGATATTCTGCAGAATTATAGGTATCAAGGAAATAAATTTTGTTAAACACATTCAATACAGTGAAGTTTCAGACTGTGGATTTTTTTAAAGACAGCAGGTGCAGCAGATCAAGCTTTATACATGGGAGAAGGGAGAGGAGTCTGGAGAAACACTGATAATCTAAACAGATAACAAATGTGTTAGTGTGTAAAGCATATTGCATGTTAAATATGCAGCGTATGTTAATGGCTCGGCTGTCAGGGAACCCGACCGTTGGGAGGAATCATTAACATGGGATAGCACAGTGTTCTGTGTGACACGGCTTTCAGCAGCTTAGACGCTATTCAACCTTTTGGAGTTCTTTTTCTGAACATAGGAATTAGTATTAAATAAGGGCTTATGTTTATTTTATTTAACATGAAACTGTTTTGAGATGTTAACTATAACATGAAGTGAATAGTCTTTTGTTGTTTTGTGTTTTTTATTTTACCTCTAGGTGATGAGCTTCCCCTGAGTGTTCGCATTTCTCATGAGAAACAGGACAAGATACATAGTTGTCTTGAGCATCTTTTCAGCCAGGTATATTGGAGAAGTTGTGGGTCTTATTTTCACAAGCTAAACAGTCAGGAATTCCTTTTGCAGACACAACCAAAGAGCTTGACGGTAGATTGGAAAGGTCTCAGGTTGTGTATGGTTCCACCCCCTCCTATTTACAAGGGAAATAAAAATTCCTTTGGTCAATCAAACAACTCAAAGGATTGTAGCAAATGTTAACTGTTTTACCGTCCTTGGAAAATTAAAAAGCATCATACACAAAGATGATTTTTATTACCTTATGTTTTGTTGGAGGGACTTTCAGAATACCTTATGACCTTTCTTCCTCTGCATTTTTCCTAGTTTCAAAAAGTACAAGATTGTCTTCATGTTCATATTGATGTTTTGGATATTTAAAAAATAATCAAATTTGCAGTATAGAAATGTTTAACTACTTTAAAAGGATCCTAGTAAGTTTTAGCTTTTATGAAATAGCTCCTAGTCTGGTCTTTCATTTCTTTCATCAGGTAAATTGATATTTCATATTAGTGTGTAATAAGGATCGTCATTGTAAATGACAGGTAGGCAGGTAAGTTTATTACAATGTTGTATTTAAATATAGATTTCATAAGTATGGCATTTCAAAAATAATTATTTCTTTAAACAAAAAGTATTTGATGAGATTTGCCTTTAAGAATATGTATTACATCCTATGAGAAGTATGTAATGCTCAGTATGTATTCTGCTGTTGATAGGTGGATTCAATTACCAATCTCCTAAAAGGCCAGGCTGTTGTAAGAGCTTTTGAGCAAACCAAGCATTTCACACCAGGTCGAGGATTACAAGGTAAGGTTTAAAAATACCTTTTAAAGAAATTAGGAAACAAAAAGTAATAGATAGTATAGTCAGGAAGCAAAATTATCACACAAGAAAAAAATTGTTCATATTTCATAATTCACTGACAACTATTATTTCAGTATTAATAATCTTTCAGTATGTTAAAAAATTAGTAGCTGAGTGGTGCATGCCTATAATTCTGGCTGCTGGGGATGCTAAGGAAGGAGAATTACAAGTCTGAGGCCAGGCTGTGCAATGTAGTGTGAGACTTTACTTCAAAATGAAATTACATAGAATAAAAGGTTGAGGTTGTAGCTCAAGGGTAGAGAGCCTGCCTGGCATATGTTAGGCCCTGCATTCAATCTTAACAGTAGGACACCATAAAAGTATAGATTTTTATTACAGATCTTAAGAAACCTTTTAGTTTTAGTTTTATTTGAGAGTTTAAAATGTCTAGTATGTAAACAGAGCAGGCCCAACAAGTATGTTAATTAAAATTACATAAATGTTAAGTTCCTTTTACTGAAACCAAACATGATGCCTGCTTGGTTGTATCCCAGGATGAGAAAATAGAATAAACAACAAAACCCCTATAAAATATGAGTTTCCATATAAAATAGCCAAACAGAATAAGATACATAACTAACACTTTCTGACATCTACTTTAGGATATTTAGAGTGTTCCTATAAATGTGCTTCATTGTTGAAACATTTAATATTAAGATTTGACTTTTAATTTAACAAATTTTCTGCCGTGGTTTAGCTAAAGAAATTTCCATCATGATATTATTTTAGCATGACAGTAAAAAAAGAAAGAAAATTCTAAAATCCATAGGCTTAACTGTTTGGGACTTGGCTGAAACTAAAGAGACATCTTTCTGTTTTAATTCAGAATTTCAACAAGAAATGGAACCAAAGCTGAGTTGTCCAAAAAGATTAAGGCTTCACATCAAGCAAGATCCTTGGAATCTTCCTAGCAGCGCTCGCGCTCTTGCTCAGAACATCAGAAAATTTGTTGAAGGTCAGTCTGAACAGCAAAGAACATTGTATGGTATCAGCAATAAGCATTTTAAGATTCATTAAAACTAAAAGTCTGGTAATGCCTCATTACTTTTTGCAGTGTTTCATTTTGTGAGGAAATAAAAAGAATGAAATAGGAAAGGGAAGAAGAAAGAAGAAGTAGGATTGCAGAACCTTGTGTTCAAGGATCAGAACATTTTAGAGGGTACCGTGGAGAATATTCTCAATGAATAAAAGAAAGCTTATACTTAGGAAAACAAATGGAGCATCGAGAACTTTTAATATTTTTCTGATATAAGAAAGTTTCAAAGGATTCACAAAAGACATGAAGCCTAACGTAATGAGAAGTCTAAAAAAATCAATCGTGAATCATTATGAGAGTGAAAATAATTGCGGTTTTCAACATTAGCTTTTAAGTTTCTTTTTCATAAGTCTTTGCCTCAGTTGATTATTGTCATGACATTGCTTACATGACATCCTAAATTGGTATAGCCTGTAAATTGGATATGTAAAACATGGAGATAACTCCACTGGGTCTGAATACATGCTATCTGTGGTCAGAGTTATTAGTAGAAAATTCTGAGAGTATCCAGTGACTATGGTATAAAATATGAAATGAGAAACTTGTCTAATGTAAAAATTATCTCATTTAGCTATTCTCTATCCAATGATCAGGCTAGCGATTGGCAATGTCTGGAGATATTTTGGTTGTCACAATTCTGTGTGTGCCACTGGCTTCTGCTGAGCAAAAACCAGGGATGCTGCTAACCATTCTGTAATGTAATAGCAGTCATTCACAGCGAAGAATTATTTGGCTCCAAATGTTGATGTTACTAAGGTTGGGAAATAAGAATGATAAATATGATGCCTTTGTTTACATTTTTATTCTTCAATCTTTTGTATGATATTTGAGTATTAGCAACTCCAGTAACTACATTTTTAGGGCCTATTACAGAACTACATACTATACTGAGAAAAGACAGTTCCTTATATCTGATGGATTCTGAATGAGTCACTTAGGTCTTTTATCTCAGCTTCCTCACTTATTAAATAGGGATGGTTCAAATGTTCTGTGATTACTAAGTCTTCAGTATAAAAATATCCTCAAATATAATGATCTAGATTTCATTTCAGATTGGTAGAAAAAAAGATTCTATAAATATGGAACACTTTCCAAGACAAATCATAGCAGTTCTATTATGTGACAAAATCTTTTATCCTTCACAACTGAGTTTCTTGGCTGTCTTTTTACTTTATGGTTTAATATCATGGTTAACTCTTGAGCTTTGTAACATCACATTTAGTGAAAATTCTGAATTAACCTCTTCCAAAATAACAGATATCAAAAATGATAAATTTAGTTTTAAAAAATAGGTAAGTTTAGAGAATTGAAGCATGCACCTTACAAAGTATAGAAAGGTAGGTATTCTTGAATAGATGCTAGTAACATAATGCTTCGAGTAGCTGTAAATTGTACAGTTGTTCTTACCATATTTGTTCTTGTTAATTGAGAAATAAATTCAATGAATTTGTTTTTAGAGTAAATGTAGTATCAATTTGGAATGTGCAGTCATAAGCTTTTTTATCATATGTGAAAAACTTTATCTTTAAATGAAACTTCTGATACAGATTAGAAAACTTAATATTTGAAAAGATATTTATTTTGAAAACCTTACGTTTTCAACTGAGGTCATGGTTTTATACTCTCTGTACCTCAAATTGGAATTAGCAATTGTCATTGATAACTATACATCCACATTGATTGATACGGGTTGTGAATATTGGTGCCACCTAGCTCAGGGGAGCCCAGCAGTTGATTGACCGTGGTTGAGTTTGGTGAGAATATTAGAACCAGTGCAGACATTTGTACTTGAGTAACCTGCCATCAGCATTAGTAAACACATGTTCAATTCTTTGTTCCCTATAAAAGTTACAATCTTTTCAAAATCTCTTATTTTTTTCAGCTATAGAGTTTCTCACTTTTCTTTTTCTGCATTTGTCCTAGTGTTCTAAAACATATCTCATTTTCTTCATATTTCATTACACTGCAGTAATAAAGATGATTTTCTGGGTAATCCCCGTCTTCATTTTTTCTAATCCATATATGCCACTAATAGATTTTAACATTCATCAAAATATGTTCATGATTTCCATACTCTGCCCCAGAACCTTGCGGTGCTTTCTGTGCATGTCTGGACTCATTAATCCAATGTTAGAAACTATTCTTCAGTGGGTCTTTCTAACTGTGTCCCAATCTTAGTCTCTTAATGACATCATAAAATCAGTGCTACATCATTTAATATGTGTTATTCATTTTCAAGCATATTCCTTTGCCAGAACTACATCCCACTGTTACATTACATACTTCCCCCTTAATACTCTAAATTTTCAAATTTTTGTGACATATTTTCTCATCTTAAAATTCTACTCCAGCTTCAGGTAGGTTTATAATATAGTAACAATACTTTTTAAAGATTTTTAATCTATATTCCCATTTATTTTTCCTACTCAGGCCTGTAAAGTTGCTAAGATCTATGTTATCCTCATTTATGAATGAGCTAGTTGAGACTCAAAGTAGTTTAGCAAATTTTCTAAAGCCACAAAGTTATAATGTAGCAGATCGGTTTTCTCTTAGTTCCCCATGCCTTCCTGGTTCTGAAACAGTTATTCTTACAGCCTCACTTGTAAAATTTAATGCCCTTTGAAGTTAATCTATCTATCTCTTTTGTGAACCTTTCTAGTCTAGAATGCAGCTTTCATGTGTTTGCTTCTTATTATACTTATAATATTGGACTCACAGAAGAATGTTTGTAAGTTTGTAAATTGATCTATTGAAAATGAACTGTTTACCACTTGAAGCAAATGGATGTCTAGCTCATTGAACAGAGCAATGAGTGTAAAGTTAATATATTTATTAAATATCTATGTTTGGCTCTGTGTGAGATCAGGTGGAAAAGGGAAAGAAAAATTATATTTATATTTATTTTTATTTATATTTATATTTATATTTATATGACAGTTTATTGACATAGACCACAATAGCTGTAGGAGCATAGAGAACACCTTATAGGCTGAACATTTAAGATGACCTACAAAATTAGTAACATTTGAATGGTGTTTCATTATCCCATTTAATTCAGAAATGAAAGATGTGTTAGGGCTTAAGTAGTAGATAGAATTTCTATAAACAGGCAAGAGTAGCGAGTAGCGTGTCAAATAAATGGGATTTTTATTTTGCTATTTTTATATTAGGAAGACTCAAAAACATGCCATCCAATAGGAGTGAACAATTTACTATTTTTATTAATATCATTCTCATTTTTCACCCAATTAAAATGTGATATTGGTCGCAGAAAAAGGGTAAAACAATTAACTGAAGTGTTTCTTTTTCCTTCTTTGCAGAGGTAAAGTGTAGAATACTCCTGGCTCTTCTTGAATATTCAGGTAACATTTTGAAGCAAACATGGCCTTGAATCTTAGAAGTCTAATAGTATAAAGTCAGTGCCTTCAACTGTTCTCAAAGATAAATGGGTGTATATGATCTCTGCATTTTCTAAAGTCTTGAAGAGCTTAAAAACTACTTACATAGTTTTCACAAAAACTGAATATGCATTCTTTTGATTATTATTAAAATACAAAAATTAGCTGTATCTTTATAAACGTAGGTAAAATTAATTGTGCAAATAAGACTTACTGCAATATAGACTTAATTTTTAAAGAGTGAAAGTATAGGGAACAAATTTCTTAATCTTAATCATATAATAGCATTTCTAACATGCAAAAAATAATAGTAGTGGAAAATTACACTAAAAAGTAATTAAATACTTGATCAAACACTATGTAACAGATGATAGGCTGTTAGCCTGTACAGGCAGGAGTGAACTTGTCTTTCTTTCTTTCTCTTCCTTCCTCCCTTCCTCCCTCCCTCCTTTCTTCCTTTCCTACCTTTCTTTCTGAGATAGGGTCTTTCTTGGTAGCCCAAGCTGGCCTCAAAGGTGCTATTATTCTCCCTCCTGCTTCAACCTCCTGAGTGCTGTAATTATAGGCATGTGCCACCATTCCTAGCTATTTTTATCACCAATAAATGTTTAAAATAATAGTTTGTACATAGTGTTCCACAAATATCTGTTGTAAGAATGAATTAAAATTGATTTCAATGAAAAAAGAGAAAACTGATAAATTCCAGTAAGATCTTTTTACAAGATGCACTTCAAAAAGATATGGATCATAAGATTGGGAAGACTCAAAAACATGCCATCCAATAGGAGTGAACAATTTACTATTATGTAACTATGTATTTTTTTCTTCTAGATTTAAAGACATAGATATATGTTGATAAGCATATTTTTACTATCACCTGTTTCTCAAGTGTGTGTATATAAATATAGAAACAAGTACAACATTATAGTTCCTTTATATTTTGCTAAGAGTCTGTAATCAAAAATACAAGCTGAACAATAACCTATTATATCAGTTAGCTTTTGTTGTTTAAAAAGTGCTTCTAGTCTTTGTGTCTCAAAACAACAAGAACTTACCATTCCTCATGTGTCTAGTGTCAGTCTGACTTGTTCTGATGATCTTTGCCAAGTTTCATTAATACTGATTGGGTTGTCCCATGTGTCTGCAGCCAGATGCTAGGTGCAGGTGACCTAGGGTGACCTCACTAACATATGTAGTGATTGGATCCTGATGACGAGTGAGATACAAGGCTGACTTGGGCACATGCCTGTCGTCATCAGTGAGGCTAGCCTGGTCATATTCATGTGGTAGATCTGAATGCTCAAGAGCTCGACAGCTTCTGGTGGCCAAGGTGTATAACTGGTAGACTTAGATGAAAGTTGAGGCAGGGACTGCTGTTTCTTGTGAAATGTGATCTCACTGTATTGTCTAGACTGGACTGCAGTTCCTCCTGCCTCAGCGTTCCAAGTATTTAGATCTGTAGGTTTATACCTCTTGCCTGTCTTAGGATTCTGACTTTGATGGGAAGATTCTCAAACTTATATTGCAAGGATCTGCATAGAGACAGAAGAATGTATGACCACTTTTACAGTCTACTACACTTGAAAATTTTCAATTATAAATGGATAAACAAGCCAAGTTAGCCAAGAGGACTTTTTTGCTGGTTGGTTGGTCTTTGCTTTAATTAAACAAGTTTCTGCCTTGCTTTTTACTCTGTAGTAATGATAATAAAAGTCTCTCACAGTTTGAAGCTTTACTAATAGCACACTTCAAAGAACCCATTTTCATGGCTTCCCTTGGGTTCTTGTAAACCCTGGAGGAGAATATTATTTTTTTCACAGTTTTAAAGGTAAATAAGTCAGCCCTCAGACAGATTAATAATAGCTGGTGTTGTGAATTGTGTCTTGATGTTCCCCCCAGAATGTCATGCAGTCATAGAAGAGTTTGTTTTGTTTTGTTTTGTTTTGTTTTTGGAGGTGGCTGAATCTAAACTGTGTAATGCTGAGATTAAGGTAGCTTTACCCTGGATGTGAGTGCTACCTACCCTTAGGGTGTATAGCCTGGGTAGAATATATTGCTGTGGGATCCAGGTCTTCGGCTGGATTCTTTGGGTCGCTAGTGCATGGACAGATCTCTTACACTCTTTCTGCATTTGACTTTTTAGGTGAATTTTTTTTTTTGTACCGGGGATCAAACTCACGACCTCGTGAATGCCAGGCAGGCATTTAAGCCATTGAGCTAAATCCCCAGCCCCTAGGTGAATATTATAAAATAATTCTAGAAATTATGTGTCCTGTATTAACTCTATTCCTTTGCAAATCTTTACAATTTGCCTTATGCATTAATACTTAAATGTTCTGGCAAGTAGTTACTTTGATTTTATTTTCTCTTTTTTCCCTACCATGATTTTTTTCCTATTTTGTTGGTTATTTCTTTTCCCACCTACACCAAAGCACTAACCAAAGTGTTCCATATACTTGGCTGTGAAGTGATGTTCTTCACTTGAAAAAGATACATTGTATATGTTAGTATTAGTCACCTTTACTGTTGCTGCAGAAAATACCTGACACCTACAATTTAACCTTGTTCACTTCACTGTTTCAGAGGATTTAGTCCATGGTCTCTTGGCTCCATGGCTGAAATATCATGGTGGAAGTTGTAGCAGAACAAAGCTGCTCACTGTATGGCAGCCAGGAAGCAGAGCAGGGAAGGTGTGTCAGAGAGGAAGGGGACAGGGACCTGAAACAGACTCTGGTCATGTCCGTTGTCCACTCATACTGCCAGAAATGGACCTTACTAATCACCTAGGCAGCTCCCAAGCCAATCACATTGCCAAGCTTAATTGAAACACTGCTAAATACTGTGCATGTCTTTACCCCTTTCATTCCTTTCTTCTCTCAAATAACCTTTCACTGTTATTCTTTGTTCATTTTGCTTTCCTTTCCCTACTGTCTCCACATCAGAATAGTATCTAGGATTCATTGTATGTATCTAGAAATTAAGTCACTCTCTTTTGACCAGTTAGCTAATTATAGAAGTTGAACCTTTTAAACATCAGAGTAAAGAAGTGTTAATATTTTTAAATATATTTGTAGATGAGTTTTTTAGGCACTGAAATACTAAAATGAAACTGAAACCTTTGATAGGTACAAAAATGATTTATTTTGCATGTATTCCCATTACAAGACATATCTTACTTTATGAAAACAGTAAGCAAGCTATCACGCAATCCCAGAACCCCTTGCTTTGCTTCTTTGCTAAAAGCTGGAGGTAGCTATTGCACTTCTTGCTGTAACCTTGATAAAAATAAAGAGTGAGATTTTTGGAAAAAGATTGACCCTTGTGAATTTTGAATGAGTTCATAATTAAAAGGGAGAGACTGGATGTTTTTCTGGGAGTAAGCAGATTTTGGTGTCTTTATTTATCTGCTGTTCCTTCTCCATTCAGCAGGAAAATTGAGTACTCCCTCACTCAGTGCCAGGCAGGAACTGCTAGAGGCTGGAAAAGAGGAATCATATGCTGTTACGGTTTAAATATAAAATTTCCCCCCAAAAGGTTACATGTTTGGAGGACAACTGGATCATGAGGGCACTAGACTCAACAGTAGATTCACCCATTGATGAGTTCAGTAGCTGAATGTGCTGTTAGGAAATGGGGCCAGGTTAGAGAAAAGTCACTGGGGGCAATACCTGGCAATTTGTACTTTTGTCCCCAGTTCCTCCCTTCTCTCTTGGCTGTCTTGTTGCCATAAGTTAAGCACATTCCTCTGTCATGCCCCTCTGCAATCTCGTTTTTGCCTTGGAGCCATGGACTGAAACCATGAGCCAAAATAAATCTCTCCTCCCTCCGGTTGTGTTAGGTGTTTTGTCTCAGGATGAGAAAGTAACTAAGATAAGTGCTGTAAGTGTTTTCTTTTAATCTCATTTGTCTTAATGGCACACCTAAAAAGTAGGGATGAACCCCATTTTACAGGTAGGGGTCTGTTGCCCAATATGTGGTTTGTGTTGGGGAACTAAAGGATGGTCACGTGCCTGTACTGCCCATGAGCATAACTTGTAATATATACCCTTCTCCTGGTTCTGGTGCGCAGATGGTCCATTGGGGAACATAAATGCTTAAAGGAACCCTCACAATGCTATGTAATCATCTCCCTTGTTGAAGGATGCCCCAAGTCTGTGGTGAGAGAAAGCAGTTTTTGGTACTTGCTGAGAGAAATAATTTCACAAGGGCATGGGTAGAATATTCCATTACTTCAGTAAACTTCAGTAGTTCAAGGAGTGGATTATGGAACAATGGTTTAAAGTTTGCTAGGTGGAGAGGGAAGGATAGGCCTGCCTGCTGACAGAACTCAGAAACAAACATGCCTGGGCATCTGATATTTGGCAACTGCTGAGCAGTACTATGTAATTTAGAGGGTAGGTACGTGAATCCTTTGTTCTGGTTGCTTTCAGTTCTGTTGTTTCATTCTGTCCTCACTGCAACTGAAGATTATTGCTGAATTATGAGATGAATGGAGGGAAGGAGTACATTGAGAAGCTGTAACACAAAACAGGGATATATATCCAAGACCTTGTTTATTCTGCAATTTTCTAGCTTTGTCATTTACTGCGAGATGATGCCTTGTTAAAAGTTCCTGAAAAGCTCTTGAGATAGGTGTACTTTGAAGCCTGCAAGCAAGGCTTCAGCTGTATGTTGAAAACGGGAAAGTAGCAACAGCATATCACTTGTGAAGCCTTGAGGGTTTATTAAGTGTCTTTCATTTAAAAATATGTTGGTTTAAAATTTAAATGGCAATGTGATCCAAGGCATCATGTGTTTGTATCTCTGTCACTTTATTGTGAGCAGACATGCCTGAGTCTCCAATTTGGACTTCATGTAGTAATTGATGCAAGCTTTAATATCTGTGGGCATTCATTGCTAAAACTTTAAATTAATGAATGAATGTAACTTTTATGTGGCAGTTGTATTTATCAACAGGTTTTGTACGTTGAAAACACTGGTGAATATTTTGATTTGTTAATGAGAGTGAATGCAAATCTCAATTTTAATGCATGTAGAATAAATACAGTAGTAGAGAGTAGATTAAATATCTAACTATTCTTTTTAGAATAAAAAAGGAAGAAATTCATATTTCATATCCAAAGCATTACAGCCAGAATTATTTTTACAAGTAGCAAGATGACTGACCCTTGTAATCTCTTCTGAAGCTTGCAACAGAACCAAAGCTTGCAACAGAACCAAAGCTTGCAACAGAACCAAAGCTTGCAACAGAACCAAAGCCTTCTCTATGCTTTTGTTTCTCATTCTTAGTATCATCAGTTTCTTTCAAATTAGACTTTCGGAAGTTATTCTCAGGTTATAGGTGGGAGTATTCCTGCTGAAGCTACTGAGGTATTTTTAAAATTTCACCCAGGTTTTCTGCTTGAGTATAAGATAACTCAAAAGCAAAGTAAAAATATAACAGGAAGATTAAGACAACTTTTTCTTACTTAGTTTCTTTCTCAATGCTTCATCTCTACATTGGAGCTAACAACCTATCTGAAGCACCCTCTTAAGTCAAGCTAAATCCAGAGATCACAAGAATCCTGAGAATGATTTCATACATTTATTTTCACAATTCATTTTTAGCTCTACTAACCTGTTATTTTTGTTCATTTGTGAAACGATATTGAATTTATATTCTGTTATAAATTGTACACAACAAAATATATGTTTCGGTTTTTTTCTTGAGAATTGAACAAACTTTATTACAGGTTTAGCAGTTTTAGTGTTATTTGTATAATACTCTTTCCTGTCTAGTAAGTAGCATAGGACACGTGGTATAAAACTGTTAAGAGAAAAGTCTTAGCACATTAGTTTAATTGAACTGCTTGGAATTGCCATTTCAACCATTTGGATTTACCAAAGCAGCTAGTTCATGTAGCTCAACCTAACAAATGAGTATTTTCTATATAGAATTAAATATTTTAATGCTTAATATACTTTCCAATAAAATTTTTGAAAGGTTATTACTAACAGTGAAACTGATGCACAGCAACTATGTTATTTGTACACGTTTTTGAAGGCCACTGAAAACAGATGTTCAGTGTTTATGGTAAACATAATAAAAGCTATGTATTTTTGTCAATAAATCAAGTGTTCAACACATTTATCTCTGTTTTCCAGTAATATTGACAGTACTTTTTTCTAGAGGATGCTAAAGCCTGTAAAATATTGAAACACTTTTCAAACATGATTATTTTTCTTATGTGATGTTCTTCTAATGTACATGATTTTTTAGTGTGCAGATTTTTTATTCATGCAGTTTATGCAATTTGTACACATCCAGCCACTGACAGAAGTTAATACAGTGTGTAAGCTTCTTTTTATTTGAAAAAACTGTCTCAGAAATGATAGTTCACAAGGCAAACACATCTTCAGAGTGAGTCTATTAAAACTCCAATTAACTGCAGGATGAGACTTTTAGTAAATACTTAAAAATCAATATGTGCTAAAACTATGAACTCATTACTTTTGTAAAAGCAATAATCAGAATTCAAATTCCAATAAATTTGGGTGTATTAATTGCTCATTAATTCAAATGTCTCAATTTGGGAGACACAGAATGGCTAATTATTATAAACAACTGAACAGCATGTTTATTCTTTCTTCCTGTGTATTTCACATTAATATCTGGATAGGTTTAGTAGATACTTTTTAAAAGTGTTAATGATACTGACTTTCATTTATTAGCACAAGCTGACTAAACTAGAATTTGAGTCAGTGTAGCAAATGCAAATTATATCTCATCAGTAGAGAAACTATACATAAAGTGAAGTGTTATTTCTCTCATTTTTTATAAAATAATTAATGATTACCAAAAAGAGTTAGAGTATCAATGAAGAAAAAATGCTAGCATTTCTAAATTTTTTGGTGTTCAATGTTTGCTAGAATGTATAATTACTAAGATATTTGTGTTCATTAATGCTCTATATTTTTCACATGGCATGGATTGAGGGAAAGATGAAATAGCAGTGAATGTAAATGCTTAGCAAATGGGTTTTCTGTACCTGTGACACTGTTCAAAGCTGTGCTGTTCTTGTTTATCACAGACAGTGAAACGCAGCTCCGAAGAGACATGGTTTTCTGCCAGAGTCTCGTGGCCACAGTCTGTGCCTTCTCTGAGCAGCTCATGGCTGCCTTAAACCAGATGTTTGATAACAGCAAGGAAAATGAGATGGAAACTTGGGAAGCCAGCAGAAGATGGCTTGACCAGATAGCAAATGCTGGTGTTCTTTTTCATTTTCAGTCCCTTCTGTCACCAAACTTGGTAAGGAATCACGGGACTCCCAGTGTCTGCAACACATGTAACTTACATCATTCCATGCTGCCAAAATGAAGTAGTCGGTCTTTCCCCGTCATGATTTCCTTAATTACTGTGACTGCACTTGTTAACCTGTTTGAAAGAATGTATTTTTCCATGGTCTTTCAAGTTTTAATAATTACATAGAATTCATTCCTGCTTCCCTGGTTTTTATTTCTCTGTGGCTGCTAAAAGCTGAGATGGCTCCATCTGTCACTGTTTCTTGTAGTGCTAAGCTCTGACTGAACAAGGTCATCAGAAGGAATAGGGTCTGTTTGTTGCTATTCTTTTATGGGATCCAGAAGAAACAGCCTGCCCTAAAACCCTGTTACTGATGACGTTGATAATCTGGATAGTACTTGACAGATGAGTTCAGACAACTTCCATACTGTATTGTCTAACAGTCTGCTTGAAATTTGCATGTGTTAAATAATTTTTAGTTCTTTCCTTTATGTGCATATTTGTTCTGTTGCACCTAAGAGTACTGCAGTAACTGAAGTAAAATATACTGTGTTTGTGTATCCAGAATGCATATGAAGAAAGCATTTTAAAATATTTGAAAAATGAAACTACGATGAATTTATAGTTTTTCACAATTTCTGTGGTTGTGATATGTTTCCTGATATGTATTCACTTTTACATAGAAGTTTTAGGTGCTCATTAAATAGAACTAATAGAAATCCGACTAGACATAAGAGCTATTTCATCTGTTAAAGCACACTTAGAAAATAGAGCTACTAAGTAGTGTGGCTAAGATGTTAATTATATATACTATATATATATAGTATATATAATTTTACATCGAAATAATAGTTTTTTTCCACTGATGTTTAGAGTAGAAAGATGATTTCTTCACTGCATAGCCTTAGAACATTCTGGAATGATTAGTTAAGGAAGTCAATCTCAGTGTATTTAAAGAAATAGAAATTGATTCTTTAAGGAAAAAAAAAAACTATGTACACTATAATTGTGTGTGAGCAATTCATTTGTTTAGTTTGAAAAAAGGAGCTTTTGGAAGTGCTTAAAAATAAAATGAAAAATTATTGTTTATCAAATGTAAATTGTACCTGCTTAGGGAGCCGACTTCTCAACAGCATGGTAAACCTTTCTTATTTTTTGAACAAGTGGGTGAATAAATGAGGCTTTACTTTAAAACTGCTGTGGTCTAATCAAGTGCTGCTAATTTTACTTTAAACTTGATTTTATTTGCATTCTCAAGACATAAAAGAAAATATTTACAAATCAAATGACTAATAAATGACTTAAATTCAGAATATATGAAACATCCTTAAAACCCAACAGTAGACAAATGACCCAATTTAAAATTACCAAAGGATTTTGGTCGATATTTTTTTCAGAGAAGACAAAAAATGGCCAATAAGCCATAGAGGATGATGAATATCATTATCCATTAGAGGACTGTAACTTAAAGAAAGGCTGTAACCCATGTCATATGGATGGCTACAATCCAAAAGAGAGGTAATGACAAGTATTGCTGAGGACCTGAAGAAATTATAAGAAGTTATAAGCCTCATAAGTTAGATATAGGAAGACAAATCAGTGCAAGCATTTTGGAGAAATTTAGCACTTCATCAAAATGTTAAGTATGACATTTCCATGTAATTAGGAGATTCTGCTTCCAGGTAATACCCAACAGAAAGAAAAGCTTACATTGCTTTAAAATATCCAAAGGTTATCAAGAAAGAAAATTAATCAAAGGTATCTGTAGTCCCTCTGCCTCTATATTAAGAATATAAGACCTATGTAAATGGCTCTCTGGGTGGTGTCTGGGTGTCCCTGAGCCCTGGGCACATCTGGTTGTCACATGGGAACACCTTTGTCCATGACCACCAGACAAGCATGACTGGTTCTATAATACTCAGAGGCCAGAATGTTTGAAATATTTTTTCCTATGTGGGATTCTTCTAAAAAACACTTATTGTTCAGTCATGTTATTCCCTTTTAGGTTCCAGGCATTCTGGTGTTTCAGAAGGGTTTTTAGAAATAACAGTATAATAAACATTTATACAGCACTTAGTATATACCATGCACTGTATTAAGCTCCATGCCAAGGTGCAAAGGGGACAGCTCAACCTATTTGTTTCCATGTTGTGTCCTTCTTTGACATCTAGGGCTGTGTTATTGTTTTTTTTTTTTCATATAATGAAAATTCTTCACACTTCCTATAGACTCTATTTACACTACCCTTAAGTACAGTAAAAATCTAGAGTAACTTGATACATGTGTGATGCATGTTGAATTTGTTCAAAAGAAATGAAATAAATGCTACCTTTACTAGGTAAACTGTGTATAGTAACCTTAATTCCACTTTCTTTATGATACTTTAGAGAATGCATTAAAGGATACTTTAGAGAATGCGTTAAACTGCTGATAGAAAGGCCAGAATCTTGTAGCAGAAAGATGATATTGCTGAGATGCACATGAATTTGTTCCCACCTCTGAGCCTTACCTGTCACATCTGGAAAAACATGTGTTGTAAGAAAGAAACAAATGGTTAAAATAAACTGCATCCCATATTCACAAGATTTTAGACTAGGACCTCATAGACACAAGGGAGATGAAAATCATTCTTGCCATGAAAATCATTCTTGCCACCCAGCTCTTTGGAAGACCGATGCATACATACATGGAAATTGCTTTTATCACAGTTCTGATAATTGGCAAATTGAACAGTGAATAAATAATCTTTTGTATAATAGGATAGCTGCTATGTAATGTGTTTTATGTATTTATAGAATTTTTTCAGCATCACACAATAAAATGTAGTATAACTTTATTGTTAATATTTTGTCCCTACTTATTTTTTGTTTTTGGCTGTTTTATGAGATTTCAGAAGTCAATAACTTTTATAGATTTGTTTCCAAATGAAATCACCATAATTATAATCTAGCTGCACAATAGTGACAAAATGGTGTGTATTAACATCTAAAAATACAGAAAAGGAAAAATATAAAATTTTAAAACTGTGTAATTTTTAAGAATTGTTAATTTTATTTTGGGCAGCAAATTCCTTGGGGTTTGTTGATACTGTTGTTTTGTATGTATATAAAGCATAAATGAAGCTATTTTTGGTGTAGATTCTTATGTTTTGACATTTTATAACATGATATAATATGCTATATTTTATTTTTCCTTCTTTGCAGACAGATGAACAAGCCATGCTAGAAGATACACTGGTGGCACTATTTGATTTGGAAAAGGTTTCCTTTTACTTTAAACCATCAGAAAAGGAACCACTTGTTGCAAGTGAGTAATTTATGTGTTTATAGAATTTTTTAGAATCAGATAATAAAATATGGTATAACTTTGATATAAATATTTTATAAGTTGAAAGACTAGGAAGTAACCTTTTCACTTAGCAATTTTCCATTTCCTAACCTGACCTAGGCAGTTTTAGAAATTACACATTCAGGGAAGTAGTGCTACCTACAGTTTAATGTCATGTTTTATAGTTCTTCAGGTTATTCATCTACTAGTTTAGTATTTTCATGAATAGTTTTAAAATGATTTCTATCCATAGAAAAAATTTTCAGGAGTTTTCTGTTATTTTTATGTTACTCATTTTTCATAAGTGTGAGAATCCTGTGGTTATGGTAGAAGATAGAAGTTTCCTCTTGGCTGGGAGAGGGTACTTTTCATCTTTCCAATGTCTAGTATAATACATGTATTGTATAGTATAACACATGCTCTGGAAATGATCATTGTTTAATTTGTTCACCCAAAATTTCTTGAATACTTCTGGCCAAGACTGTTTTAGTTTGTCAGCAAAAAAAGAGAACTCTATGGACTGCAATTTCTCATGGAGCTTACATTTAAGTGGGGAGAGGAAATAATAAGTCAGATGAATAAGTGAATTTTATAGTAAATTAGAAAGTACTAATGAAAGAGAATATAACATAAAGATGAAAAGACAAGTGAGAAGTTGGATATAACAGGGCAGGGAGGGAAGCCTCACTGGGGAGCCCAGATCACAGAAGGGACTAAGGGAGTGACTCATGCGGATTTTGGAGGAGGTGCCCTGGATTCTTTGGACTCCGAGGTAGGAAGACATGTGGCATTCTCTCAGGTAACAAACGAGCAGGTCTGCTTGGCTATAGTAGACCAAGTAGAGAAGACAAGGTCAGACCATGCACGACTTGCTGGCTGAGACAAGCACCGTGCTTTCCTCCCCAAGCCATTGAGAAGATTGACAGTGGAGTTCACCTTCTGTGTTGGAAGGCTGTGTCTGGCTGCTGTGTTGAATACACCACTCCAGGGGCAAAAATGGAGGCCTGAATACCAGGCAGAAAGCCACAGAATGACCTGGGTGAAAGATTATAGTGACTTTATCTTAAGGATAGCTGTGAAGACGGTTTTTAAAAAGTCCATGCATTTTCTATCAATTTACAAAAGTAAAGAGAACAGAATTTTATTGATGCTTTGTTTTCTGCAGCAAACAAGAAAGAACAAGAACATGAAGTACAAAGTTAGAAATATAGGTTATATTCAAGATAGATTTTATTTTTCTGGCGGTGGTATTATTTGATCAGGATAATATTTGAACAAATTATGTGATCTTTTTTCTCTACAGATAGAATAGGATGTATTTTCATTTACTTGAATAGTGTAGGCACAGTTTTGTTGAAGGCAGAAAAAACTCTATTTTGTGATCAAACTCAGTATATTTTTAAAGTTTCATCTGAGGAAATCTAGGCTCACAGGAGGTCTCTTTCTCATGGTTCCAATGCAATATTGTTGGCAAATGATCTGTGGAATAAGAAGAACCAAAATTAAGCTTTGTAAAATGTTTCCGTATTATATATCCACTGTAAGAAATTTCACTGGCACATTGGAACCTAAACTAAATATAAAGGTAACAGAGGCCATGTAAGTAATGTTAGTATGTAAGTATAACCGTGCCTCCAACAAACACAGCATTGGAATATGCATATGGCAGTACATTTTTGTGTATTTCTTCAAGGCATAGCTTTGACTTCTGAAAATAGTGAAGCAGCAATTTCAATGCTTTATGGTTACAGATTCTGCCAAATTAAAAACAGTAATGATAGGAACATAGCTCTCACTTTAAGATGGCTCAGGAAAGAAGAGAATTACACAGTTACTCAGGGTCATTGTGTCTGAAATGCTATAAGAAAACTGGAGCCTTGTTATTCATTGTGAGTAGTTTCATCTTTCTATATGTATAGAAGCAGAGAAATAAAATGAGCTAATGAATTCTGCACCAGTGGAAGGAGCCTGGTTGCCTGTGGGTCTATGAAGCAAGGTCTGAGCCCAAAGGACTCAAAGTGGGTTGTTTAAATTAGTTAGCATTTTGTTATTGGGACCCAGGAACTGATAGGCATCATTTAAAAGAGAAGAGCTTTATTTTGTCTCATGTGTCAAGGGATTCAACCCATGGTCAGCCGGCTTCAAGGTCTCAGAGCATGGGAGAGCAAGGAAGCGTATCTCAGGGTGGCCGGGAAGCACAGGCAGGGATTAGCACCAGAGAAAAAGAGGCCAGAGATTGTATGTGTGTTTTATGACCTACCTCGACACACCAGGAAGCGTGCCGGCCCCTATGCCAGCTGGTTATCGGATTACATAAGATAATAAATTTGAAATTCTCTAGCATTATATGTGGCTCATTTTAGCATTTAGTGTTAGAGTAAACTGAGGCACAATTAAGACCCTTGAGACAAAGTTTAAGCAACATGCAAAGGATTATCGCAGACTGAGTGCAGCCAAGCCAAAGGTGAACAGACCATTGCGCCCCAAACAAGGGGCAAGAGCATGTTTTATAGGGGAGTTTACGTGTGGGAGGGGCCATTGCTGAGGGGGGTGTGAAATTTTGGATCTGAGTAGGGAGCCTGGGGCTGGCTGATTGGGCAATACTGGGTATGGGGGCAGTGTAGCCGGCACAGCAGGTCTCTTGTGGTTTTTTAAGGAATCAGCTCTCTGCAGGTAGAATTGTAGAGGGCAGCTGATAGCTGATTGAGCTGCGTGGGGAAGCTGATAGATTCTTGTTACCACTGTGCACTCAGGGGTAACAGATCTGCTTGGGGAGTTTCTCTCTCCTATCTGGGTGGGAATCTGGTTCAGAGATCTGTCATTTAATAAATGTTTGTGTCCCTTCTCCTTACTTTATTACTTCACATTATTTTTAGTAACCAGTATTAATAGCATTACCCATAGTCTTATTTTTGCAGTAAACAATAATGATATTCTGAACAATTACGGTTTGCCAAGCACATTGAACCAAATTGTCTGAATTGAAGACATTACATTTTTACTGAAGAAATAATTGTTAAATATATGTAGCACAGTAAGTGCTGAGATAAGTTCTAAGAATATAATGGTACATGTATAAAATAAAGTCCCTGTTAGTATGAAGTTTAGACTGTAGAGAAAGATACAAAAGAATAAATGGCCAGTTTGACCATTTCTCTGATATGAAAGGTACAAAGAACTTTCTATGTCCCATTATGTAGTGGAAAAAGGAGTAAATTATCTAAATGATTAGACTGTATAGAATTAAATTTATTTTGTGGAAAGTGTTTTTAGAGAATCCTGTGACTGTAGATCTCCTTTTTCAATGGTGACACTGGCAGTTTTATAGTTATTAGAAGAATAAATATATTTGTGTCCCCACTGTCTCTTAAGTGTAGTGCCTTAAGCAGTGAGTGCCAACCTGGATGAGACAGACAGGGGCTGACAACTTACACGGAGACAACAATAAGAAATGAAGTACCGTACAGGTAGCTGGGACATGCTAGATCCTGTGAAGCATGTGAGCAGATGCATGAAGGAAAAGAGTGATGTGGCCACTTAAGGGGGGTCCAGAGAAGGCTCTGCAGAAGTAGCTTTTAAGCTAAGATGTGAACTACAGATAAGCCCAACCAGACCCCAACATATGAACATCACTTCAGACAGAGGGACCCCACAACTTTAACATCAAAGACTTATTTCAAACTCACTGCCCGTTCAGTAGCTGGCTGCCATGTTGAAGGAATGGGCAGGTACCGTTGAAACTCCTGTCTAGGGTGAGTCCTCTCGTATGCTACCAGAGAACTTTTCCTCGAAGAATAATACTTCTGAAGCTTTAATCTTTGTCCAGTCATAATCATCAACTTTATTGTTCTTAGCAGATAAATTTCCATGAGAGAAAGGCAACATTTTCAGCTTCACTAGTGTTAGGCACATTTTCAAAAAGGTTTTAATTTTTTTCATATTGTTGAGAGTCCTTTGTACAATTTAGATGACATTTCTGTACTAGATGTGTCATTTGCAGGCATTTCCTCTGAATTTGTTGTTTGTTTTCTCATTCTATTGACATAATCCTTCACAGGGCTGAAGTTTTACATTTTAATGAAGTCCTGCTAATTAATTCTTCTTTAATGGTTGCACTCTTAGTGTTATTTCTACAAAGTCTTCACCACACTCAAGGTCTACAGGTTTTCTCCTATTATCTTATAGGCTTTTAAAAGCTTTCACATTAAAAGCGGTATCAGGGGTTCCAGCACCATTTGTTGAAGAGATTACCTTTGCTGCATGGTGTTGCCTTTACTTCTCTATTGGAAATATATTTATGTGGGTCAGCTTCTAGATTTCATGTTTTTATCTGTCTGTATTTTGTACCATATCACACTGTTTTGGTTACTGTAGCTTTCTGCAGTAATCCTTGAAGATAATATCTACCCTTCAATTTTGTTTTTTTCTAGTATTATGGCTTGGTCTTCTTTTCCTTCCTCCTTTGCTTTTTCCTTTCTTCCCTCCCTCCCATTCCGCTTCCCTTCCTCAGTCCTCTTTCTTCTTTTCTTCTCCTCCATCCCCTTTTCTTTTTGCAACACTTAGGATTGAACCTTGACCTTCTATATGCTAGTTAAGTACTGTACTGCTGAGCTACATCCCCAGCTTTATTCTGGCTTTTCTCTCTCCATGTAAACTTTAGAATCATTTTGTTGACATCCATGAAATAATTTGGAATTTTGATTGGAATTTTATAGGAAAGCTGTAGGTCAAGTTGGGAAAGGTTTTCTTACTAGAGGATTCACCCTAGAGAGGAGGGTATCTTGATAGTGTTGAATATAGGATAGTTCTTCATTTATTTTGATACTTTTAATCAGAAGTGTGTAGATTTTTCAAGTCATACACAAGTATTTCATTTTTATACAGTGCCTGTATAACTTTACTGTGTTTTTCTTATTGTAAGAGCTAAGATTTCCAGTATGGTGTTGAAAAGGGTAGTAAAGGGGACGTTTGCAGCTGAGTTTAGTGGGACGGCTGATTTCTCATCATTGTATATGATGTTACTGCAGGTTTTATAGATACTCCTTGTCAAGCTGATAAAGCCCTCTTTTCTTTGTTTACTGAGAGTTTTTTTAATCATCATTAAGTGCTGGATTTTGTCAAATGTTTTTCTGTATCTATTGTGATCATGGAATTTTTCTTTTCTGATGTTTCATTTTGGTGGACTACATTAATTGATTTTTAGATACTGAGCCAGCCTTGTTTGCATAGTTGGGATAAATTCCATTTGATCTGGACTTCTTAATACATTATGAAATTGGGTTTGTTAATGTTTTTGAAAAATTTTTACATATATTCATGGGAATTATTATGCACTTTTACAGATACAACATGTACTTTGAGGATTCATTAACATAGTACTTACAGTTTATCATCACTTTAAAATATATACTTTCAAATTTTTAAGTAAGCTTTAGCTTTGTATTCTTAATATATCTCCATTTCTTCTATGTTAGTCCTGTGAGACTCTACCTTCTGTATTATTATGTTTTTTTCTATAGCATTATCCCTTTTTAAAAAATGGATTATCTTGATAGTAATTATCAAATAAGAGTGTGGAATTTGTGTTACTTAGCTTTTTCTCACTTCAATAAATACCAGAGGTAAACAATTTAAAAGGAGAAAAAAATTATTTGGACCCCTGATTTAAGAGATTTCACTCCATGGCTAAGTGTTCTGTTGGCTTTGAGCCTGTGTCAGAAAGTATATCAGAGCAAGAATCACATGATAGAGGAAGCTGCTGGCCTCAGGGTGGCTGGGAAGCAGGGAGGGAGAGGTTCAGATCAGATTCCAGTGTCTTCTTCAAGGGTGCACCCCCAGTGACCTCACTTCCTCCGGATAGGCCCCCCTCCCATGGTCCCACCACCTTCCAGTAGTACCTTAGGGTGGTGACTAAGTCTGTGGCACATAGGCCTTTGGAGTCATGTAAGATTCAAACTGTAACAGAGCTAAACAAAACTTAAAATATATATGACAGTGACTTAAAAGAAGAACAAGAAGATGCAAATACTTAGTGTGTGTGAGTCTATCATTTCCACAGTTTCCATGCATCTGTTACAATTTAGAAAACAGGAAAAAAGGGGTTGCCAAATCATTAAGATGCAATTAATTTGTAACCCCTTGACTAAGAAACTTAGTTTTGCTCTTTTCTAAATCAATCTCTTCATGTTTTCCATTTTAAAAATACAATACCAAAAAACATTATTTTGTGGCAAAAAGAGATTTGTAAATGTTAATACAATATCTCCATTATTGATACACAGAATTCATACACATTTCATCTATGTATATTTATATAAAAGAAAATGTGTATGTAACATATATTTAATCTATACATATTTTAAAATCTATGATCATAAATGATACTTGAATACTACTTTTATATCAGTTTATCTCTAGATATAGAAGTAATAAATATTAGATTAAGATTTGTATTAAATTTTTACTGTATCATTAGTTTTTATCTAGAGTGACTATTTTAGCTTTTTAGGAAAATTTTACATTTTTTTGTAAAGAGGTAGAAGTATTTGCCATAGATATGTATCATAAAAGGGAAAGGATTTGGGATATCATTGTGAAATGCTTCTACAATACAGTATTTCACCTTTTCAAATATTTGATTTTTTAAGTAATTAAACTTGGCATCTTTAAAAATTGCTATAAGAGTTTGGACAGATAATTTCTAACGACTGTAGGGCGTCAACAGAGGGTGATTCATTTTTGATTTGGTGCTCAGGGAATGGAGCATACAAAGCCCATGCTAATTTTGTTAATGTTTGCTGTGTATTTAATTTCTTGCATACTACTTAAGAAGTGTACCCCAAGGCCTCATTTTGTCTAAAATATGAACAAGGCAGCAACCCTAGGAGATTCTGAATCCAAACCATGTGTAGCTGAACTCATTTTGTTAAGTGAGGCATCTGGTATGTCCAAGTATAATGATGTTTCCTATTACAGAATTTCATGTGCAGTACAGTAATAAATCTGTTGCTTTAGCTAATGAGAACCTGATTTAATACTCTTTCACTGAATAGCACTTTATGTCTAACCTCAACGTGATACACATGAGCACTTTAGATATATAATTTTCTAGGAATTTTCAGGATTCTTTGTGAAGACTGAAAGATTACCTTAGATAATCTATACATATGCAGTATATGATATCCTGATTTCAGGGAGTAATGAGACTTTAATGTCATTTTAGATGTGCCTCTTACATATCAAGCAGAAGGAACCCGGCAAGCTCTGAAAATTTACTTCTACATTGATAGTTATCATTTTGACCAACTGCCTCAACGGTTGAAAAATGGAGGAGGGTTTAAAATTCATCCTGTTCTTTTTGCACAAGGTAAACTTTTCCTTTCTATGCTTCACATACTCAAAATTTTAAAAATGGAATTTTAACAGTCAAGATT
This sequence comes from Hydrochoerus hydrochaeris, assembly GCA_004027455.1. Lineage (NCBI taxonomy): Eukaryota > Metazoa > Chordata > Mammalia > Rodentia > Hydrochaeridae > Hydrochoerus > Hydrochoerus hydrochaeris. Next base: position 436,791 of record PVLA01000054.1, read on the forward strand.
TTTTTGTTAATTGGAAAATTCTCTTTAGTTTTTAGGTAATATATTTTGTTCTGAGGATATGTAGGAAGGAAAGAATGACCTATGATTTAAATATTTATCTAACAGGCTTATTGCATTATTTATAAGGAATAAATAAGATATGAGTAGCTTAAATAATGATAAATTTAAAAAGGTTAAATGAACTTGCTTAAATAAGTTAAATCATAGTAAAGCCATTAAAAATGTATGGTTAACATATTTTATGAGACAGAAAAAGTGTGACAGTATACACATGCAAATTATTTTTGATTATATTATAATCTCAATTATGTTGTATATATGCATATAAACTTAGGTACGTGAAATGTTTTCTACATCTTTGAGTGGTTAAACATGCTTTTAAAAACATTTTATACATCAAATTTTTTTTGTCAGGAAATATGTATTACTGACTTTTTTTTTTTCCGGAAGTGTTAGTGGTGATAAAATTAAGAATAACATGAATAAGAAGATTCTTGCCATGAGCTAGGTTTCCCAGGGAAGATCATGGATCTTTTTTATTTCTGAGGTCATATACACTGCCCAGAAAAGATCAGAAGTCCAGATTATCCTACTGTTTTTGGGTTAGAGCCCTTCCTGAAGCCCCTGAAATATACATGACATGTGATCACAAGATTATATCATCTTCTCTGAATGATACCATGAGTTTTTTTTTTCTTTAGAGTTTTCTAGAACTTGGTTTTGCTGTGGACTTTTAATGTTCTAATAAAAAATGAGAAAAGTAGGAAAATAAAATCAAGCTTTCTATATAACTGAAGAATAGGCAGGCATTTGAAATTTAAATTCACTAACAAGTAAAAATTTTGCTTTGTACATTACCATATTGTTTTTAAAAACTGAATTCAAAAAGATAGATCATTTTCTTAAATTGCTGTAGTTTGAAAACTATGACTACCTCAGATATATTCTTGAGAATACTACATTTAAGCTGAGGGAACTTTCAGTGAAATTATGATTTTAGGAGTTATTAGAAGGCATTTTAATTTTTGTTTGGAGGACTATGATTTGTAGGTTGGGTCACTGTAGCTAATAAAGATTCTTTAAGAAAAAGAGTAAAGTTGAAAAACATTGAACGAAAGTAGACCTTTCAAAGATAACAGGACAATAATTTAGCCTAAAATATATCAAAGTCCTTATAGGAATACCCAGTTTAAGAAGACGGGAAGGTTCTGATCTAAAATGTTAACTTTTACAGGGCTTAATTAGGGATTGCTGTTGTTTTCAGTTTCTTCATTTATTTTCCATCATGTCTCATTTTTAAACTGTCTTTGGAATCTTTACTGATAGGACAGATGGAACCAAGCATCTTTTTTAAAAAAAAATTATTGCATTTATGACTCTCTACCTTAAATAACTAAGTAATCATGTTCAGCAGCCGGCATGCCTAAGAAAAAGATTATCTTTGCAAGCAACCTCCATGTAGAATTTTGGCAAAAACCAATTTTAAAATAACCCCTAAATATAGTTCACTGAATATAATATCACTTTTAAAATATAATTTAATGAAAAACTATAGTTAACTTTAGGTTTTCCAGTTCTCATAGCATTAAAACATAAATGTGATTTCAATAAGCAACATGGGAAATACTTTTGTAGTTGAGGTTGCAGAAGATTAAAAAGCATGGAAGACAGTTGGTCTCATTACTGATTTGCCAGGGCTAAAGTTTTGTATTTAAAAGGAGCGCACTGATTTCTTTGCAATCATAAAGGCCCCTGGAAGAATCATTAGTTACTCATAGGATTCGTCATGTTGAGCGAAGCCTGGAAATCCAGACCGGGTCTGAATAAATATTGCCATCTAGTAATGAAAGCGGTGGCAAATGGAAGAGATTGGGATCAGGGCCTACTCCTGGGATAAAAGTTTAAGGGTTTTAGTTTTTTGAATGTATATAAGCATGCTTTTTTTTTTTTTTGCTAGAAAATGTCTTTAAAAATAGAAAAGTTAAGATGAATTTGAAAATTTCATGGAAAATTTATTAAAATCAGCCTCCCCAAAGCTGTCTGTAGTACCATATACTTAGAGTAAAAGGAGCAAATGTATTATCCTCTTCCATTTTTCTCACCTCCACGAAGTTTTGGAGAGCTGAGATAGGACCAGCTGTTATACCAGGAAGTTCAGAGTTGGAATTGAGTGGGGCTCAATGTGAATGTATATTGCTGGAAACCAGAGCTTTGACAGAACCAGGAATCTAGGTAGACAAAAGTGACACAGATTTTCAAAGTAAGACACACAGAAATAGCTAGACAGAAAAACTGGCACGAAGCCTACCCTGAATGCTAGAATATGAAGATCACAACCTCTACCTTGTATGTACTTCCTACAGGTCAGGGTATTCATGCTGATGCGAATCCCTAAGCACCTAGTGAAATTAAATAATTATAAATGGAATCCAAACAAGAGGGGTAAATATTCAATTTTCTTCCACCTACTCAATGATTCATTTCCATGGATCTGTCGATAGCTCTCAGAACTGGCTGCACATTAATCATTTCAGAATGGTTGTGGAAAATACCTATGCTCGACCCCATAGCGTGGGAGACCAGATGGGAAGGTTAAGGCCTCTTCTGTGAGCTCTAGAGAGAAAGGCAGGGCATGAGTGTGTGCAGGGAAAAGTAACACAGCTAAGATTCCGTTGTTTATGCGGGTGTTTACCATGGATGGTGGGAGACAGATGAATCCTGTTTTACTCTGATTGCTTGTGCCTGTGTGTTAGTAATAAAGCCAAGGTGCACCAGTCACTCCAGACTCTTTGTCAAAGGGAAACAAAAGCCCTCAGGCCCCCCCACCACCACATTTTAGCCTAATTCTGTGTATCCTTTTTTGTCACCTCTAGGTCAAGCACAAGCTCATAAGTTGGCCCCCTACACCATACGAAATCAGTTAGGATGCAATTGCTGCGCATGAGCAGTAGGTGATACCAGGATATTTCAGCAGATTTCCAGCTTTCACAAGTCTATGTAATTATGAGATACTATGCAATTATCCAGTTAATCCTTGTTTAATTACAATAATTTATATCACAAGTGTTCAGTACATCTAAATTCAGGGAAGATGAGGCAAAGAGGTTAGGAACAATGTAAAAGGTTTTTATACTCTTAAGATCACTAGAATACAACCTGGACCTAATAGGAGATGTGACCTTAGGTGGGACAGTGTTGGGGATTTTTTGTTTTTTGTTTTTAATCTGAAGCTGAAGGTGGTCTGGAGAGTGGACAGCTCAGGAGTATCTTCTGCAGCAATAACAGCAGCTGACCATGAGTCCTTCACTTCTGAAAGGGAATTCTAGCAAGAGGCTTCTAGAGGACCCTCTGTGGTCCATGCTTTGCATCCTTCAAACTCTTGTCTTTGTATAAGGCCTGAGAAAGACTCCCCAGACCCCTGGTATCCCTCCCTTGGTTGAAAGTGGTTTGTTTGTTTGTTTGTTTGTTTGTTTGATTGATTCAGGGTCTCACTGTGTAGTTCAGAGTGGCCTTGAACTCACTATGTAGCCCAGTCTGACCTTGAACTTATGATGATCCTCATTCCTCAGGCTCCCAAGTATTGGGACTGCAGGTGCCTAGTGAGAAAGTTTTTTTAGGACAGGTGCCTTTGGGGCTGCAACAGATTTTTCCCTCTTCTCATAAGGACACTACTTATTGCATTGAGACTCCCCTGTAGATCAACATAGTTCTCAAACTTTGCTGTCTTGGTGGCTAATTTATGGCATGATGAAGATGTTTTTCCTTCAGAAGCCTGATCTTCTGGTCACTATGCCTTTCTCAGAACTTTATTGCTGCACTTGTTTGTTTGCCATGAAATTCAGGGAAGGAAGTACCAGGGGGGACCTCAGTAAGTTACCTGAATTCCTCTGCCCTGTGAGCTTTGCCAAGTTGGTGATCGCTGGTGCCTTGGCACAAGAACTTCAAGTAGCCAGGCGGCAACTCCAACTTGCAGTTTAATGGGACCCCTGCTTCGTCTCCCATAGAAAGTATCTCTTTTGGTGATCAGTATGTTTGTACTCATAGAACCAGAGTTTCAGGCTTGGGAAATACAAGTGAGACCCCAAGCAAATCACTGGAACTGATGTGTCAGTTTTACATGGCTGCTTTGACAAACAACCCAAACCAGGTGGCTTAAAGCAGCAGATATTTATTGTATCATAGTTCTGAAAACCTACCATCCGAAGTCAAACTGGTATCAGACCATGCCATCCTTCCCTGCTTCTTTTGGTTCCTGTAGTTGCTAGTAGTCCTTGGCTTTCCTTCGTTTGTAGCAGCTTAATTAGAATCTGTGCCCCCATCTTCATGTGAATCTTTTCCTCACTACATGTTTGCCTCTGTGTCCTTGTATGCAAAATCTCTCTTCCTCCAGGGATACCAGTCATTGGAGTGGGGTCTACCCTAATCCAGTGCAAGCTCATTTTAATTTGATGATATCTGTAAATATCTATTTCCAAACACAGCCATGTTTATAGGCACCAAAAGTGAGGGCTTTGTCATATCTTTTCAGAGGCACAGTTCAGCCCTCAACAGATGTCATGCATCATTATTTCTGCTGCCACCCATGGCTTCTGGAACTATGTACTATTAGGGCGATGGTGTCGTATAAAGGTCTTTGATTTGAAATACATGGTGTCCTGCTGTATGCTATTTTTTCCTTAAAGTGTTGTTAAATACTATTACCTGGGTCTCCTTAGACTATATGGGAGATATGATGCTGGTATTTTATCCACAAAACTTTGGTTATTTTTGGCATTTTTCCTCTTGTGGAAAAATAAAAGGCTGCCAACCAAACTAAAAAATATTCTACCCTTAAATCTCAGTATAACTGAGCCACTAGGTTCAATCCACAATACTGATTTTAAAAAAGAGGAAGAAGAAGAGGAAGAGGCAAGGGAAGGGGAAGGGAGGGAATGGAGGAAGAGGAGGAGGAAAAGGAAGAGGAGGAGGAGGGGAAGGAAGAGGAGGAGGAGAAGGAAGAGGAGGAGGGGAAGGTGTCTTTCTTCTAGGCATGGTGGGGCACACCTGTAATCACAGCTACTGAGGAGGCAAGATTTCAAATTCCAGACCAATCTAGGTAACTTAGAAACACTCTGCTTCAAGAAATAAAAAGGGTAGGGGTGGAGATTAATGCAAACACCTTGGACTCCATCCCCAGTACCACAAATAAATAGGAAAATAAGTAAATAAATGCATTTATTTAGAATGTAATTAAATTTCTGTATTTAGAGTGTAATTCAAATTTCTTGGACTATTCAGTATTTTCTCCTTTAAACAAAAGAGAGCATTTTGTTTCAAATACCATCATTTTCTAAGTTACTTTCATTCAAGTACTTTTTATTAGAAAATAAACTTTGTAGTTTTCTTTTTGGATTTTATACAGTAGTTATAATTGAAACAATATATAACTTTTTAAAAATGCAGGAACTATTCCCAGAATTGAGTTTTGCAAACGGTTAGAGTTTGAAATTCTAGACCCACCTCTCTGTTGCTCACTATGGCATCCACGAAACTTGCTTTTCTCGCACTAATGTGGCCAATTCTGAGGCCTTCTGCCCAATTGCACCAGTTCTTGGGAAGTGCAACAGGGGGTGTACCACGTGTTATTTAAAAACTACAGAGTCATTATACTATTGAAAGAGAAAGTCAGTCAGCTGAAACTATTTTAAAACTCATTTTTTAGATTTTCTGTGTTTTTCTTCATGAATCTGTTTCTTTTTTAGTGAATGCAAAGGTGGCTCACTCTCATACTTGTAATTTTTTTTTGTAATTTTCATTAAGTTTTCCTACTTCATGATGTGTAAATGCTACTAAATGAATTAAATATTCATTCAACCAAGTATGTTACAATATATTGTATGGATGAGGGCTAGAAAAACTGGATCAGAAAATGCTAAGGGACCAAAGTTTGAAGTTACCATGACATCATTATATTTTCTAATGTATTTTTTACTGAGAATAGAAATCTAATTTGGTAGAATACCATTTTTTAATAGCAATATATAAGTTTTTCAGCTAAAATAAGGAATATGGTCCCTTGGCCATATAAATTATAGTTTTTAAACAGAAAACTCATCTTTTTTGGTTTATTTCCCCCAATCACAATTCTGTTATATGCCATAAAATCCTTGCTAAGCTTCTTGGCAAAACTGTTAGATAGTTTTCCTGTTTTTTTCAAAAATGTATGTAATTATAAATTTTAACTACCTTATTAGTTTGATAATATTGTCAAGAGATGTAATGAAAATGGTAGTTTATGGGAATACAGAAGCATCTATTGAAATTATACACAGTTGTTTTTATGTAATTGTCACTATGCTGTAACAAGGTTTCAGAGCAGGACTGGCCATTCTAGCCAAGACCATCAAAACCTGTATAAAAACTAGATTTTCATTGGACAAACAGTTTCACCATTGCTCCATTCCATTGTTCTCTCTCTAATCCTTCTGGTCTTAACTTACAGTGGAGCTGTGAACCCTCCTCTTAGTTCCCCACATTTCCTGTTTAGCTAAGCACAACAGTGCATCATCTATATCTCATGGAAACTGGATTTGAATAATGCCTGTAGAGTGTTTGGCATGTTGCCTAGAACACAAAACTTATATTCAATAAATAAGGCTTTTATGGGCCATCTTAATACTATTACAGTATTCAATCAAATTCTTGCCCCCATAACAATAATTAATAGTTATTGCTATTTTCCATGTGAAAAATGAAAAACCTGAGGATCTCATATATTAATTAACTTGTCCAAAGTTGCCAGCTACTTGAGGAGCAGAAACCAGAGTTTTACTTTCATATAGAAGCTTTCACCCTTAGGTTTCCAGCCAGTAAATCCTAAGCATGAGACTGGCAAAAATTAGTCTCACAGCTATACAGAAATGTTTACCTGTATTTAGATTCTCCTCTTAAGCTAAATTTATAGACTCCTTGACTCTTTTATAGGGTGTAATTTTACTAACAAGAATTAAGGACATCTTTAGAGTTCTTATAAATTCACAAAGCAGTGTTAATGACCACAAAAAATACTTACTACCCAACATACGCATGTATCTCATTTATACAATAACAAAATGTTTGTAGATGTAGATCGAGTTTAGATGTCAGGACCAAATACAAATAGATGTCAAATTTTGATCATTTTATATGTTTAATGTCTAAATTTATGTTATATAAAAGAGAGCACTTGTTCATTACTTCTTATATATGAAACTCATGTAGTCTAGTCTTAACTCTATAAACTTAACTTTAAAGCTTAGACACAGCATATATATATATATGTGTGTGTGTGTATATATATGTATATATCTCCCAAATATATGTTATGTTATGAAATGAAATATACTTGTTTATTAAACTAATTGTGAACTGATGATTGAAAACATTTTATAGGTTAACATTCAAATACTCTCTAACTCTTAAAGCTCACTTGTTAGTAACCAAAAGCATAACTATAAGAACACAAGAAAATATTTTAGCTGGGGATATAGCTCAGTGGCACAGTACCTGCCTGGCAAGCAAAACATTGTGAGTTTGATTCCTGATACCAAAAGAAAAAAGAAAGAAAGAAAATATTTTAGCAAAATATAGAACCTTAACTTTTAAATCTAGTTTTGTAAGTTTAATAAGAGCATCTCAATATCTTAAGAACTACGTTGTTTTAGACACAGAAAGCTTAAACTTTTAATTATAAAGCCAAAATAGTTACTTTAGATGACTCATCATAACAGTTAACACTTTTTAAGCTATATATATTAAATTTGACCAAGGAAAACTATTTTATACTGCCCACTGAAAATAATAGACATTCCATTTATAAAACATTTTTTTAATATTTTCTTGCATTATCTGACAATCTGAATGGAAATAATGTTATCAACTTTAAAGATATCTTTGCTCTTACCAATGGATTTAAGTTAGCTGGGAACCAGCCTGCGGACATGTTCTGGAAAGAAATCATGGCAAGAGAGAGGCAGTCCCCTTGGAACTGGAGGTTGAGGCGGCCCCTTAATACTTACTGTTATTAACTCTAAGCGGCCCTACGAATGTTGTTCTATCAGTGAACTCATCTTTGCTATAAACCAGTCACTCTGCCCTGTGTAGCAGCATTCTTGAGGGGAGAAGAAAGCGAAGCGAGTTAATTTCCAGTTCTGCCTAAGAGCAGAAGGGTTGATAAACTTGGATTAAAACTTTTACATTTGATGATTACATCTAGACCCACTTTTAAAAATATGGCCCAGGGATAAGTCAGAGTTAATAGTAAAGGCCAGCTGCATTCTGGAAAGGTTGCAGGGAAGGGGAAGATCACCATTTTGGAAGCCTGGTCCTGGAATCCAGCAACCACAGAAGAGAACTGCCTTGGACTGAGCACTGCTGCTATATATTGTATTTCTTAGAGCAGGGGCAGGATAGAAGAGCGGCCATCTGCAAGGCACACAAACCAAATCTTTTCCATTTCTCCTGTTGAAGATCAAATCCCTTTCCACGGGTGAGATTCAGTCCTCAGCAAGACACACCTCCAAAGACAAAAGCTGTGAGTGACTCTAGTAATTAAAAAGCTGAATTGACTGTTCCATTTTCTGAGAAAGAGGAAGAGAGACAAAGGAAATTAAAGGACATATTGAAGCGGCACCTTTAAACTGTATTGTTCTGGGCTCATAAACATGTGTCCTTCTGAAAGTAGCTCACTGTGGTGTCACCCAGAGATCATTTATGTCCACTTGTGTCTCAGGATGAGTCTGTCTGGCCAGTCTTAGGAGAAATCTTTACCCAGGCACCAAATTCCCCCAAACCCTCATGTGTGCCTCCCTGGAAGAGCATGGATTCAAATTCCCTTCCAACCTGTGGATGGGAATTATGTAGTCTGTAAAGGCATGCCTATCTTCAGTGTTCTTGTAGATGATCATCATTTTCTAAGTTCAGTTGGAAAGAAAGAGGTTACTGATAACATCCCTACAGAGGTGAACATGCAAAACCTGTCCCATAGCCTCTGGCTGAGTCCAGACACACTGTGCAGGTCGTTAGGCAAAAGCCATCCCCAGAAGATATCTGTACATAACAAAGGCCCAAGCCATCTTGTAACCACCAGATAAGCCAAAAATACAAATAAAAGCCATCAGAGCTTAAACCTTATATCATTTGGACACACACACAAAAAAGTGTACACAACCAACAGAATGCATAAGCAACTAGCAAACGACAGGTGACAATTTTGATTACCCAAAGAGTCACAGTCCAGAATCCAGTCAAAATATTTAGGGGTGCCAAGAACAAAAGCAAACTCTTACCTCTTTCCAGTTATCTTTATGGGACCTCTAAAAGGACATAGGAGAAAAGTAACTCCTGACCAGTTATATGCCAAATGTACCAAGTTAGGTTCCACATCCAGGAATGAAAGACTGAAACAAAGGAAGAAAGGAGAGTTTTATTTGAAATAAGGAAAGAAAAGCTCCTGGATTTCCAGGCGGGGCCCCAAGTAAGGTAGTTACTGAGGCCCTTTGGCAGGTATAATTTGTACAGCAAAGTCACATTGTGGGTTAAACTACAGTCGACCTATAGGATTGCAAGTATAGCTGCTTGGCTCATACTGATCCAATAGGGAATGGTGTCATACAGTAAGGGTACAGTTTTGCAAAGGTAATGGTCCAAATGCCCTGGTCACCCACTGGTGTGTCTGATGCCTACCTGGGCTTACTGGAGCAGGTGATGCTAATTAAAGTATGCCTTAGGGATTCATGTAGGCATGCTCATTCCATCTTCATCTTGAGGCCTGGTTTTCTTCATATGTACCGTTGGTCACAATCCTAATGTATTGTTTTGTTTTGTTTTGTTTTTGTTTTTGTTTTTGTTTTGGTGCTGACTTCCTTGAGGACCAAGTTTCTCTCTGACTATGTTAATTTCTATCTAACTTAACTGACTATAATAACTTGACAGTTCTTAGTAAAGTATACCCTTTAAAAACAGATTAACAAGAGCAAACAAATGGATGTTTAATGACATTTATACCTCATGTGTATATTGGAAGATAGCCCCCACAATCGAGAAGATTTTTCAGGAAGTGACTTCAAAATTAAGGTGGTCTCCTCTTACCTGTGTTTTTGCTTTCCATGCTTTCAGCTACCTAGTCAGCCATGGTCTGTAAATATTAAATCAAAATTCCAGAAATAAAGAGAATAATGTTTGTTCTGCTGATTTAAGTCAATATCTTTTCCATTGATCGGTCTCTTATGCTTAAGTCATCTTCCTTTCCTGATACCAAGAGGGAGATACACGTACAAGTGAAAATTTCTTTGTAGGTACAGATTTCTCTACAAAAGGTAACTTCCACATTGTTTTCAGAGTTTTTCCTGTGTTTGCAGTTTCTCAAAATAATCAGCTCAAAATAATCCTTCTGCCAAAGGGGAATATTTTGGGGTGGCATATTCCAGTCTTCTACAGTGCATACAAATGTTTTAAAAATAGAAGACAGTCTAAACTAGAAATTTTCTTTGCCTACTTAACAGAAAAATTTGATGACTTTTCTGTTTGATGTTTATTTTGAGAGCAGAAGAACAGTGTTTGTTCATTTTTGGATTAATTAAATACAGCTTCTTTCATAGATACGTAATCATCTTGGTGCTAGTTCATAAATAGCCCAATAGTCAATAAAATTAGACTGAATATGGAAAAATTGAGTTATATAATTGCATAAAAAGGATATTATCTTGTTTACACAGCATTGGAGAGCATGGAAGGATATTACTACAGAGACAGTGTTTCAGTGGAAGAATTTCAAGCCCAGATAAATGCAGCTTCATTGGAAAAGATCAAACAGTACAACCAGAAGCTCAGGTTTGTGATCCCAAGTTGGTTTGTTTTTTAAAATAAGTTTCTGTTTTATCACACGTGAAAAATATTTGTGATATTTTTATCACATGATGATTGGTAAGCATATTTATTTTTACGTCAATTCTTCTTATATAATGTTTCATGTCAAATATCCTAATGGGTACACATATTCCAAATAAAAATAACTGCTCGCTTCCACAGCACATATACTAAAGTTAAAATGATACAGAGAAGATTCGAATGGCACCTGTGCAAGGATGACCCCCAAATTCATGAAGCATCCCATAGTTTTGTTCCTATGGTTAACGATACCAGGCTAACAATTACCGTGGTTTGTCAGTAACCAGGTTGTGCTTGAGCCTGTTGTTATTGTTAATTGTACTACTTTAACCAGGGTGTTACCTGTTATGATTAGTTTTTCTCTTCTGTATGACAACATTTGGATTTTAAGGGGTCATAATCATCACAACAGTCCAGTACCAAAGCAATAGACCCTGAGTCAAATCAACTTCACATGCTTCATATACTGGGAAGGTAAGTTCTTGGGATAGAGATAAAGACCAAGAACCACTTATATATCTAGAAGACATCAAGAGGAACAGACATTTCCTAGGAAAGCCTCAATACCAGGGAGAAAGCTATCTAACATAAGAAATCAATACAGAAAACAAACTAACATAAAAAATAGAAAATAGAAACGACAAGACCAAAAAAAAAAAGCAAAATATAACCACAAATGCAAAGCCCATTCAGGACAAGTGCAGAGCACAAAGAGAGAGAGAAAATCAGAAACCAGCCACCCGAACTCTCTGAAATGATAGTAGCAGAAGTGAAAAGCAGATGGAAGAGGCTATAGGAGAAATGCTCTCTGCCATGGACTTGGCCAGCACAGCGGCCAAGCTGTGGGCCCCGTCCAGCACACAGGGCAGGCTGCAGATGGAGGCGGCATCTCCAGAGTCCGGGGCTCCAGGGCCGCCAGTGGAGCCGCCCACCTCTGTTCGCCCAGACAGCCAGCAGAAGCTGGGGTGGGGGGCGGCGCTGGTGCTGCACCAGGCCCGGCTAGCAGCCAGGCCAGGCTAGTGGCCCTGTCGGTCCTACCCAGTGACAGCGGCTGCAGCTACTGGAGGGATGACAAATGTAAAAGCGGCCCCAAAATAATTGACACCGGAGGGGGCTTCATTTTGGAACCGGAAAAAGAAGAGCATCAAGTGGGAAACGGTGTTCATCAACCAGAACCAGTAGGGGGATTTGATTATACAATATGTGAAGAATGTGGGAAAGAATTTATGGATTCCTAGCTTCTGAATCACTTTGGTTTGGCAAGTTGTGGTAACTGCAGAGACACTGATGAGAAATATTAGTTTATTATCAAAACAGAAGCAAGGCAAGGACACCTTCTAAAAGATTGTGACTTAGAAAAAAAGAGAACCAGCTCTTAAATTTATGGTATAGGGGCTGGGGATTTAGGCTCAGTGGCTTAAGTACCTGCCAGGCAAGCACAAGGTTGTGAGTTCAATCCCTAGTACAAAAAAAAAAAAAAAAAAAATGGTGAAGAAGAATCCTCATCATTCACAGTGGGTAGATATGAAACTTTAAAACTACAGATTGTGAAGAGGTCACTTAAAGTTTGGGGTAGGCGGGAAGGACTAGAAGAAGCAAAGGAAGTGAGACAAGAAAACCAAGAAAAAATGAAACAGAAGAAGTTTGATTAAAAAGTGAAAGAATTGTGATGAGCAGTAAGAAACAGTGTGTGGAAAAGAGAAACAGCTGCTCATCCACAGGAGTGTGGACCAGAAGAAAACTTAGAAGATGACCTGTACCACAAGACTTGCACTGTGTGTGGCCAGGGGCTGACATAAAAAACTGTGATTTTTACTTCAGTCAATTTTGAAACATTTTTATATTTAAATAAAGGAAATTTAGACTGAAAAGAAAGAAAAATAAAAAATCATTTGTAAGGTACAAAAAAGAAATGACAGTAAAAATGAAAGACAAAGCAGACACATAAAAGAATAGAGGAGCTTAGGAAAACAGTAGAAAGGCAATCATTGAAACAGGTCAAAACAAACAGAAATACAGGGGATTAAAAACTACATTGAAAGTATAAGCAACAGATTGAGTGAAGGTAAGGATAGAATGTCTAATCTAGAAGACAAGCTTGCAACAAGTGACCATAAAAAGAAACAGCAAGAGATCACAAAAAAAAAAAGTCAATCTAACAGTTAAAATGTGAAACAAAGACGAGCACCATATTATTGACTGGAGTCAGCCAGTCAGCGCAAAAGCCATTCAAAACCTCTTCACCAAAAAAAAACAGCAGAAAACTTCCCAAACATGGATAAAGAACTTGACATATAAATAAATAAAGCATATAGAACTCCAAGTAGCTATCATCAACATAAATTGATACCAATGCATATAATAATAAAGATTCCAGATATTACAAGAACAAAATATTAAAAGCAACTAGAAAAAAGAAACAAATCACCTATAAAGGAAAACCCATTAGAATTACAGCAGACTTCTCAACACAAACCCTCAAATCAAGGAAAGCTTGGAATGAGGTGTTTCAAGCTATAAAAGAACACAATCTTCAGTGTGGACTAATGTACCCTAGAAAACTATTTTTCAAACTTGATGGAGAAATAAGATACTTCCATGACAAAGAGCAACTGAAGATTCATGGCCACCAAACCAGCTCTACAGAGTTCTCTGGAGGATATATTAGAATGATTCAAAGACCACAAATACAAGAACACCAATAGAAAGACGATGCCAGGCAGGGCAAGTAATTTAGCATAGAAGAAAGATAAGGAAGCAGAAAAAGGAAAATAACATGAAAAAGATAAACCAGTATGTTAGCAGTTATAACTATCAATGCAAAAGGTTTCAACTCTGCAATCAAAAGAAACCTACTGGCAGAATGGATCAAGAAACAAGATCTAGCAATATCCTACATTCAAGAAACACAACCCAAAACAAAATTCATAGACTAAATGTCAAAGGATAAAAAACAATTCCCCATGCCTCAGGAATCCAGAAAAAAAAAACAGGGATAGTGATTCTATTTTCATGCAGTGTAAACATTAAGCCAAAACTGATCAAAGGAGACAAAGAAAGTCACTATATACTTGTTAAGGGAAAACTCCAAGAAAAAATGTACATGTGTGTGAGCGTGTGTGTGTATATATATATGCACCAAACACTGCTGTACCCCATTACATAAACAAATATTAACAGACCTGAAAAACCAAATACACACTAATGCAATTATACTAGAGAATATTAATACTCCACCCTCACAGATAGATGAACTAGACAAAAAAATCAACAACGATATATCAGAATTAAACATATGGACTTGCAAACATATGCACTTGGTAGATGTTTACAGTGTCCCACTCAAAACTTCTCAAAAGGAACATTCTCCAAAATAAACCACTGATTAACCCACAAAACATGCTTAAGTAAATGTAGAGGAACTGAAATCGTCCCATGCATGCTATCTGACCATAGCACAATGAAAGTGGAAATCAACAACAGCAAAAAAAGAAATTAGAAAAAGTGCACAAACACATGGACATCAACACCCTTCTGAGCAACCAATAAGTCACAGGGGAAATTAAATATGAAATTAAACTGTATATATGATAAATGATAATTCCCATAAAACATACCAGAACTTATGGGATGCAATGAAAGCAGTCCTATGAAGGAAATTTATACCAATGAACTCTCACATCAGGAAAACAGAAAAAACTCAAATAAACAATGTAATGTTGTACCTTAAACTTCTAGAAAAAAGAAAAAAATCAACTTCAAAGCACAAACAAGGGAAGAAATTATAAAGATGAGCAGAAATTAATGCAACTGAGACTACAAAAAAAATACAAAGAATGAATCAAGAAATTGGTTATTTGAGAGAATAAAATTAAAAAAAAAACATTAGCCAACTTCACCAAAAAGAGGAAAGAAAAAACACAAATTTAAGCAATTAAGAATACAAAGGGGGAAATCACAACAGATCCTACAGAAATTCACAATATTACCAATACCTACTACTAGAACTTATAATAAGATGGGAAACATAGAAGAAATGGACAGATTCCTAGACACAGTCCAACTGCCAAAACTAAAGCAAGAAGATATAAAAATTCTAAATAACTTCATACCAGCCAGTGAAATTGAAAATGTAATTAAAAATTTACCAACAAAGAAAAGCCGAGGCCCTAATAGATTCACTGTTGAATTGTACAAGAAATTTAGAAAAGAATTGATGCCAGTAATGCTGAAACTCTTTAAGAAAATCAAAAGGGTAATTCCAAAATCATTCCTGGAACCAAGTATTACCCCAATTAAAAAACAAGAGAAGAACCCAACCAAAATAAAAAACTACAGGGCAATCTCCCTTATGAACATAGATACAAAAATCCTAAATAAGATCATGGCAAACAGAATGCAGAAAATCATCATGAAGATCATGTACCATGACCAAGTAGGATTCATCCCAGGGATGCAAGAATGGTTTAACATACACAAATCAATAAATGTAACACACCATATTAACAGAACTACAGACAAAAATCACATGATCTTCTCAATAGATGCAGAAAAAGCATTTGACAAAGCCTAACACCATTCATAATAAAGACCGTACAGAAAAATTGACATAGATGGTCTTTACCTCAATCCAGTAAAAGTCATCTATGACAAACCAACAGCTAATATCATACTAACCAGTTAAAAACTGAAAACTTTAAAACCAGGAACAAGACAAAGATGTCCTCTATCACCACTTCTCTTCAATATTATTCCAGAAACATTAGCCAGAGTAATTAGACAAGAGAAAGAAATAAAAGGAATAAGGATAGGAAAGGAAGAATTTAAATTATCATTATTTTCAGATGACATGATACTCTCCAAGGATAATCCCAAAAAGCCCACCAAAAGACTTGTATATTTAATAACCAAATTCAGTAGTGTAGTCCTATAGAAAGTCAGTACTCAAAAATGAATAAAATTCCTATACACATGAAGCAAACTCACAGAGAGGGAAATTAGAGAAGCCACATCCTTCACAGTAACACCTAGAAAAATGAAATACTCAGACATCAATCTAACAAAGGAAATAAAAGCCCTATACATTGAAAACTACAGTGCTCTAAAACAAACAAACAAAACAAAAAACCAGGAGATTGAAGAGGATATCATAAAATAGGAAAATATTCCTTTCTCATGGAAAGAACCAATGTACTGAAAATGGACCTATTCCCAAAAATTTTATACAGATTTAATGCAACCCCAATCAAAATACCATTACCATACCTCACAAAACTAGAGAAAACACTTCTAAAATTCATTTGGAACCAACAGAGACCTAGAATAGCAAAAGTGATTCTGGGCAACAAAAGCAAGCCAAGAGGCATCACAACCCCTGATCTGAAATTCTACTACAAAGCTACTCTGATAAAATCAGCATGGTATTGGCAAAAAACAGACCTGAGGATCATTGAAACAGAAGTATGTTCACTGGAAGAAAAAAGATAGTCTCTTTAGTAAATGGTGCTGTAAAAACTGGCTCTCCACCTGCTAAAGACTAAAACTAGACCCACATCTTTCACCATGCACTAAACTGAATTCAAAATGGTTCAGAGACTGAAATATTAAAACAGAAACACTAAGTCTCCTGGAAGAGAAACTAGGTAGAAATCTTGAAGACATAGGCATGGGAAGAGACATTGTGAACAAAACCCAGACCGCACAAGAAATACAAAGAATCAACAAATGGGATCACACCTTATTAAAAAGCTTTTTCACAATAAAATAAATCACCAGTAGAGTGAAAAGACAGCCCACAGAGTGGGAAAAAAATTATAGCCAATTGTCCCTCAGACAAAAGTGTTATATCTAGAACATACAAAGAACTGAAGAAAAAAAAATCAGAATCCTCAAATTCAAAGACCCAATCCAAAAATGGGCATCTCAGATGTACACACACTTCTCAGATGAAGATATACAAGTGGCAAATAAACACATGAAAAAATGTTCAACATCAGTGGTCATCAAAGAGATGTAAATTACAACATCTCTGAGATTCCATCTCACTCCAGAAAGAATGTCTATCAAGAAATCAACCAATAACAAATGCTGGCAGGACTGTGGGGAAAAAGGAACCCTTCTCCACTGTTGATGGGAGTGCAGACTAGTGCAACCACTGCAGAAAATCAGTGTGGAGAGTTCTTTAAAAACTAGGATTAGAGATGCCATTCGACCCAGGTATTTGCCTTTTGAGTATCTTCCAGGAGAACTGAAAATATCATACCGCAGCGATATATGTACCTCATGTTTATAACAGCACAATTTGTAATGCATAAATCTTGGAAACAACCCAAATGCCCATCAACCAAGGAATGTATAAAAGAGATATTTTTTTTTATATGATGGAGTACTGCTCAGCCATATAGAAGGATACACTTGAGACTTTTATAAGTAAATGGGTACAACTCAAGACCATACTCATATGTGAAATAAATCAGACTTGCATGTGTGAACATCATATTGCCTCACTAGTGTGAGAATCTGAATGAGTAAATAAGATCCAAAATGTATAATATTTATTGCGAATTGGGAAGAAATTGTTCAAAAGAAAAGAACTACTCTGATGGGGAAAAGAGAAAAGATGGTAGGGAAAAGCAAAAATATACATACAAATATATATATATATATATATATATATATATATATATATATATATACACACACACACACACAATAAGCAAAGATAGTTATATGGCTAATTTCTTTTGGTTCATTGAAAAGAAAGATTTGTGCTAATGTTTAGACAATATTTCATTCCTGTATCTTGTACTCTGAGTAACTACTATAAAGATAACAATACCCGATGTATTAATTATTTTTACTCTCCGTTAAGCCTGTTTTAAAAACTCTTGTTTTATTTTTATTTTTTTCTCTTTAAAATAAAAAACAAAAATAATTAGGAAAAACTTTTTGAATTTTTCATGTTATTTTGCTTCTAATGAACATAAAATGAGAGGATTAAATATATAATAGGCCATTTCCAGTGAACACATCTTGACATTTTAGAGTTCAAAAAGAAGCTTGGTGAATTAAAGGAGAATAGATTCCTTCCTGTGCTGTTTAAAGCCAGTATCTTCTCCCAAAGAGAAGAGTATGCTTCACCTGAAGACAGGACAAGACATGTTGTTGGTGTTGGAAAAATATGCTCTTTCAAATAGATTATTGATTGCATTTAGCATCTTTACCTCTAAAAATAATGGATGATAAATAGCAGGGGAAATTAACCTCAAACAGTAAAGGGGAAATTAATTCAGAAACTTTAAATTTTTACATTTATTAGTACATGTCTTATTTTGCAAATCATTGTGCTGACAGAACCATATTTGAAATTATTTGACACTTACTATTTATTTTTTACAGTTGTAGGGGCCAGTCCAAGACCTTGTGCATGCCAGGCAAGCACTTTAGCACTGAGCTAAATCCCAAGCTACAAGACTTCTATTTTGTTTTTTTTAAAAAAAGCATATTTTTATTCTACCTTGAGCTCTAATAACTCAAGCATACTCTTGTGGCAGTCTTAAATTTTTGTTCTTACCATGGCCAAATTGTGAAGATAAATTCCTTTCTAAAATGCCCAACGGCACATATGTTGCTTCTGACCAGTGTGTAGGCCTTTCTCCCACTAAGAGTGGTTTGCCTCTGTTCCATCTCAAAAACCTGTCCTGTTAGGTCCTCTACTTCATCCACCATCCTATCATCTTCTGAAGGTCTCAGACTCAAATATTGAAGATCTTTTCTGATTGATTTTCACTTCCTCTTTAAATGTGATTGAGGATACTGATGATTCTGACTGCCCTATTATCTTTTTACATATTACTTCTCAAAGGCATGTAATAAACTGACTCTTTTCATGAGAAAGAAAATAACAACCTTTAATTCTGACAAATACGCCTCCTGACTAACAAACAGTGACTTACACACCTAAAGTTCAATCTTTGAAAATCTTTCAACTGACAATTTTTGTCACAGAAGAGAAGTTGCCTTCATAACTCATAAAACCTGTTTTTCAACTGTCTTTCAATGAAGAATCCAAAATTATAGTGTATATGTAGAGTTCATGAGCCTGAGCATAGATCCCTAAACACCAATTTGAGCAAATAGACACCTGCTGCAGCATCGTGACTAATCTGCTAGTCTCTGATTACTGATGTTACATTAGTCTCAGCATTGTGCTTCCATTGCATGATCTTTCTGCCCTAAGGGCTTCAAGGATTCCTTATTGCCTCCCAAAGAGTCTCAAGCTCCTTAGTGTGGCAGTGACTATCTTTCATGACTTCACCCTACACGTCTTTTCTCTGTGGGCCAAGTTTCATTCCTAATCATGTGCACTGTAGCTGGCCTTTTTGATGACTCCTTATCCTTCAACAGGACTTGCTTTTCTCTATCTCCAACTGTTGTTCAAACTATACTTAGGATTCTATGTTCTACTCTGATAGATTCACATCCATAAAATAACTTTGAAAAATTTTGGTGCTGGAGTGACTCTGAGCACTAGGATTTTTTAGGCACTCCCTAGGAGATTTGAATGTAGAACCAGAACTGAAGATGAGTACTAGATCCACAGTTCTCAAAGGATAATCCAAGCATCAGTATCATCTGCATATGTGCCAGAAACTCTTGGATGGGCCCAGAAATATGAGCTGTAACAGCTTTCTTGATTATTCTTTCACATAGTCAAATTTCAGAACCACTGTCTCATGCCTGGGTGAGTATCAGATCCATCTTCCAGCCTTTCATTTTGCTTTATGATTCTTCTTCTTGGTATTACAATTATGTGTACAGGTTTCTCATCTTTATTGCAATGTAAGTTTTTTGAGATGAGGAATAAATTTATCTTGGTGTGCCCCATTGTGTTTATCAAGTTGCTTCTGCATAAATAACTCCAGAAATGCATGTTTAATTACATTAAAGTACTTAGGTATAACTGGCAGAAGAAGTAAGGATGTAACATGCCATTCTCACCCCTGAGGATCTTCTTTTATTAACAGAAATATATATTTTCATAAAAGAAATACCTAATAAGCTATTCATAGTTATTCTTTATGAATAAAATAGCACATGATTAATAACATGCTATTCAATTTCAGTAATAAAACACTTTAATGTCACTTTCCTTGAAAAAGCATTTTTAAACTTGTAAACTCTTAGTATATATTGAATGTCCTTGCCAGCAATGACCCTCTGTTGTATATGAGATTTTATTTATACTGGAAGGTAATTATCTTCCCTCTTATGTCCAATATTGCCTTCTCTTCCAGCTTGTTTCTTGAATAAGATGTTCATTAACCCTTAATGTTTTTGGTTATTGTAAAAGCTCAAAAACTTCTAAATTTCTCATGCACAATCTCCTCATGGTTAGCACAGCCAACATTGCCATTTCAAGGGGCATCTACTGCTCCTCTTAAAAATGAGCCCCATCATCTTTCCTCATGGCACTAGTGGCCTTTTTCATACTCGGACTGAAAACTGTTTTATCCTAGACATTAACTTATTTACTAATTGGAACCCAGAAAAGGCCATTTTTTAAATCCTCCTCAGACTTACAACAAAGCTGTTAGACTAGAAACCATTTTTTTAGATTACAAGTTTTAGAAACCAAACTCAAACTGGCATAAGCAAAAATAATGCATTGGCATAGCTAGATCTGGCAGATATGAGTTCCTTAGCAATATCGTTCTTCTATTCATTTGTTGACACTCCTCTCCTTATGTGGGCTTCCTTTTCAGCTCACTTTTAGCCTCTCTTGTTTGTGTAAAGATGGTCACTATAGACCACTTTAATGTTTTCAAAAGAAAAGGTGCTCCCAACCCCACCAGCCTCAGCAAAAGACCTAGGGAAGTGCTCCCTAGCCAAAGCCAGGGCACTTGCTCATTTCTAAGTGGGCTCAGCACCCCTGATTAGTGAAGGATGCTGGATAAGCTGAAACCAAGGGTTCCATGCTTGATACAGAGATTTCTTCAGAACAGCCAAGAATAGATGGAAGTAATTTTCTACTTAAAAAGAAATGATAATCAAAATTTTATGAATAAATCAAGAGGCAGTCACAACACTGTACTAAGTGAAATGTGTGGAATTCTTAAAAACCTGCTGAGCTCCATGTTAGCATTTCCATTTAAAGAGGAGCTTAATGTTACCTAACTAGTAAGTGATGAAACTGGTATTTAAATTGAAGGCACCTTTTTCTCCTTAATGTCTATATTTTTATACTATATAAGGTAATCCCAGTGAACAGCATAAATGCATATTTTGCACGGAAAGCATACACAGACAACAAATTCTCTGTTACTGTATATTGGTGTCAGATATAAACCACTGCCCCCAATTGGTCTGATTCTGGACCAGCAGTCATTTGTCCAGTGTACCAGACAGAAGTTGCCATTTTTGTGAGAATATGTAATATAGGAAATAAATAAATCATAGACACAGTATTTGAGATCATGAAAATTATAGTGAAGAAAATATAAAACAAATTGATACCAAGAAGTTGTTAATTTGGGAGACATTAAGGAGGACTAATGATGAGGTGATATTTGAACATTAGGCTGAATCACGAGGAGAAAGCCTTGCCAACATATGAGAGATTTTTCCAAAAACAGTGAATTGATGCCTGCACATAATAGAACGGGCTTATCATGGCAGAGTAAGGGGAAAAAAAGCCAGTGGATTCTAGCACAAGAAGAATGATACCTGATGAGAGATACGAGCAGAGCCTGATTATGCGTGGATATAGATAGCCCTTGTGAGAATTTTGGATTTAACTGTAAGTGCAATGGAGAAGCCAGTAGAAAATTTTTACTGAATTAATACTGTCCTTTTGTATTTTGTGTATCAAATGCAAATAGTATTCAAAACGGTTTAAGTTTTCACAAGGGCAGTAAGGTATTCATGAAGTGGGCTGAGACCAGCTGGCTGGTCTGACCATTTTTCTCTAGTCTCCTGGAGAAACACAGACTGAGGGCCTCTGGGGAGCCCTGCCATATGTGTAGTGACCCCAACCCAAGTTTCTTGAAGATACTCTAATGTTTTTTTTTCCTTTTTTAGTACTTAAAACTTTCATTTTTATTCCCTCTGGCCATGAGCCAATATCTCCATCAGCATCATTTTTCCCTGCCCTACTTATGGGTAATTTATCATTACCAAACCCTTTCATTTTAATGCATGCTTTTTATTGACAAAAGGCACCACTGTTTTGTGACTGATGAGATAAATTGTAAAGGTGAACAGTCTCCCATGTGTCAAAGTTGTCCTTGCAGCATCACAAGCCTAGATTATTATTTTTAAATATTATTTTTGTTATAAAGAAAATAGAAAAAGAATCAAAAGAAAACATTCTATATTAACAATTGAAATCATTTATTATTTTGGTGAAGTGACAGTTTCCTACTTCTGATTTGGTGTATCTACATGTAAATTAATCATATTTTCAGGATGAAAATAAAAGCAAGTATTCTTTTCAAGTATGCCTTTAGAGAAACGAATAGAACATGTTCTTTAAAATTTTTTTAAATCCACATATATTTTCTATAACAAGTGAAAGGAATTTATTTTGTTAACAAGGTATACTATGCAGAATCTAATCTAAGTGCCATATATTTTGGACAGTTTTTTTTTTCAGCTGAAAAATGTCAACCAGAAATAAGTGTTTTGACTATTCCCATGATTGCTCCTCCATGAATATGTCAGTTCCATCCATCTCTGTGGGGGAAGAACTATGCCAGTGTGTATGCACTCACGACACGGGTGGGTGTGAAGGATGGCATGGATTTAGTGCCACTTCACATCTTTAAGTGCCACTTTCAAACGGCAAGAGAAGATGAAAGGAGAGTAGAACTTCAGCTTCTGTGCTTTTATGCCTGGTCCGTGGTCCTATGCTTATAGCATCACCTTCTTTTCTTCCCTCATTGCCAGCTCACAAAATACTGTTTCCTATTTCTTGATCTGATAGCAGGCAGTATATCCAGACTTAAAATAGAAATGTTTGTGTACTGCTGATGAATGTCTGTAAAAATAGCTTTAAATCAATGAGAGTATATAACTTTAAAATTGGGAGACAAGTGAATGGCAGAATGTAAGAGAATATTAATTAGCATACAAAAATACCTTTTTTGTTAAATTATTTTTTCTATACAAAGCTTCAGCTTTAAAGTTAACTGATACGAATTTTTAAAAATTAAACAGAGCACTCCATAACATTTTATCTCCTCCATTGCATTTCTATATTTTTCCCACATTACCTTTCATCAAAGTTGGTTTTTGTTTGGTTTTAGCTGAAGGTGCTTCCATGTTTTGCTTTCTCTAAACTAACTGTAAACCAATTGTAAATATCCATTTCCTTTCTCTTTTCAAATTGAGAATGCAGAATTTTTAGGCTTGTATATTTTGTTTTCTGTAAGAAATGATTCTCCCATGGCAGGAGTCTATGAAGAATTTGAATTAGTTTGTAATGCTTAGAGGTTTTGTAGCCTTCTTTCTTATATATGAAATATAGGAACGATCTACCGTATACAAAATATGAGTTATGCTTAAATGCAAAGTTCTTATACTAAGTAAAACTAACTGAAATCCTGGATACTGACATTAGTTCAGCAAATGCTGCTTGTTTTTCTTGTACTAAGGACAGTGCTGCATATTCAAGGCACTGCAATAGCTGCCTGCTAAGAATAATCTATAACTTATGATAAATATGAAAAAATTCATTAATAATTTATAAACATATATGAGACTAATTATGTAAAGAAGATATCAGGTGCTATTCATGTGTGTAAGAAGGGAATCTATCTTGAATGGGAATGTTGATGGCTTCAGGAATGAATGAAGTGACCTTGGAGCTGAGATCTGAAAGTGAAATTGAGCTTACGTGCTCAGGAGAGAGGGCGTGGAAGGCAAACTTGTGAGGAAGGGAATCATTTTGTAGCAGACAGAACGTGTGAAAATCCTGAAAGGGGAAGGAAAAGGCTTGAATTCAACTGAAAAGGCTTGAGTTCAAGTGAAAGGGGAAAACAAACTATCTGTAACTAGAATTCATATGCTCCTTTTTACCCCCTTTTCCAGTTGGTTGTTTCTGACTTTCTTTTACT
The DNA here is from genome assembly GCA_004027455.1 of Hydrochoerus hydrochaeris. NCBI lineage: Eukaryota > Metazoa > Chordata > Mammalia > Rodentia > Hydrochaeridae > Hydrochoerus > Hydrochoerus hydrochaeris. The sequence continues at coordinate 460,811 of PVLA01000054.1, forward strand.
CTAACCTTCACCCAGGACATAAGTTAGCACCATTACCATTTGCTAAAGAACATAAGTACTAAGGACTCATCTCAAATTTATCTTCCTGCAGGGTGCCTTCAGGATAACTTCAGCTGAAATTAATCATTTTCTTTGACACTTAACAGCCTCTTTGATTCCTTTTCTTTTGGCTTGTTACCTATTTCAATAGTATGAAGGCAACTGAGTCCTAGCTGTGCCTTGTACTTAGTACATAGTATTGTATAATTAGTGGGAAATCATGTTAATTGTAGTACATGATCATATTTTTGTGATATTATCAGTTTCTGGAATTTATTCCAGTATCCAGTCTCATTTGTTTTATATCCAAAAATTTCCAGGCTATTTGAAAAGTACAGATGCTGACTCTGCTGGAGGCCTGTTCAGAGAATTCATCAGCAGAGCCAGCGTTCATAAATTTCACATGAGACAAAATCAGATAAGTTGAAGTGGTACTGACACTTTGAAAGCAACATACCTCCTTTTTACTTGAAAAGTTCTATAATTCTATTAAATGTCTCTACCTTTGGTTTATTAAGAATAAAATATGGCTGCATATATGTTATGCATGTAATCTTTTAATTCATCTGGATTGTACTTATTTGAATTCAGACTAATTCATTTGCTCTTGAATGAGTTATTATAACTAATATTGATTTTAATTTCACCTTAAATAAATTTTAATGCAGTTATTAGACAAGGTCAGTACAGGAAATTAGAATCACTTAAGTTTTGGCTTTTTAAAGGTAGGTCCTGTATAGTGACAGTATTTATAAAGATGAACAGATAAACTGACAGATAGAAGCAGATAAAATCATGCTTTTGTTAAAGCATCCTTTGAAAAGAGTCATCTCTATCTGGATGCTAAGAAAAGCTGTTGTTTTTTATCTTTAAGCTAAGAAAAGATGCTGTTTTCACCAAAGCTAAGAGAAGATCAAAGTACTGTGTGAATTTCTTTTGCAATAAAGAAGAGCTGGAAGTGTCAAACAGAAAATAAGCATACCCCAAAGAATGAGTTAGGGAAATATATTCTGTGAGGAAAAATTCTTAGTGCTTATAGAAGCAAGATTGATTTTTATTTTTAACTCTGCTGACTTTTCTATCTGATCACAAGGGCAATCAGTCTTAAAAAATGTATTCATGGCATCTTAGTAAAGCTTTTTGGTGAAGGTTTTTTTTTCCCCCTATTGCTTTTGTTCAGTTCTTTTTGCTGACATTTCAAACTTCTTTTGTGAATGTACCATGAAAGGTGAATGAATGATTATAAATTATCTTTTGAGAGCTTTACCTCTATACCAGTCTGGAAATTTAACTTGTTTTCAAAGCTTTCAGTACAAAAGATATGATTTCAACTTATAAGAAATTAATATTAATATATGCAAACTCATGATTTAAGTGAATAATAGAGTGCTATTTTGTAGCTGCCTGTTCAGATAGACCAGTTGGCCTGAGGGCAGAGTTCTAGCTTATGTGGTTTCAACTTTGTGAAGTTCTGTCAGTCACATAGGAAAAAAATAGCTTTTTCCTGGGTTTTTGGAATATTCAGCAGGAATGAGTCAAATTTGTGCTGCCTGGCCAATTCCTGCTCATCTTTTTTGGACACATCTCAGGATCTCACCACCGTGAGGTCGCTCTGCTTCCCCAAAATGAGTGTTTTTCTTATCATTCTCTTATGTGTCTGGGATAGAATTTATCACATCATGTTTTATGTTTGTTTCTTGTGTTTCTCTTTTTCTCTTTCTTTTTCTTATTTACACACGGGTGACAAAGGATAGATCTTTATGTATATAAATGCCCCAAAGTTAGGACACCCAAACCAGGAAGCACGCTATAAATAGTGACAGGCTGCTTGCCAATGTAATGATAGCTTCAGTAGACACCTGGAGAATACCGTGGACTTTGATGTCATTACTTAATGAGTCCTCCTATTTTGGGAATGATTCCTTATTATTCATCAATATTTATGTTGTACTTGTATGCATGTATAGGAATGTGCAAAACATTGGAGATACAGAAACAATTGAAGGGGAAGGAAAGTAAATGTAACAAACAGGCCACTTTGAGATACTCTACTGCACACCATGGCAAAAGTGAAAATGTACTCAGAAACCATACAAAAGGAGCATCTAGGAAAGACTGAGGAGTTCAGAGGCCGGGACAGTTCTGACAGGTGATACTCATAGGCCAATTGGAGGAGGGAAGAGATGCTGTTTCAGTGTGTAGCATAGAACTACAGAGCAGAAAGTGAAACAGAAGAGGTTTGCAGGATCAGGCCACAGAGAGCCTCAGATGCCAAGATGCCTATAAATGAAGTTCACCTATGACTTCTAAGCAGTAAGATGGTGGGGAGGGGTCGTATATTTTAAACTGTGTACCCTCTTGGTACCACTGAGGACAAATTAACATTAAGAACAGGAACACAGAGTCAGAGAGACAGGTTATGAAGCTATTAACATAGTTCAGGCAAGTAGCTACCAGGGCCCTAACCTGAGAGAAGTGCACATACAGTGGAAGAAGAGGAGAAGAGGGACTGAAATAAATGAAATCTTAATGCTCTTAAAAATAAGAAGTATCTTGGGAATCTGACTCTGAGTCAAGCCCACTAATATATTTTTGTCTTCATAAGTGAGTGTACTCATGAAATCTTACACATTGTCAGAGAAGGATGCAGCTACATCCTTCTCTGACAATTTTAAATGCCGACCAAATGCATTATCACTCTTATTCTTGGCATCAAATTCTAAAGTGTCAAAATATGTGCAATATAATATTATATGTAATAACCTATAATAATTATATACAGAAAATAACTTTATGCTATCATTGCATGTAAAATGTTTTGATAGAATAAAGCATAAAAATAGAAAGTTTTCATTTAAGTCTGTTCAAATATTAAGACATTTAACCATAAAATATTGAAAGCCTATGGCCCTCTCTCATTCATAGCATGTTTCATACAGTTGTGTGTACACATTAATAATTTATAAGTTTCTTCTATGTGCTTGTTTGTGTAGACTTGGAATTTATTTGAGACATCAGCAAACTTGTATATAAAATTCTTATTTGCATTCAGAAAACACAGTGGAAGATAATAGATAAAAAAACTCTCACTGGTTATAAGGAAAGGTATTTTCAGTAAATTTCATATGACATTCACTACCTTTTGTGTGAGCCAATAGAAAGAAAAGATAGTTATATGAAATTACTTGCTGCTTTAATCTGTCGAATGATGGATAGTCTATCAAATTGGGTTCCAATCCTCAGTTTTCCATTGACTACCTGTATGAATTGGGGAAAGTTCTTAATACCTCCAATCCTGTTTCCTTGTCTGTCCATTTGAACTAATGATGTGTCATAGATTGTCATTAGTTTTGGCTGAGAAGTCCAGTCTCCAGTGTTTGCCTATCATACCAAATAGCTGATGTGTATCTGAAAATGCACTTCATAGGTTTCCTGCAGAGCATATAATTGGAGAGCAAAATTAATATCAGGAGTTTCTCCAGGATACTACGTGTTGGGACAGCTGGTGTCACTGCCAAGTGGGAAAGACATAAGAGGAGCTCTCATAAAACAGCTGTGTATAACCTGGAAGAGCTTTGTTGATACTCAGACATTCTCCTGAGAATACAGATGCTGTATTTACTGTCACTCTGGAAAACTATACAAAAATAGAGGCTATGGTAAAAAGAACTGTTCAGAAGGATGTGCTCCTGGGCCTGGATTTATCACACAGACAGGAAAGATATTTTGCTAAGAACAACACTGCAGAAGCCTTGTAGCCACCCCTAATAGAAATATTGAAAAAAGAACTTTTTATGCAATGTGCACTTGAAGTCTAGTTGAAAAGTATCATGTGCAGGTCTGTACTATTTAGACCTTGAATTCTAGGTAGTCAATAAAATGCTGCTATTAAAGTCATTTTTGTTGAACAGTCAAAAATAAAGTTATAAATAAAAGATTCCTGTCTTTAACATCTCTTCATATACTTTGGTCAAATACTGCATGTAGCAATATTTAAAGTTCTTAACATGAGAAATGGGCTGTGTTCTTGCTTGGTAAAGTTTCTCATCTAGATTGGGATGACAGTGTGGTTTATAGGAAAACTGTAAACTCATTCCGTGTTCATTTCAGTAGCCATTAAGGTAGGAGAACTTGGGTAACTTTCATTAACAACTGAGTGAAGTTTGCTGTTCTTATATTCCCTTTCTACTGTCTTTACTTCCCTCCACATGCTTGCTTCTGCGTCTCCACTGTCCCCGTTTCCTTTTGTTTCCTTTCTATTCTTTCTTCCTATCTCTTTGTCTCATTTTATCTATGTACTATTTTAAATACTTTGGTTATCATTCATGTTTAATTTTTCTCTAACCATATATGCCACATTATGCTGTCTCTCTTAGGTTCATGAAAAGATAGAGATCATTCTCATTAGTTCATAAGTATAATCCAAGGTTAGGTTCTTAAGTGTGGATAAGGCTATTTTAGTAGTTGCTCTGTCCTTGCAAAGACTAAGGTCTGAACATAGCAGTCAGAATCAAGAACAGAGTGAAAACTCTCAAATAGAGACCTAACTACAACCCAATACAGTCCACAAAGAGAAAGTCACTTGCAAAAATGATCCTCACTGGAAAGCAGAAGATGCACTCCCCGAGACTGTTCTGTAAACCTCAACAGAGAAACACAGCTGATGTTAGAAAACAAAGCAACTAAGATGCTTCCAAAGACATGTAACTCACCAAAAGCTGATCTTGCAGATACTGAAGTGGATGAAATTCCAAAGAATTTTAAAAACTGACAGTTAAAATGATCATGAGCTCAAAGAAGATACAATAAACAGATGATCAAATTAAATAAACAGATGATCAAAACAATGCAGGATATTTAGACTATGTAAGTAAGAGACAGAAGCTGTGAAAAGGACCAAGCAGAAATCCTAGAAATGAAAGAGCAATAAGTGGAATAATTGAAAGTCTAGACTGTAGGCAAGATAAATCAGAAAAAAGAATAAAAAAAGAAATGCTGATGGTCTGATTTTACTGGACTTCAAGCAATACTATCAAGCCTTGATAACGAAAACATCCTTCTGACACAAAAACAAATGTAAATGAAGAGGATAGAAGATAGGATAGGATAGGATTGGATAGAAGATAGGATAGGAGATACAGAAACAAACCCAGGTATGCATTTATAGTCATCTGATTTTTGACAAAGGAACCAAAATCAAATGCTGGAGAAAAGACAGTCTCTCTTTATAGAGTGATGCTGGGAAAATTAGATATTTACATGCAGAAAATTGAAACAAGATCCCCTATATATCACTCTGTTCTAAAATCAAATCAAAGTATAGAAACGTTGAAACAGCTGGAAGATAAGATCAAGAATACAGAAAAGAATGAATGTTTATGAAGATGAGAGGAAAAGAAGCCCTCCTACATTGTTGGTGGGAATGTAAACTAGTACAACCACTGTGGCTATCAGAATGGAGATTCCTCAAAAGACCAAACACAAAAATATCATTTGACCTAGCTATACCACATTTGGGTATATTCCTGAAAGAATTAAGGACTAAATAGTACAGTGAGGTATGCATACTCATGTTTATGGCAGCACAATTTACAGTTAAGCATGGAAATAGCTTAGTTGCCTGTCAACTCCTAATAGGAAATATGGTGTAAAGGAGATGTGGAATATATGTACAGTGGAGTATTACTAAACTATAAAGAGTAAAATCATGTTATTCCATTATGCTGAGATTAATCAGACTTAGAAAGGTAATTATCACATTTTCTCTTATATGATGAACTAAAAAATATGTATGCAAGTGCATATATACATAACATACATAGATACATACGTACATCCAGAGAGGTGACAGAAAACCAGAAAATAGACTTTGGAAGGATGCAAGCAGGAGAAAAGGGATTGATAGGACTGAAGTTGATTAAAATATATTAAATGCACATATCTGTTTCCAAAACCAAACTCCACCATCATGTAATAGTAATATGCACTAATAAAACATAATAAAACACCAAAATAATAACAAAGGTGACACATTTACAATAAAGGCTTATACTTTCATTCAGTTTTTATACATATTTTGGGTTATAGGTGAGAAATTCGCTTTGAAATATCAGTTACTATGATGTGGCCCTACTGCATTCAATTGTTCTGCAGCTCCCACCACACTTAACTTGCTGCACTGGTCTCTATCTTGTTCAGTAAGATAAGTGCTTTTGAAATTCTGCAGTTAAGACCAATGTAAATTATTAGTCCATTTCTGCATTCTCCCTCAAGCCTCCTAAGTCTGCAAGCCACATTTTGAGTGGCACCGAGCTACAGCGCATAAGCTAAAATTTGTAAGAAAGCAGTACACAGTTGCTCCTGAGGGACATGACTGTGTGATCTCTAAACGGAAGAAATTGGAGGATGAACTTGGAGCAGATTCTGAGGGACCTAGTCTTGCTCAGGTGAAGAAATGCCATTTAAGATGATTGGGGAGAGGCACATTATAGCAAAAACATAGATGCAGGAAGAGCTACTGTTAGGGACTGCAGTTTTCCCATCAAGAAAGGGCTGCAGGAGCCCTGTTTTTCTGACTGGCCAGGGAGGAAAGAGCACGCCCCATCTCACATCCCCCGTGCGGGTTCCCCAAGGAGGACCTTTTGTACTTGTTCACTGCTGTATTCTAAATATAGAGTGTCATTTTGCACCTAAGTTGATACTCAAAAAGTACTTTCTGAAGTAGTTCAATGAAAGTATTAAGAACATGTTCTTATATCCAGAAATCATAGTTGTGGGATCGGGATATGATTTTACTTTCAAGCTCATGTTTTTGAACACCATAAGGATTTCAGGAGAGTTAAATAAATCTTGCAATAGTGTATCAACTTTAAAGCCAATGGAAAACTCTTTTAAATTTCACATCATTTACCTCTTCACTTCTGTTACAACGCAAATAGAATCTGTGATAAGTAAGAGATTTCTTTCAATGTCTTTGTCTCTCCCCTTCTGTCACCATTTTCTTTTTCTTTTCTTTGCCTTTTCTTTCTTCTCCTCTTTCTCCCTCCCTCAGAACCTCTCTTCCTCCCTTCCCTTCTTTCCTTTCTTTTTCTTTGTAGTACTTGTAATTAAACAAAGGGCCTTTTCACTTAACTACTACTCAGCCCTTTTTAAATTTTTTTTTTCACTTTTGAGACAGTCCAGTTGCCCAGGTTGGACTCAAAAGTTGTGATCCTCCCACCTCGCTCTCTCAGAGTGCTGGGATTATAAGCAGGCACCACTCCTTGTCCATTTTCTTATTTTTCTCACTCTCTCTTCAACTGCTGATCATATCTACAAAGTAACCTCCTTAACTGCTATTTTCCATACCTACCCCTCTTTCCATGGCATTAAATAGCTTTTCTTAGACTTAAATTATGTGATCTGTTGGGACACTGCTTTTCTTACCTATGGAGATGCCTATGCCTCAAAGAGCTTTCATTCCTTTTTCCTACAAATATCTTCTTGTCCTAATGTGCTCACTAATGTGATTTTATAGCACTCTGATAAAGCTTTGTGGATCATTCATCTCACTGGATTGTAATCTATTTATTTTCCTCTTTCCCCAATTACACCATTAATTTTCTGCAGGTAAAAATTGTTTTATTTTCATAATACCCACCACTGAGCCTAACTTATGAACTATTTGCCTATAAAATAAATAACTAAATACACAAATCTGGAGCTTAGAGATATTTGGGCCCTATGAAAGAAAAAGGTGACCTCAGAGACTGTTGAAAAGGAGAACAGTGAAGCAAGGCAAAGTCTTAGAAAACAGATGTGGAAGGGATTTGCAATGGAGAGAACCCCATGGAAGATACAAAACAGATAAATAAGGAAAGTATAGGAGGCTAAGTGTCACACAGTTAAGGCATCAGAACATTGCAGAATGACTGGGCACCTATATAAATTCAGAACCTAATTTCTGAGTGTCTCCTACACTGTAAGTTCCTGGACTTCATGAGAGACCGTTCTGGAATTTGGTAGGACAGTGTGCTGGAAGTGGGATTCCTGGTTGGCTTCCTTCGAAGAACTTTTGATTAGAAGTTATAGGATAGTATTTGAAAGAGAGATGGAGTTAGTGAAGATTTATTTATTTTCAAGGAACTTGGTGAAACAACAGTTTTTGGCAGGAAGGACTCAGTATTGAATGAGACTTTCCCTTGTTAATCATTATTTGTATTTTGTCCTTAAATTATTAACTCTTGATTCATTTAGTAAATACTTACTGAACAACTACTCTTTGTTGCACAGTTTTCTAAGTGTTGAATACACAGCCTTTGTGCAGATTATGTTCAGTTCCAAATACGTTTTTAAGACTTACTCTTTGCTCATCAGAAAAGTGAAGCTACCCCAAAGGAGTCTTCCAGGGGTTTCAATTACTTAATAGTCTTCCCATGCCTTATCCACTGTGTCTTTAAATTCTGCTGATGACATCTTTCTCATGTCTGTGTATGCATAATTTTACCCTTATTACATTTTCCCTGCCCTTACCTCGGAAGCAGATGTCCACAGTTATTTACAAGATGAGACTCATTCCTGATTGTTGTCAGCTTTAATGCCTTAGAAGTTGGTGACAGTTTCATGCTGCTTCAGCTGATTTTAATTAAGCTCTTTGGAAGTTTAAGATAGGACAGAGACCTGAATGGTCTTTTTCAGTCACTTATCTTTTTCCTGTTATAAGTACGGTTGGTTCATAAGAAAATTTGTGAAAATGTATGTATACTTTGTGATGGAGAAAATTTATTATACTTTGTATTTCTTTTCCACAATTCCCATGTATAATAGATAATTCTCAATATTTTTGACACAGAATCTTAACTTGAAAGAAGACACATTCTTCTTGGAAACAATTCAACATGTCATTTATCACTTGATTTTGAAAATTAATTATCAATTTACTTATTCTGATAAAATATGTTCCTCTTTCCTGAATTATACAACACTATGCCTAGCACTATGTAAAGTGACGAGGTAACAAAGATAAACTGTACATTGTCTCTGTCTTCAAAGTACTGGTACTTTAACAGGGAGAGAAACTAACCCCTAAAAAACAAAACAGTGTATACTGAAGTTCAGAGATGAACAGGGCATAGAGGAGAGCTGTTGACTAAGAATATTGTGAAAGTTTAAGACAGGAGATGATACTGATGACAAGTCTTGAAGAATGAATGATAACAACAACCAGTACTGTGTTGAGTACTATATTCAAGGACCTTGATTTTTTCCAAATAAATGAAAACTCAGCTTTCTATAGATTCTAATGCAGAAGCACACAAGGTAAGATTTGAACATTAAAATCTCAGTGTAATAGTAGATTATCGTGTTTATTTTATTTAGAACTGCACAAGAATTTTGCTGTATCATTTCTTGCTAGAGAACTTTGTAAGTAAAACATCACTGCTGTAGATTGCAAAGAACACTGAAAATTTTTTCTCTTGATGGTAATTATCTAATTTTAAGTACTGATGATTATAAAATGCTTTTCTTTAAGTATTATGTTTCAGTGTTAATATTCCTAAAATTCTTTATAAACAATTCTTTTTAAAATATGTATAATGATTGTTTTAATTAACTTTCAAATTTAAACATTTCTTTACTTCTTTTAGGTCACATAAATACTTAGTTTATTCATAGTATAGTAACCCAATCCTTTATCTTGAATTCTCATGAATAATGTTCAGTTCTGTTAAATAGTACATCAAATATTAGGTATGTAGTATGCATCAGGCAGTTCCTTAGATTATGGTACTTCAAATTTAGAAAAAAAAAGTTTCTGCCTACTAAGAGTACATAGTTTAGCACAACCAAGAGAATGAGGGCAACTCAATGTAATAGAGTGAATAAATTTGTTTCAGTGGAAATGTTCTCAAGAATATCATACGTGAACTGGGTTTGCAAGATCAGTAGAATTTTTTCAAGCAAGCAGGTAAGAGAAAATTCCCAGCAGGAGAGAATAATGTGTAGGAAAGTGGGGAAGCTTCTCCATGGACAGTGTACTAGGAATATTGAGCATGACCAAGCCAGGACACAGTGCTGAGTGATAGGCTGGCAAAGCCTGTTGGTCAGAGATTAGGGAAACTCCCAAATGTGTCTCTTCCTTTCAGATTGTGTGAACTGAAGGAATTTAACCAATTTTAAATTAAGAAAATAAAACAATAATATTCATGCTTTCCTTAGGTAATCCTGAAGATAGACTGGAGTTAAATGGGTTATACAGAGAAAAACATTTTGGAAAGGAGACTCATCAACTGACTGCTAAGAATGTCTTTATAAGATTTTTATAATTTTAAAATTAAAAAGGTTTTTTTGGTATGAAAGTGGCAAATTCTGTTAAAATGCATGTCTTAGTTACTTTTCTTGTGACTGAAAAAAATTACCCAACACCCAAAGTTGAGGAAAAGTTTATTTGGCTCACAGCTTGTAGCGGTTTCTGTCCATAGTCAGCTGACTCCAGTGCAGGTTAGCATAGCAGGAGCATCACAGAGAAGGAGCAGTCCATGGCACACCAGGATGAGGAGGGAGGCGGCCAGCAGTGAAGCAGCAAGCAGCAAGAGAGGAGGGACCACCCTTCTCCCTATTTCTGTCCCTTATATCTTATCTAGCCTACCCACTCTTTGGGCAGGTAGCACTTACACCCCTAATCTTACCCAGAATTATGCCAAACCAATCAGTGGACTAATTTAGAAATCACACACTCTTGATTCCAGCCCTACACACACCAGATCCAGCCATCTCCAAAAAGCCCTACTTATGACCACATGAGGCTTTGGGAGACATCCAGACACAAACCATAACAGCATACCTTTTATTTTTTTGAATTTATTTTATTTTAAAAAGAAAAAAGTCAGAAAAGAAAAACAAAAAGCAAAAGAGATAAACAACAACAGCAAACCCAAAACAATAATGATACAGGTTTTCAAAACAGAATAAAAGAAATTTAATAATTGTTGTTATATTGCATATTGTTCCCTTTTGTTTCAAAGAAAGAAAAGGAAATTAAAGAAAATAGAAAAATAGAAAAAAAGGTAGAACAATACCGAATTAAAAAAAAATTAACATCATAAAATCATTAGTTGATACGTTACCCATTGTTGTCTTAAAAAATAGTTGCCAAAGTCATAAAATCAAAGCATAAATAGTGGCTAGACATTCAAACTTTAACAGTGCAAATCCTTCTGTTCAGTGTTCCAACAGAAATTCAGTAATATGGTCATCTATTTTACACACTATACACACCATTATACCCTTTAGAGCACTTTCCTTCCCTTTCACTTTCACAATATCTGTTGTCCTTTTTGGATCCCATTATTTGGTCAGTTTTTATTATTTTTTTACACTAGAGAGACAATATGATATTTACAAATGTGAGTCTTGTTTATTTCACTAATGAGGATATTCTCAAGTTGCCTCCATTTACCTATAAAGGCCTCAAGATCATCCTTTTTTATAGCTAAGTAGTATTCCGTTGTATAAAAATACCACATTTTTTTCATCCACTCTGCGATTGATGGGAATTTTGGTTGTTTCCAAGATTTAACTATCACAAATTATGCTGCTATGAACATGGGTGCACATATATCAATGTGATATGATCTTTTCAATTCTTTTGGGAAAATACCCAGGAGGGGAGAAGCTGAATTGAATGGAATCTCCAATCCTAGTTTTTTGAGGAATCTCCATACTGATTTCCACAGTGGTTGCACCAGTCTTCACTCCCACCAACAGTGGAGAAGTGTTCCTTCCCCCCTCACCCCCGGCAGCCTCATCAACATTTGTTATCAATTGGTTGCTGAGATGGAATCTCAATGCTGTTTTAATTTACATTTCTCGAATGGCCAGTGATGGTGAACATTTCTTCATGTATTTGTTTGCCATTTGTATATCTTCCTCTGAGAACTGTATGTTCATCTTAGATGCCCATTTTTGGAGAGGGTCTTTGAATTTGGGGGGTTTGTTGTTTTTTCAGTTCTTTATATGTTCTGGATATAAGTCCTTTGTCTGAGGGATTGTTGGCTAAAATTCTTTCCCATTCTGTGGGTTTTCTTTTCACTTTGTTGGTGATTTCTTATGAAGTGCAGAAACTATTTAGTAATATGAGATCCCCGTTGTTGATTCTTTGAAGTATTTCATAACACCATAAATTTTAAATTCAATACAATCATTTTAATAATAGAGATGCCACTTGACTTCATTGTTTTCCAACTTATAATGAGATACTTTCGTGTGATGTAGTTAATTATTTGGAAATTCTTTCCTACTTTAGAGGATTTTCATGGTTTTTTTCTGTCCATTTCCACATAATACATTTCAGGGAGGGCATATTTTTGCTATTGTAAAATAAGTATGTAAGAGTCTTTTACCAGTAGATGGCTTCTGAAGTAACTTGTACATGATTCACATGTGGGTAAAGAACTGTTGCCCTAGGTGACTCTTGAAGAGAAGAGCAAAAATCAAAGTGAAGTAAAAAAAATCTTAAAAGTAGAGAATGGAATTTTGATTGAGTCAGGTTACTCATAGAAGGTTCTCAGGAAGGAGAAGAGTGAAAGGAGGTTATCAGCTGTGACAGGGAATAGTGAAATGCATCTCTGTCACCTCTCAAACCACATGGGTGTTTTCAGGACACAAAAGAAGTCATAGAAATTATGTCGGTCTGTTTTCTTGCTGTGGTATCACGTATGATCTGTTAACTTTCTTGTGCTCCTGTTTTCAGCGGTTGAGCAGAAATGAAGCTGAAAAGTGACGATAGGCAGTTCTCCGACAGTTATCACTTCAGAGGCTTCATTTGTGACAAGCAAAATGATATGCAGGGAAAGCAAGATGATCTGATACTTACACTTCCCCTTCATATTTATAATTTCTCTTATATTTAAAATTTCTCTTTAACCAAAAATGTGTTTCGGAGAAGTCAAGACTAACGTTTCTGGGCATAAAAGATGGGCATAATGAAGGTGCACGGTAAAGTTCTCTTACTTTTCTACTCAGAATGTATTCTCTTTAGGCCTGTGTGGCCACAGATTAAACCTCTCTGGTGATTTTTATTTACACAAGAGACTGATGCTTTTCAGTAATATGTTCTATTGAATTGTTTCCCTAATTTAACTGCTGTGGTACTTAAATTCAGTTTAACCATAATAGTTACATCACCCAGTCACTCTAGTAGTCAACTGCTGTCCCATTGTGATAGTGATGTCACAATCATACCTATGATTGACAGCCACAACTCACCATATGCTATTACAGTTCTTTTTGAAATGCAAAGCAACTGCTAGAATCTAATATGCTTGTAAGATGCCCCAAAGCAACCTGATACAGTTTAGAATATTTTCGGATTGGATACAATACTGTATTAGGAAAAGTATGTATGTGTCTGACCAAAGAAGAAATTTCTGTAAATAATTAAAAATATGGAGATGATCTCATAAGCAGTGATCTGAAGAAGCCAAGAGTGTAACAGATATCTGACCTGGAAACTGTAGTTTCTCTTTATTTATAAAACACTAGAATCGCTTTGCTTAATTGTCTTTTTTGGGAATTGAATATCCCCCCACAGGCTCAAAAAGGGGGTGTATTTTATCAGAGAGAAAAAAGTGTTACTTTTGTTATTAATTTGACCTCTGTGTATCTCCCATGACAAAATTAATTAGTTTTACTATTTTAAATAAGAGTGTTTTGAATAACTGATCATCCCTGGAGCACCAGCCCAACTTTGTTGAGGTGTAATTCTATTTACTCATTTGCTACATTAACTTGCATAACTCTGTGTATGACCTCAGTGTGCTCCAAACTTGTTTTCTTTCTCTCATGCAAGTATGAATTCCTTGTTTACATTACCATGGTTTTGTTATGGGTGTTAAATGATTCTTTCCATTTCTAATATTCCTTGCAGATCAAAATGCCAGAATTTTTGTATGAATAATGTATTTCTTTCTGTTCATTCTTATCATAGACAATATCTAAGCATGTGTTTTGCAGCCATTTTTCACTCTTAACGAATTAATTATAATTTTTCGTTAGGTATTTAAATTTAAGTGACCTTACCCAGCAGTTCATCTCCCTGCCTCAGGAGAGCCCGCTCTTCAGTCCTTTGGGCTCTGTTTATTCTAGGCCTGCTGTACTCATTGCATTGCCACCCCTTAAACTGTAGCTTCTCCATTTTGACCTGTCTGATTCCTATCCATGCAGCAAAGTCCAACGCCTGTACTCTTATGTGACCGCCCAGGGACTCTCTGTGTCTTTCAGCTTACTTATTAATCTCTGCCTTGCACTGCAAATATTTGTGTACTCATCTTCACTATCAGAGGGTAATCAGAACATGACAAGATTAGTTTCAGTGTAGTTATTTGGCTTGGATATATTTATACCTCTACTTGTTGAAATTTATGATATAAGAACTTCTTCATTGGTATTTTATTCAGTCATTCTGGATTGAATAGAAAGTGTCATAATATATTCATTTTACATGGCAAAAATAATTTGCAAACTGTCATAATAAAGCCTAATGTACAGCAGCATGAAAAGGAACTCACTGTTCACCCCTTTTAAAATAGCAGGAGGACTTTCAAAATGGTTTTAATAAGATTTTCTATATTCAGACAAAGAACTATGACATCGTTTTTACTAACCTCAGAAGCATAATAAACTATCATCAGTTTTGGCTTTAATCCAATTTTGCCATTAACTTTTCCCATAAAATTTGATGAAAGGGCATTGAAAGGTTTTTGTAATTAAAGATAGTGCATTAGGAATTTATTTCTTATCCATAATTTGTCATATTATGAGTAATACTGCACTGAATACCTGTAAACCTTGTAGCTGGTAAACCTTTGTTTTAATTAAAATTAGTTTCAGTCCCAAGACCAAATTCTTATTTTATCAAGTAGTTGAATTTAGAAATTTGTTGGCTATATATATATTGCATAGCAGAACTGAAGTTGCTACAGTTCCTGGGTATTTTTTCTCAAGTTCATCAGTTCATTGGTATATCTTACCATATTTTGTTAATATTTATTAATTTTTCCACTCTCTTGAATTAACACATATTGACTACGTACACAAATCTGGATGAGTTAACATGTTTCACTCTGAATTTTTAGTAAGCCTTTTTCTTCTAAGTATATTCTTGAATGTTTAAATTATTTCACTAGCCATATTTCTATGGTTAGCTGTATAATGGTTAAGAAAAGATTATTTCTAAATAACGTTCCACTTGATGTGGATGACATTTTCAACCTATGAAAGTTTTTTTCTAATTGATTTTCTGTTCATCATCTGTATTTCCGTATCTTGAAAGGTTTTATCCCACTGAATATTTGAAGATTTTTGTCGTCAGTTGTAAATGAATATAACAGAATCAGCTCAACATGATCTAAACTGCTCATAACTAGCTGAATCAGTGACTTGTTTTTTTAAGTAACATGTCTTTCTGAAAGAAGAATGACTATGACCAGAGGTGATGACAGGAATCAGTATTGATGCTTTCTTTAGGTTGTACTAATGATCCATGGGCTGCTTTTACAGAATATTTTTTTCCCTAGATGATTCAAAGTTTATAAGAGCTGTAGTTTCTACAATCAACATACCTGACTAAGCTATTTAAATGATAGTCTTTTTTCTTTAACCTAAAAATGGTACTTCTCTATTTGGACTTAAACATCTACTTATGTACTAATTGTGAAATTAGCTAGACACTAAAAATCTAACTTAATTTTCATTTTTTAATACCTGTTACAAAACATTTTAGGCAGCCTCAAGGAAAAACAGAAACTCTTTAGCTTTAATTTATTATTTACAATGGATAAAATTACTCAAGACTTGTTTTCTTGAAGACTGTGTACATTTTAATAATAGTTATTATTGCTTGTTGGATGAGTCTTCCTTATTAATCATAGGACACAGCGTTTCATGTGCATTAACTTAATTGGCCATATTATGGCATCTGTATTCTAGGCAATTCTAATACAATTTTTAAATGAGGAAACTTAGATACTGAGAGACTAATTCATTGAGGACTTCTATACTGTTTTTCAACATCTTGCTTTTTCTACCAAGTACACTTGAGGGCAGGCATGTCTGATAGGGGCATCTCTGATGATTCTAACATTATAGCGCTGCCTTTTCATATGTAAAATACAAAGACAAATGTAAAAGTTACAGCTGAGCTCAAATAATAATTTATTATTTCTGTGGCCCATGAATGAAATAAATGCAAGTCCTGAGGCTTCTGGCTTGCTGGGCTCCACAGGTGGACACAGAGGACCAGGGAGGCTTCTACAGAATAATGATCAATCAATGTAGTAAGTGGAAAACCAGAGCCCACATCACCGTTTGAAAACAGCATAGAGAACTTGTCCACTTCTGAGTGAAGGATGAAAACTCTGCTACCAACCACTGGTTGAGACCATAGCTTTGTGATAGCAGAAGGAAACCCAACCCAGCCACTGAGCTATCAACTCAAGCAAATCATTCACTGAGTTAATGAAGGGACTCTTAATAATCCAGATACAACTACAGTGTAATACTGAAATCACTAGTGGAAAAGAAGTCACCATTCTCTGATGTAGTCATAAAATGGGCAAAAAAAATTTTAAGAGAAAGATGGTAATAGAGGTAATAATGAAACTGTGTAAAAAAACTAAATAAAATTTTCAGTTCAGATTAACTTTAAAAATGTAATTCTAGGGCCAGGAATGTAGCTCAACAGTGCAAAGCCTGCCTGGTAAGCATAAGGCCCTGAGTTCAGTTTCCAGTACCAAAAGATAAAATAAAAAAGACCAAAAAATGTAATTCTAAAGAGAAAACCTAACATTGAGAAAAACTGAGGAAAAGCTGGTCATTAAAATTTACTCTGTGCCAGGGGAATTTGATGTATTGATAGAGATTGGGCTTCCTTCTGCTATCACAAATATTAAAGGTTAAAAGGCTAGGAAAAAAATCCATCTATAAACAAAGGCAAGAAGTCCCAGGAAAAAAAGTGAATCCTACAATTATTTATTTGCAAATATTTATTCAGATTATGCTGTGTTCTGCACAATATTACAGATGCAGGAGACATTAGCTATTGTTATGGTTTAGGTCTAAATGTCCCCTAAAGTCTTGTTTGAAATTGAGGCCTGTTCACAGTGGCGGGTCAGAGAGCATGTGACTTGGAAGGGTGCATCTGTGTCTCTGGCTCCTCCTTTCTTTCTCTCTGCTTCCTGGCTGCAATGGAGCAAACTGCTGTTTTCTCCCATTCTCTTCCACTATGCTGTTTCTGCTTTGGAGTCAGCCAGCTACAGACTACACTCACTGAAAAAATGTGAGACAAATAAACCTTTCTTTAAATTGTGGATGTCAGATATTTTGTCTTAGCTATCTATGGAAAAGTGACTAATACAGCAATGATCAAAAGTGAATAAAATCTGCATTTGGTTAGGGTTAATATTCTAGTGGGGCATTTATTTTTTAATGGCAAAAATAAAGTAAGAAAAAGTAGAAACATTGGAAATGAAAACAATAATCATTATAATAAACTTTCTGATAGGATAAATTCTGTACTTGACATGCAGACAGTTAATTATTTGGAAGATGTTACTGAGGAGATTACCGAAAATGTAGTAATTGTAAATAAGACATTAAAGGGGGATTGGGATGGTAGAAAGAGGGGGAAAGAGAGAGAGAAAAACATAAAAACATGTGAGTGTAATGGATATTACAGAAGGAAAAAAGTAGAAATGATGTTGGAAAGATAAAATTGGGAAAAATAATAGGGTTATTTTGCAGGTAATTAGACAAGCCTCTTGTTAATGCACAATCTGAGAACTTATCTGGATAAATAAAATAAATCTATGGTTAAACACCTTGTGGTTAAACTTTATGATGTAAAATTTAGAAAGAACACACACTATCAGAAGAAAAATGACAGACTAGCTTCAGATACCATTAGACTGAAATCAGATGTAAAGGGCCATACTGAGGAAGAACAATATAGTTAGTCTAGAATTTAAAATTTCATGCCCTCTTATACTACTTATAGACACTAACCAAAAATGAGAATTGAATAATTTACTTTAAAGAAACAGAACTATTCTTGAGGAAGTAAGCCAGAAAAAAACTGTGGCATTTAAAAAACAAAACAGGAAAAGGGAGAAGCAGAAACTTTTAAAAGTCATTAAATTAACTCTTGCCATCAGAAGTTGTAACTAATTTCTGTTTAAAAAGAAAAGGTAAGAAATATGAGCAAACAAATGAAAGGAAGAGAAGGAATGTTGACCAACAAAAAATATACTGTTGCAGGAAAATTCCCAAGTCAAACCAAAAGGAAGACTCTCTTCATCAAAGAGATAAGGCAGCATTTAATCTTTACAACAGTGCTTGAATCTTCACACCAGAGGACTGTTGTGGGATTAATCCCAAAGGCAACAGCCCTGAGTTTACAGAGAGCTTAGTTTATATAGCATTTAGACGTGGGAAGTACAAAACAAGTGACAAAACATTACATAATTGGTTGCATGCTTTGAGTCATATTTGACAGGCTGACTAGACTTAACAGATTTGTTGAAACAGAGGAATTATTTATCATAATATAGAAACATTCTGGGAGGGGCTGGGGATTTAGATCAGTGGCATAAGCACCTGCCTTGCAAGCAGGCAGTCGTGAGTTCAATCCCCGGTACCGATAAAAAAAATAAAATAAAATAAAATAAAATAAAATAAACATTCTGGGAACAAGAGGAGGGGACCTTTAGAAGGTGAGCATAATTAAAGGTGTCTTTGACTAGCCCAGGGTGCCTTAAGACTCTGACTCAGTGCTTATCATAGGTGTGCAGTTGGGCTTTAGACACTGTCAAGGTCAATTGAATTCACAAGCAAAAACTTGGCCAGAGACCTCTAATTTGTATCATGAAATACCTATAAATTTGCTGTTTTATAAATGTGTCCTTGCATTATAATTGTGCCCCAACAATACACATCAAAGGTAAAAAGGCCAAAGTTGGAAATCTAAGAGAATCAAAGTAAACAAAGATGCAGAAGGATGATCACAGCTATTCTTTTGTGCCTCCACTTGTGCTCATGGTATGGGTGACACTGTACAGCCTGTACAGTGAGAATCATCCACCTCCAGATGACCATTCTGGGATGGAGGAAAATGACCACCTTGGAGCAAGAATGAGGAGGGAGAAGAATAAGCAACATGGGGACCATGGGAAGGGGGAGTCAGTTCTACCTGTGGCTGGTGAAAAAGGGCTGGGTTGTGTAGCTCAGTAGTGGAGTACTTTCCTCAGTACTGAGGGGGGAAAATATGCAAAAGGTAAATTGCTAGGATTTGTTCAAGTATGGTGGTGTAAACATGAATTTTCATAGTTTTATCTTAAGTATGTTTGTATATCTGAGATGAAAAGACCTAGAGAGCTTTCAGAAGAACATTAATTTGGGGACCTAGTGATCAAATTTAAAAATTAGCAAGTTTTCTGGCAGTGAGGCAAGTCATATGGTCCTTTCCCTTCAGTGACTCCCAAACTCCCTCAAAATAAGACTCATATCCTTTTCAGGGCCCTTAAATCCCTGCACTCTTTACCGTTGCCTGACTCTCAAGGTTGTACATTCACTACCCAGCTCAGCTCATTGCATGCTTTTGTTCCTCATGTGGTCTATGCTTCCATTTCCTTTTTTGGACAACAATATTTTTCTTGGACTTCTGCTATCGTTTTCTGGTACTGAGGAAGGTTTTTTGATGGTTTTTGTCATTTTGCAGTGCAAAGATGGAAGCAGGTATGCAACCACTGAACTATTTTTTCAATTTTGTTTTGTTTTGTTTTGTTTGTGGGCCAAGGTCTCACAAGGTGGCCCAGACTGACCTTGAACTTGTAATCCTCCTGCCTCAACCTTCTGAGTAGTTAAGAGTATAGGCATGTACCACTGTACCTAGCTAGAAATATTTTAGGATCATGAGTTCAAGCTTAGCCCAGGCAATTTACCAATTAACAAGACTTTGTCATACATAAAAATTTAAATAGAACTGGGATGTAGCAAGCACAGTGAGATGGCTCTGGATTCAGTTCCCAGTACCACAAAATATGACGATGATGTTGATGATGCCTCAAATCTCTCTGATTTTTCTCTTGATCTAGTAATTACAGTGAAGGAACTGTCTTTTCTTGGAACTTGGTAGCATTCCTGATTCATGTTACTGCAGCCCAGTCATTGTGAGTTGGGTGCAGCCTGGCCTTGCTAGAGTCCCATGCTTCTGGCAGTATATGTACCCTGAGGCAATGAGCTATGGATTCAGGCTGAGGGAACAACAGATGGTACCTAGAAACAAATCTCTTAGGATCCAGAGTGAATTCTAATGAGTAATACCAAAACTTGGATGCCAAGTTTTTTGAAGTTTTTTTGAAAAGGGTGCTTAATTTGTATTTTAAGGAAGAAAAAAGTAATTTTCAATAATTAGCCAGTATTTTGAATTATTTTTTGTTTTTGTTGTTTGTTTGTTTGTTTGTTTGTTTGTTTGAAACAGGGTCTATACAGGCTGACAATGGAACAATCCTTCTACCTCAGTCTCCCCAGTGCTGAGATTATGGGTGTGCACCACCACACCCAGCATGTTTTGAATTCTTGAAAGATGCTCTTAAACATCAATCTAATCAATTTTTGTTTAAATTACAATTTATCCTAATACATTGGGACTTACTTTGTTATACTGACATTACATGTCCATATCTTGGAAATAATTTCTCTTTAGCAAAAATACATAGATGGTTTATGTGAAAGTATTTAATGCCATTGAAATCTATAATTAAGAATGTTTAAAATGGTACATTTTATGTTTTATGCATTTTAACATAATTTTTAAAATAGTAGATTAAAAACTTAAATGTATCCTATCTTCAAGTATCACTCTCTAAATTTTGTTAATATTCAGTCAGAAGTCAAGCAGTAAGGCAATAATTCTTGCAAGCTATTAGATTCGACTTAGTAAGCATTACATGTTTTATCCTGGTGAAAATAAGGGCCAAGGCTTCCTCAAAGTTTGACTTCCAACCTGAAAGCTTACCAGCTGAAAAGTCAGTTTGTAGTCTGTTTAAAATTAAAAGGATTTTTGTATTTTTTTTATTTTAAAAAGCAAAACAAAAAGGATAGAAATGATACAGAATTTCAAAACAAAATAGTAGGAAATTAACACTAGTTAATATTGCATATTGTTTAGAAGTAGTTGTTCACCTTACAAGATATAGGCATGAAAAAAATGGTCAAACAGTAAAAGCTCAAACTTCCTTTTGATGAACTAACACAGATTAGTAGTATAGTTATCTATCTTGTATAATATACATACACACACACCTATATGTATGTACACCTATATACATATAAACTTTCTCCTTCTTCCTTTTTCTCGTTTCCCCTAACCCAGTAGTTCTTTCCTTTTGAGCACTCTTTCCCTTTCATTATCACAATGTGTGTTGTACATTTTGGATCTTACTACTACTCTTTCAGTTTTTTTTACACTAGGGAGGCAATATGATATATACAAATGTAATTATTATTTCACTTATGAGTATGGTATCAAGTTGCCTCCATTTACTTATAAAAGTATCAAGATTATCCTTCTTTATAGCTGAATAATACTCCATTGCATAAAATACCGGATCTTTTTTTATCCATTGCACGGTTGATGGGCATTTAGGTTGTTTCCAAGATTTAGCTGTTACAAATTGTGCTGCTATAAACATAGGTGCACATATATTGCTATGGCATGATGTTTTTAACTTTTCTGGGAAAATACCCAGAATAAAAATAGCTGGAATGAATGGGACTTCCAATTCTAGTTTTTTGAGGAATCTTCACACTGATTTCCACAGTGGCTGCACCAGTCTACACTCCCACCAACAGTGGGGAAGCATTTCTGTTTCCCCCACAGCCTTATGAACATTTGTTATCAGTTGATTTCTCGATGGCAGCCATTCTTTCTGGAGTGAGATGGAATCTCAATATTTTAATTTACATTTCTCAAATGACTAGTGATGTTGAGTGTGCCTTCATGTATTTATTTGCCATTTGTATTTCTTCATCTGAGAAGTGCACATTCATCTCAGATGCCCAGTTTTGGACTGGGTCTTTGAATTTGATGGCCTGATGTTTTTCAGTTCTTCGTGTTGTAAATATAAATCCTTTGTCTGAGGGATGGCTGGCTAAAATTCTTTCCCATTCTGTGGTTTTTCTTTTCACACTGTTGGTGATTTCTTTTGATGCGCAAAAAGTTTTTTATAAGATGAGATTCCAGTAGTTGATTCTTTGAAGCACTTCCTGGGTGGTTTGCATTTTGTTCATGAACTCTCTGCCTACCCCTATGTCTTCAAGATTTCTACCTACCTTGTCTTCCAGTAGATTTAGTGTTTTGGTTTTAATATTTAGATCTTTGATCCATTTTGACTTTAGGTTAGTGCATGGTGATAGATAAGGGTCTAGTTTTAATCTTTGGCATGTGGAAAGCCAATTTTTCCAGCACCATTTATTAAAGTGAACATGCATATTAATTATATAATTTGACATTCTTGCAATAAATGAAAATTGGATAGTATTTTCCAATAGTCATATTTCTTCAGCTTTTGTGATATTATCACAATTATTGAAAAGCACTTATGTTGTTCTATTCTAAGCATTTTTTAATGCTTAAGAATGCCCTGTTCTAAGCATTTTTTTTCTGAATTAAATCGTTGATTCTACTTGACAATCTTCTGAAGTAGAAGTGGACACTACTCTCCAATTACAGATGAGAAAACTGAGCAAGGATAATTCTGTGATCTAAAGCCAAACACTATGATATGAAGGTAGTGGTAGCTTTGTTTGTCTGTTTGTTTGAATGGATAGCTTTTGACTTTTGTGCATCCCCGCTGATCCTAGTGTTTATAGCTTTATGCACTTCTGTAGAAGAAAGTTAATGAAAGTTGAACATGTTTATGCGTTTTAAATTTTGTCTACCAATAAACAAATTTTCTTTGTATTCCTACAGGGCATTCTACTTGGACAAATCAAACTCCCCACCGAACTCCACATCCAAAGCTGCCTATGTTGATAAGGTAAAAATAGATGATTACACATATTGATATTTTGTTATTCACAAACCTCCCATAGTTTTCTGCTGTTGTTCTTGTTTAATATGTAATTATATTTAGTCTCCAATCCTGTTACTCCCATAATAAAACAATAAAACTATTCATTAAAAGCTACCACAACTGTGATACGTCCCAGCTAAAAGGATTTCTGCTCAACATGTTGAACTTTCTGTTCATCACTTTTTTCTGCAGCTAATGAGGCCTCTCAATGCTTTGGATGAGCTTTATCGCCTGGTAGCCTCATTCATCAGATCCAAACGCACAGCTGCCTGTGCAAACACAGCGTGCAGCGCCTCTGGGGTTGGCCTGCTGTCAGTTTCCTCTGAGCTGTGCGACAGGCTGGGTGCCTGCCACATCATCATGTGCAGCAACGGCGTGCACCGGTATGTGAACTTCCCCACCTTCTCCATCCTCGTTAGTTCACACTGCGTGTGGTGACTCTTACCTACATTTCATCTAAATGAAATTAAAGCTGCAAACAACCAAAGGACTCAGATGCATCTGGAATAAGATTTTGGATGTTTTCTGGGTTTAGTTCTTATATTTTTAGTGACTATTTAGTCATACAAGTAAAAGCACATCTACATTTTTATCATGGTGGCCCAGAATCTTATTCCTTCTGCATTTATATTGCCACAGTTGCATTTTAGGTACAAAAATACATATCTTTCCTTTCTCTAGGAATGTTCTTGATAGGAGCTGAACCTATCTAGCTTACTAAACTTTTCTCACAGCCACCAGTGGCTCACATCCCTGTAACCCATGTGCTGTGAGGTGGATGTTCTGGGTTTGGTGCTGTCTCCCTACATCAAAAACAGTGATGGCCCAAGAATTCACGTAATATCCTTCTAGGAACTCAAGGAAAAATTTTTGCCAGGTCCTATTCAGGCATTTGCCCTAGACATCTGTATTCTTTCTGAGGCAGCAAAGTTCAAAAAGCTCATTGTGTTAGTCAAGCTACACTGCAAAAATAGATATAATAAAGGATACACAAACAAATAAGAATGTATAAGATTGGGTTACAGTGGCTACCCGCAGAGTTGGATGAGGAAGAGTGCAGAGGATCTGTCTGCACACTAGAGACCAAAGGGATCAGTTGAAGGTGTGGTGCTTACTGCAGTGCCATGCAAGTCTGTATCAGGAGGCCAGTGGGTCTGTGATGGAGGCTGAAGAGTCTCTGCCACAAAAGCCAAAGAGCCTGTGCTGGGAGCCAGAGATGATGTCCAAGGTGAAGGTGAAATCTGGAGCTCCTCTGCAGAAACAGAAGCAGATCCACCCTGTTTCACGTCTCCTTTATACCATCCAGGCAACAAGCCTGGAATTGCTGAGCCAATTCAGTTACACTGGTCTTCCTCAAATTGACACGGTCACTCAACCATCACAGTCATAGGTGTACACGTTCATACATCAGACTCAGAATGGAGATGAGAGCCAGCGTCTAAGTCAGAGCCCTCCTCACAGTCCTCACTCTTCTTCTATCCCTCATTTTCATGAGAAAGTAAAATCTAGTAGATGAAAAGAATAGGACAGATGTTTAGTCATTATTTATTTATGTTCAATATTGAGAATTGAACCTAGGGCCTTCACACTAACCTTGCATCCCTGGCTCTTTTTTCCTTCATTAGTTTAAAACAGAGTCTTGCCAAGTTGCTGAGTTGCCCAGGGAGGCTAGGCTTGAACTTGCCTCAGCCTCCCAGAGTGCTAGGACTGCAGATAGTACAACTGCACCTAGCTTTAAATCATGCTTTTAATCTGAGTAGGGTGATAGTCGTCTTCCAGAGACATAGCTTTTCTTAGTTCTAGGCCAGCTAGATTTTGAAGGTAGTATTTATTTATTTATTTATTGATTGATTGATTCATTCATTCATTCATTTAAATTTGCATGGTTCTTAAACCAGGAAAAGAATTGCATTGGGTGGTGCAGATTATGTTCTGTTTCATCGGAAGTCAGGGTCATTTGTGGTGAAGACATAAAGCATGAATAGCAAATAACAAAAAGCTAACAATACTGACAATTATGGAACAACATAAGATAAAAATCACACGATGATGAACAATAACATACAGAAAACTACAAGAACATATCAATGACTAGGAAAGTTACAGCTGAAGGAAGAGATTCATTCTCATGCTGGAGGTGGTTGGATCTGGGAACTTTCCATAGAGAATGTGGTGTTCAGATTGAGGTTTGATGGATCAGGTTGCAGAAGTAAAAAGGGGAGGTGGGGCATTCAAGGCAGAGCTTCTCATCTGTGAAATCCCATTTTAACTAGTTTTAAAGCTCCACACAATATGACCTTGCTTATGTAATGTGGCAAGACTGTTTTACCGAAGTGAATGTTGTTTGTGGTTGATAAAATGCATGGAAAGCCTTCATTTTAATTGCTATGTGCTTTGTGCTCTTTTGCAATCTTACTGACAGCTCAATTGTTGTATAACTAAATGGTCCAAATGTTACTTTATAACCTTTTTACTATCAGGGATCTTTCCTTTTTGACAGCCCTGTATTTCTTCAGTCTGTTACCATTTACCCGTTTATTATTTCCGCTTATGTCCAGTGCACATAATTAGGCACCAACAGTGTTCTAGGTGCTGGGCTTTTTGCATTAGAAAAATAAAGTGTCTGATTTTATATAATGTGCAGTGTTAGAGGGAATTGGATGATAAAGTCAACAAACAATATGCTATGTGGCAGGTGGAAGAAATACAAAAAAGAACAGGAGTCAGAGGAGTAAGAGGTGCCTCTTCTCCTGGGGTGAGAAGATTTCACGGGAGACCTGTGTGTAATGAAGGAGTAGGTTATGCTCATGTCTCATAGGAAGAGCTCTTGAGCATTAGGATTTGTGCAGATGTCCTAAGATGGGAGTTGTATCAGTAGAGTCCTAGGAACCTGCAAGGGGTTCATGGTAGCCTCAGCAGATATCTTCACCTTATTTGTGTTTCACTTCAAGATCATAGTTTTGAGAGGACTAGATGCACTAGGACAATAAAGGGGACCCTTACAACTTAATTTACAAACATGTACTTTTGCCTCTACATTATTTTATTGAAAATTAACGCAGTGAAATCTGCCATTTAGCACTGAAAACCATGACCAAGTTTTCCAGACTACTCACAGATGATCCATGCACAATTTTAGAATTTGACAGGTGTTGTAAGAGAGAAACAGGTTGATTTTATACAACTATTTTATAAGTACTGCTTTCATTGCTTGGTGTGTTAAAATTATCAGAAGCACTGAAATTTTAAAATAGACTGACTCCATTTCCAATTCAAAATTAATAGAGTTTTAGTTAATTTCAGGAGACATTTATTAAGATGTTGGCCCTAATACATCCATGATGGGTGCTAAATTTAAACTTTGTTTGAAAAATCATACATCTTTATTTTTTCTGTTATGCAGAATAAAATGGAAAATTTAGCATGTTTCAGTAAAGTCTTCACTTAGATTTTTTATGAAGATAAAATGTGTGCTAATTTATTTTGGAAATCAAAATCCCACAGAAGGCTGTTCCTAAAATAATCCTTTAATAGTTTTAATTCAGATAGCAAGAAAAGAACCCAGGCTGATCCACACCTGCCTGAAACATTAATCAGGGAGGTTTACCTTCATCTTCCAACAGAAGGGAGAAATCACAGTGTTAATCAGAATAAATATTACATGTTATTTTTATCATTTACTTTTCAAGTGAAAACAAGAAATAATCAACAAGATTGTATCTTAGTTACTTTTCTCTCAATGCTAAGCCAAAATACCCAACACCCAAAGTTAAAAGGGGAAAGGTTTATTTATCTCAGTTTGTAGAGCTTTCAGTCCATAATCTCCTGGCTCCAAGGGAAGGTGGCATGGCAGAGGCCCATCTCAGAGTAGAACCAGATCATGGCAAGCAGAAGACATCAAAAGCAAGTAAGCAAGGCAGAAGACCAGCTTCTTTCTGTCCTTTATATTGTTCTAGGCTACCAGGATTACAGTGGTGCAAAAACAGTAGGTGTACTGATTTAGTAATCACCCACTCTTAATCCCAGCACCCTTAATCCTAGAATAGCACCATGAGTCAGTTACATATTCTAGATTCAGGAACCTCTGAAAAACCCTCACCTATGACTGCATGAGGCTTTGGGGGAGCATCTAGACACAAACCATAACATATGGTATCCACATTAATCTATTTCTTGTCTTTTCTGATTTTATTGGTCAAAAGTGATCTAAAAAATTTTTAAAGTACTAAATTATACTGTATGTTTGGTACTAAAAGGAAAAATGGGGGTTTTGGAACAAAATGGCAGATTTAATTAGCATTATTGTCTAGATATTTTAATGCCATTTTGAATCCAATGCTAGAGCTGCATACAATAGTGAACATAACATTAGTGGGAAGAGAATTCTTGATAAATTATTAAAATCTTCTCATAATACTTAGCCTGGCCTTGTTTTTACTAAATTCTTTTTCTTAGGTAACCCTGTGCATGCTTTGTAAGGCAGCTGATAAACTCTCTAGTTAGTACTCTCTTCAGCCATTCACTTTTGTGTAAGTTCTCTGTTGCTATTGAATTTTAGAAGAATGGAATGGTCTCTTTTTAAAATCAGGTTTTTGCTTTTCAAGCAATATAAACACAATTGAAAGGTGATTTAATAAAAGGGAAACTTTTCAAGTCTTTCTGTTTACATGTACCTTTTTTGATTTTACCTCCTCTCACAACTTCTATCAAATAATATGCTTTTGAAGCATTGTTTATTTAGCATATGTAGCATGTTAGATTGCTTGTTTGTTGCTATAACAAGATACTGAAGGCCAGATGATTTTAAAAGAATAGAAATCTACTTCCTCACAGTTTGGGAGGCTGTATTGTACAATTAAGGTACTGGCAGACTCAGCAACCCTGTCTGCTTCCCAGGTGGCACCCTGGATAGTATGTCCAAGAGCTCTAACTTCATGGTTTATTCACCTCCTAAATTTCTCACCTCTTCCATTACCCCACTGATGGTTTAGCTTCAATATGTGAATTCTGGAGGACATATCAAGAACAGTGTGTGGTTAGGAATGTTTTATGCTAGAGCAGTTGTATATGTATTTTCAAAATGCGCATGTGGGCTTTAAAGGTGTTTCCAAAAGTTCGTGTTGAAAATTTAACCCCTAAAGGAATAGTATTGGGAAGTAGAACTTAGTTAAGAGGTAATTGGGTCGTGAAAACAGAAAAATTAATGTCATCATTCTGGGAGTGGGTTACTTATCACAAGAATGAGTCGTTAAATAGTGAGTCGGACTCTCACCTTCTGCTGTCTTTTGCCCTCTTGTCCATCTCCCTTTTACGTTGGGATAAAGCAGCAAGAAAACCCTCACCACATGCAGGACCCTCCACCTTAAATGCCTCAGCCTCACCTATGAATTACCCAGTCTGAAGTATTCTCAGATGGCAGCACTGCAGGGTCCAACACAGACCTTACCTACATGGCTTATTTACTACCTACTGTGCCAACTGTTGTGTATGCCACAATTTATTAAAGTCATATCATTTCTTTTTCCATTGTACATAATGCTGGCAGAGAGGCATCTTTCTATATGTTCCTGTTTAAACATCAGTTTTATTTTCTTAGGCTGAAACAAAAACTCTCCAATTAGAACTACTGCATCAAAGAATTTAAAGCTTTGGCTAATGTGTTGTTTAGACTCCCAAAAGGATTGCTTTATTGTGCTGTATAACCAGGAAGGTGGATAGCTGTGTAGGTAGCATTTGTACCCTTACTTTGTCTGCACAGGATGTAAGAATCATTTGTGTATTGCGTTCTTCACTAGATACACAATTACATTATCATATTGTTTCAATTTATACCTCTTTATTGACAAATGAAAGCATTTTATATCTTTTCTTACAGAGACTTACATTGTGTATATGCTTACCTTATTGACAGTCATTTTTTGCCAAACCGAATCTTTTTAAAGCACTGAATCAACACTGTCACTTTTCAAGTTCTCTTTTGTACCCATGCCAGTTATTTGTTGCAGGCAATCAAAAAGCTTGCTGCAGAGGTTTCTACATTTCCTTTTCTTCTGGTAGCATCTTCCTATTTAGTGTGGTATTTTGTTTGGTTCTTTATTCCAACTCCTGTTTAATAGCCAACTTCTTTTACTTTAACCAATATGGATCAGTGTACTATGTATGTTATAAAACCAAAAGCATTCAACTTACAAAGTACAAAAACAAAGATACTATTTTTCATCTACTATACTGTTTTCTGCCTTCTTAACTAGTGAAAACCATTGAGTAGAAAGTTACAGTACTACCTGAATGGGTAAAGGATATAGCAAAGAAATTTTTAGGGAAGGCAAGAAATCTGGAATCAAAGTGCTTTTCCTTCTAAGGACTTGTTCCGAACAGTTTTGTCCTCATGCATTTTTTTATTTTATGTTTTTGGTAATGAGTTATCAAAAGTGTCAGAGCCTTCATGTGGCCTGCTGGGCAGGTGATTGACTTGAGTGCAGATCTTAAGATGCACCCTGGCCTGTGACATCTTTAAACACAAACAGTGTAGATCTTGTTTCACTCAGAGATTACTAGAGAAACAAATACAACACAAGGTATACAAATATATAAGACATTACAAGATTGGCTTAGGAATGTCAGCCACAGATTTGGATCAGGAGGTGTGCAGAGGATATCTGTACGTTGGAGGCTAAAGCATTAGATCCAAGGTCTGAAGCTTACTGCAGTGTTCCATGCAAGTCTGTATCAGGAGGCTGATGGCTCTGGGAGAGAAGGCTGAAGAGTCCGAGGTGGAAGCTGAACAGTTAGGCATAGAAGCCAGGAAACACCGTCCAAGCTGCAGGTGAAGGCTGGAGCTCCCGAAGAACCAGCCTCAGTCCTTTTCACTTCCCTTTTATTGTATAAGGTTACCCACCCTAGGGTGGTGTAGCACTCACACTATTTCTGTACTGTCCTCTTTTAGAGCCTTCAGGATGTTTACAAAGTGAAGACCCTGGCCCCCTGCTAAGTCACTTAAACTTCTAAAACTTCTCAAGTTGACACAATGAGTCAACTATTACAGAATCCTGAAGTGTAACCAGCCTCTTGGCACGTGCTCTACATCCTAGGATGTAGCACTGCCAAGTTAGGTAAGCTTCTAAACTTAGCAAGCTGATACAATGTATCAGTGATTACACTGTATATGTGAATTACTTTTTGTTTTCATGATTTCTTGTGAGGTTGAGTCTCTACTTTAAAACAAGGGCCTGCATTTTTGACGAACATACCTTGCCTTCCATTATCTAGAGGTTATTAGTGGCATCATCAGGACACTTCAGTGCATCTGCACATGGCACCTAGCTCCTTGGCATCATAACCCTCCTGTGCATAGAGCCCCAATGGGCATGAGAAAGAAACCACCTGCAAGACCAGCCTGCCGCATCTGACAAACAACAGTGATGACATCTGGCTAGCTACTATCTGCCTAATCCAGTGTGAAGCTGTATTTAATATGTTGTGAAAATTATCTTTAACACAAATAAAGTTTTAGAAGCCAAATTAAAACTTATCTCTTTCCAAAATGTACTTATTAGTAGGTTATTTGGAAATTAAGGTATATTCTCACATTTAACAAGGTTACCAGTGGTAGTTGAATTCCCAGGGCCTTCCTGCCTGCCCTTTGCCCTCCCAAAGCTTGTAGAACCCATCATGTAACCACAGTATAACATTAAACATTTCTTAAGGAAGTGAGATTCAGAAGTTACTAAACAAATACAACTGGAAGGGGCTGGGGATATAGCTCAGCAGCATAAGCACCTGCCTGTGAAGCACAAGGTCCTGAGTTTGATTCCTGGTACCACAAAAACAAAGCAAAACAAAACAAAACTGGAAAGAAATTTATACTATCAATATGGCTAATAGAATAGTTTTTATTTCAGATGAAGGTAACAGTATAGTACCTCCTAATTTGTATAAGCAGTTATAAAACCTTTACTCAGTTAATATCAATTAAGAAATTTAAAAACCACTCTGAATTTTTAAAAGACTGTTTCTTCATATTTTATTCCATCATTACCATGACAGCAAAGGACAAATTGACAAATAGACCCAGATTAGGTAATGGAGAATCTTGTAAAAGAAGAACATTCAAGGCAGCCTGACTTAGGTAATCAGAATCCTGACAGGGCAAAGATAGGGCTGCATCTTTCTACTGCGTGAAGATATATACATTAACAGGAGTTGGATTACTCTGGGGAACCATATGTGGGTTAGATTTATGTATGGGACAGGAAAGAATAAATTACTTTGATATATAAATGAAAGTTTCAAATGTATCCATTTATGTACAAAAACGTCCTTTAAAAAATCAGGTTATAAGATTAGGGAGACATTTGCAGTCTAAATCACTCTGAAGATGGCAAAAGTAACCAAATAGATGTTTTTGGCAGCTCATGATCCAAGAGTGTTGTACATTTCCAGTAAGAAGTAGTTCTAATTATGTTGTAATCTTTAAGATAAAAAGTATAAAATACTGACATAATGGGGTTCTGAAAGGAAAAGTATAGCCTACTCATGGTAGATTTGTAGCATTCTCTTTTCCATAAGTGGAAATGTAAATTACTCCATACATTCTTTTAACTAGAAATGAATCCAGATTTTTAGATTTTGCTGAATTGAAAACTAGGAAGTAAACACTAAAATTTATGCTAATTTAGGCAACCAGACAAATAATACAAGAGTTCCTATTATGTTAAGAGGGAGAAATCAAATATTTCAAGTATATAACAGTTTCATTTACTTTTGTCTATTACCTTTTATAAAAAAAGTCTTTATTCTAGAAACATTCACATTTGCAAGTGACATCTGTTACACTATTGCATGTTGGATTTTCACTGTCTTCAGATGGATTCGCAGTCAGCAAAGACTAAAGATACTACACATATAAATACCAAGTCAAGGGCTGTGGAGAAACAGTCACAGGGAGGCCCAGTGAATGGAGCACACCCTGTCAGAGAAGGCTTTCCAGAGTTACAGTTGATTTAGGTTTACAACATTTCTAAGACTTTTGGGGGAACATACTTTGGGTATTAGGATCGAGAGATATTCTAAGAGAATGAGTAGAGAAGCAAGCATCATCAGCTGTTTTATAGTTTGGATCTGATTTGACACCCAAAGGCTCATCTATTGAAGGTTTGGTGCCTAATGGAGCAATATATATGGGGGGGGGGGCTTTGACAAAGTAATCGAATTGTGATGTTTCTGATAGCATTGGATCCTGATGGTGTTGGATA
The DNA here is from genome assembly GCA_004027455.1 of Hydrochoerus hydrochaeris. Classification (NCBI taxonomy): domain Eukaryota; kingdom Metazoa; phylum Chordata; class Mammalia; order Rodentia; family Hydrochaeridae; genus Hydrochoerus; species Hydrochoerus hydrochaeris. The sequence goes on from PVLA01000054.1 coordinate 493,212, forward strand.
GCATTAGATGGAAATATTATGAGGTCGGGCCCAGTTGGAATATGTGGGTCATGGAAGCAGAACTTTGAACGCTATATCATGTCCCTTGGCCTGCTCCCTTTCTTCCTCTTTTCCTGCCTCTCTTGTTTTTTTGGCCGTCATGAAGTGAGCAGCTTTCCCCTGCCAAGACTTCCACCATGATATTCCTGCCTGACCACAACCTAAAAGCAATAGAGGCAGCTGAACATGGACAGAACTCACAAGCCCAAACAAATATTGTCTGCTTCAGATTGTTATTCCTAGGTATTTTATCACAGTAACAGAAAGCTGATGCATGCAGCTACTGGCTGTAGAAGTTGAGAAAAGAGACAAATCACTAGCAGCACATATAATACTCATATTTCCTGCACCTCCTCATCCACTGTTATAGCGTGAAGAGCAAGTGCCTCAAAATAAAGCAGAAGGATCAAATAGAAATGTATGGAAGCAGAGTTCTATTTAATAGCATGAACAGACAGCTCAGAGAAAAACAGTTATGGTACAGTGCCAGAGAACTGGAGTGACAGATGAAAACTACATACTAGATACCTCCTTAAGTACTGCTATCATCAGAGAACCTGTGAGGGGTAAAAACAGTTTCAAGTGGAAGGACACAGCACTAGAGAGGTGATGTTAAAGAACCTCAGCCACCTGGGAGTATACCTAGTCTATTCAGTTAAAACCTTAAGAGCAAAATAGAAAGGAGGTAAATTGATGAAAAACTCCAGGCAGAAACATCTGAAATATGAAGAAGCAGATTGAAACCTGGTGACTTATGGTATGGAACCTCCTAGCTTACACACAGTGGTTCCTTATTCACACACATTCTCAGCAGAGTAAATACTTTTGCAAGTGTCTTTGTGTTCAGTTGCCAATCCAAAAGGTCAGCGATTACCTGTCTGCTAACCTGCACAATGAAGTGAGTTCAAAGAAAATTGAACTTTACCATGTTTGAACAGAAAGATGGGAGGACTATGGAACGTTTTTGCCCAGCAGCTGGTTTTTAGTAAGCCTAGGTTTAAAACATACACCAAGAACTTTCAGAAATTGTGCTGAAAGTTGTAATAGAAATTTCTATTATCTTTAACGAGAATTTCATGGCTAATTCCCTGTGCAGTGCTGCAAATGTGCCCTTAAAAGCAATTGCTTTTTTGCCTTAAGATAGATGGAGTGAGTGGAGTATTCAATTTAACTCTGTTTCTGCCTCTAGAATCTCTCTCCAGCTGTTACCATCACTTTTGCATTCAGTTGTGCTGTTTCTCCAAGGCTCCTCTATGCCTTCATCTCTTCACTTTCTTTTCAAATACCCATTAACCCCTTGCCTTTCAGCTCTCCAGCTATAAAATATAGGAACACAGTAGATGTATGGGGAGATTGTATCAGTATAGTCTATTTGACAAGACTCATATAATTAAAAATGTTGAGAGATGTCTGGAGGTCGTTCCCATAAGTTATGCTGAAAAATAGCCCATATTACTGGCTTTTGAATCACAGCTATCATTATATTGACATTCAAATTTTCCTAAAGGAAAAGTACGAATGTTTAATATGTATTGTATGTGAGAGTATGTGTAAGGTAGTTGATTAAGACAAATAGTTTGCTCTTACGTTTCACAAAAAAAAAAATATTTATGTTGTATTAAGCAAAGGGCTTCTCTGTTACAGAGGAATGAGAGCCTGAGTATTGGATTTTTGAAATCCTCATTGATGTGTGGCAGTTTTCTCAAGGTTTTCATTTGTCACCAAAGAGTCAGTGTGAGTACATAAGCTGGGAGCGATCAATAGGTTATCAGCTGGCCTTTCCACGTTAGTTTTGCAGGAGCTTCACCTGTGCGGGACCAGGACCACTACTTGGGGATTGGTAGGTGTTTAACATACTGCATTATCCTGCAGATGTTCAGTTCTCCTCTGCATAAGATAATCAAAGGGAGCGGAGAAAATATAACCAATGCGAAAGAATTTGGTTTTTAATCACGTGCTTCATTCCCACTGTCAGACTTTTCACAGTGATGCTCTGTGTTATATAGTTAAAAATAATTAGAATCCAGAATAAATGTGAACATCGTAGAAATGAAGACACTTGCACACAACATCACATTTTATATAATAAAAATGCTAATCTCTATATAGGAAAAGAACACATTCTCCTTTTTCCTTTACTACTTGACCGTTTTACAATTAATATACTTAGTGTGCTTCTAATCTAGTTTCTTTTTCATCATGCACACATTTCTAGTACCATGAGTGAAGGAATTGGGGCTGAATTCATTTCTACCCAAAGTGCATTTATAAAATAAATAATGAGCCCAACACTATGTTGTTGAATTATAGATACAGAGACCTAGAATCCTGTGAATGTATTAATCTTTATGATACGAATTTGGTGTAGTGAAGCCCTGAATTTTGGATCAGAAAATGGCTTTATAAATACTGTTATGTAAGCATACGATCACATTGCCTGGTCTCTCAGAGACACATGGATGAAATGGGAATAATGGCATCTCTTTCCCAAAGCTGGAGTGAAAAATTAAAGGAGCAAGAAAGTGACCTTGCATGAATCAGCACTCACAGAGTTAGAAATATGAAGCATACCTGGTTTTTTAATTTTGTTTTTTTGTGGCATTGACTATTTTTTAAATTTTATTTAAAGAGAAAAAAAGCAAAGCAGAAGAAAGGGTAAACATAATACAGAATTTTAAAAAAACAGCAAGAAATCACTAGTCGATAAATTACATACAGTCATCTTAGAAATAGTTGTTCAAGTTACAAAATTAAATCATACGAAGTGGGACATTCAAGCAGTGAGACTGCAAACAGTTCTACTCAGTGATCCAACAAAAACTTAGTAATATGGTTATCAATACTACACACTTAAACATACATGTAGTTATATCCTTTAGAACACTTTCTTTTCTTCTCTGTTTTATAATACCAATCACACATTTTGGGTTTTATTACTTCTACAGTTCTTACTACTTTTTACACTAGAAACACAATGTGATATTTATAAATATGATTCTTATTTATTTTGCTTATGAGGATAGTCTCAAGTTGCCTCCATTTACTTCAAGATCATCCTTTTTTGTAGCTGAGTAATATTCCATTGTATAAAAATACCACATCTTTTTCATCCACTCTGCAGTTGACGGGCATTTTGGTTGTTTCCAAGATTTAGCTGTTACAAATTGTGCTGCTATGCACATGGGTGCACATATATCACTGTGACATGACTTTTTCAGTTTTTCTGGGAAAATGCCCAAGAGGGGAATAGCTGGATTGAATGGAACTTCCAATTCTAGTCTTCTGAGAAATCTCCATAGTGATTTCCATAGTGGCTACACCAGTCTACATTCCCACCAACAGTGGAGCAGTGTTCCTTTTCTCCTGCAGCCTTGCCAAAATTTGTTATCAGTTGTTTTCTTCATGGCAGCTATTCTTTCCGGAGTGAGATGAAATCTCAATGCTGTTTTAATTTATATTTCTCAAATGACCAGTGATGGTGAACATTTCTTCATGTATTTATTTGCCATTTGTATTTCTTCATCTGAGAACTGTGTGTTCATCTCAGATGCCCATTTTTGGAAAGGGTCTTTGAATTTGGGAGGCTTTATGTTTTTCAATTCTTTATATGTTCTGGATATAAGTCCTTTGTCTGAGGGGTTGCTGGCTGAAATTCTTTCCCATTCTGTAGGGTTTCTTTTCACTCTGTGGGTGATTTCTTTTAAAGTGCAGAAACTTTTCAATAATATGAGATCCCAATTACTGATTCTTTGAAGTGTTCCCATGCAGTTTGCGTTTTGTTCATGAATTCTCTGCCTACCCCTGTGTCTCCAAGACTTCTACCTACTTTGTTTTCCAGTAGATTTAGTGTTTCTGTTTTAATAATTAGGTCTTTGATCCATTTAGACTTTAATTTTGTGCATGATGATAGGCATGGGTCTAGTTTCAGTCTTTGCCATGTGGAAAGCCAATTTTTCCAACACCATTTATTAAAGAGGCTATGCTTCTTCCAGTGAACATATTTAGCCCCTTTGTCAAATATAAAGTGGCTGAGTATCTTTGTAGTTGTGTTTGCATCTTCTAATCTGTTCTATTGATCCTCAGGTCAATTTCTTTGCCAGTACTGTGCTGATTTTGTCACTGTGGTTTGTAGTATAGTTTCAACCAGGAACTGAGATGCCCAGGATTGCCTTTGCTATTCTAGGTTTCTTCTGTTTCAAATGAATTTTAGGAGTGTTTTCTCTAGATCTGTGAGGTATGTCAATGCTATTTTGATTGGGATTGCATTAAATCCGTATAACAGTTTTGGGAGTATGGTCATTTTCACAATGTTGGTTATTCCTAACCAAGAGCAAGAGATATCTTTCCATTTTCTAATATCCTCTTCAATCTCCTTTTTTAGTGTAGCATAATTTTTAGCATATAAGTCTTTTACATTCTTAGATTGGTTCCTAAATATTTCATTTTTTTAGATGCTACTGTGAAAAGCGATATTTCAATAATTTCTCTCTCAGTGAGTTTTTTCTTTATGTATAGGAATACTATTGATTTTTGAGCACTGACTTTTATCTAGCTACACTGCTGAATTTGCTTATTATCTATAGTAGTCTTTTAATGGAGTTTTTTGGGTCTTCTATATAGAGTATCATGTCATCTGCTAATAGAGACAATTTAACTTCTTCCTTTCCTATCTTTATTCCTTTTATTTCTCTCTCTTATCTGATTGCCCTGGCTAGTATTTCCAGAACTATATTGAATAGGAGTGGTGATAGTGGACATCCTTGTCTTGTTCCTGATTTTAGAGTGAAAGCTTTCCATTTTTGTCAATTTAATGTAATGTTGGCTGTTGGTTTGTCATAGAGGACCTTTAAGAGATTGAGGTAGATGCCCTGTATTCCGAGTTTCTGAAGAGTTTTTATCATAAACATGTTTTGGACTTTATCGAAAGCTTTTTCTGCATCTATTGAGATGACCATGTGGTTTTTGTTTTTGGCTCTCTTGATGTGGTGTATTACATTTATTGATTTACGTATGTTAAACCATCCCTGCATTCCTGGAATGAATCCCTTTTGGTCGTGCTGTATAATCTTCTTGATGATTTGCTGCATTCTATTTGCCAGTATTTTGCTGAGAATCTTTGCATCAGTGTTCATTAGTGAGATAGGCCTATAGTTCTCCTTTTTGGTTGGGTCTTTCTTTGGTTTTGGTGTCAGAGTAATACTAGCCTGCAGGAATGATTTAGGGAGGATTGCTTCCTTTTCAATTTCACTGAAGAGTTTAAGGAGTATTGGCATCATATCTTCTCTAAATTTCTTATAGAATTCAGCCGTGAATCCATCAGGACCTGGGCTTTTCTTTGTTGGTAAGTTTTTAATTACATTTTCAATTTCAATAGCTGATATTGGGTTATTCAAAATTGCTATATCTTCTTGGTTGAGCTTTGGTAGTTCATATGTTTCTATAAATCTGTCCATTTCCTCTGTTTTCCACTCTATGTGAGTAGAGATTTTCAAAGTAGGTATTCATGATCTTTTAAATTTCCATGGGATCTGTAGTAATTTCCCTCTTTTCAGTCCTTATTGCGTGAATTTGGGTTTTTTCTTTCTTTCTCTTGATAAGGTTAGCTAGGGGTTTGTCAATTTTGTTTATTCTCTCAAAAAACCAGCTATTTGATTCATTAATTCTTTGTAGTGGTTTTTTTTTTAGTTTCAATTGCATTGGTTTCTCCTCTAATCTTTACAATTTCTTCTTTTCTATCAGCTTTGAGTTTAACTTGCTCTTTTTCTAGAAGCTTGAGATGAAGCATTAGGTTGTTTATTTGTGCTCATTCTGTTTTCTTGATATGACAATTTATTGCTATGTATTTCCCTCTTAAGACCATTTTCATTGCCTCCCACAGATTGCAGTATGTTGTTTCTACATTTTCAGTGCGCTATAGTCAGATATTACACATGGAACAATTTCAATACCTTTGCATTTACTTAAGAATGTTTGATGGAATAATATATGGTCTATTTTGGAGAATTTCCCATGTGCAGCTCAGAAGAATGTGTATTCTGATATGGTTGGGTGGAACACTCTGTAAACATCTACTAAGTCCAATTGCTCACAGGTATGATTCAGTTCTGTTATTTCTTTGCTGCCTTTTTGTCTATTTGATCTATCTCTTTGTGACAATGGGGTATTAAGGTCCCCTGTTATAATTGTGTTCTTATGTATTTGGTTTTTTCATGTCCATTAGTCTTTGTCTTTTATAGTTGGGTGCTCCTGTGTTTGGTGCATATCTATTTATAATTGTTAGTTCTTCCTCTTGAAATTTTCCACTAACAAGTATGTAGTGACCTTCTTTATCTCTTTTAATCATTTTAGGTTTGAATTTCACATTGTCTGCAAACAGAATAGTTACCCCTGCTTTTTTCTGGGTTCCTGTTGCATAGAATACTGTTTTCCCATCTAAATCTACGAGTTTCCTTTTGGGTCAGATGTGTTTCTTGTATAAAGCAGATTGTGGGATCATGTATCTTGATCCATTCTGTCAACCTTTTTCTTTTGATAGGTGAATTGAGTCCATTTACATTTATGGATAGAACTGATATGTACTGGTTTCACTTTGCCATGTTATGTTCCAGTTGTTTGCTTTCCACTTTTCCCCTTGTTTGCGTGACCTACTTGGTCGTTTCTTTCTGTTGTTGTTCTTGGGATTGTGGTCATTTTTATCTCTGTCTAGTATGTCTTTCAGTACTCTTTCTAGGGTTGGTTTGGTGAACATGAATTTCTTCAGTTGTTCTTTGTCATGGAAGTATCTCGTTTCTCCATTAAATTTGAATGAAAGTTTTGCTGGATATATCAGTCTGGGTTGAAAGTTGTTTTCTTTCAGGGCTTGAAATACCTCAGTCCAAGCTCATCTCAACTTGAGGGTTTGTGCTGAAAAATCTGCTGTGATTCTAATGGGCTTTCCTTGATAGGTGAGTTGTGTCTTTTCTGTAACAGCTTTTAGTATTCTGTTTTTATGCTGCATGTCTGGGATCTTAATTATTATATGTCTGGGTGTAGATTTATATTGGTTGTGATTGTTTGGTGGTCTATATGCCTCACTTACCTACATATCAGATTTTTTCCTCCATCTTTGGGAAATTTTCTGCTATTACTTCTGTGAATAGTTTACTGATATTATTTGCCTTGACTCCAGCATCTTCGTTAATGCCTGTTAGTCTTATATTGTTTGTCTTGGCAGTATCTTGAAGCTGCTGGATTGTTATTTCATGCTGCTTTGTTATTTTTAAAAGTTCTATCCTTTCATGATCGCTAATTGTGATCCTGTCCTCAAGGTCCCAAATTCTATCCTCAGCTTCATTTAAACAGTTTTTCCAGCTTTCAATAGAATTTTTTGTTTCTTGGATGTCTCTTTGAGTTTTTTCATAAATTCTGCTTGTTTTCTATATTGTTCATTCAAGGTTTCAATCAGTTTCCCATGCTCCTGTACTTTTTATCTATTTCTTTTCTAGCTGTGCTGAGAAACTCCTTTACTAAGGTTGTTATTTCTGTCTTTACATGAGAGATTACTTCTAATTTGATTTCCTCTATAGCCTCATGGAGTTGTTTTTTCATTTCACTTGCTATCTTTTCAGAGATTTCCGGTGTGTTACTTTTAAAGTCCTCTATTTCAATGTCTCCTGTACTTGCTCCTGGTGGACTAGATGTTTGAGATTGCATTTTGCTTTTTCATTTTGCCATTTTCCCCTTTCAGGTTAATATTTAGTCCTTCAATCCCACTAGTGTCAACTGTTGATAGTGTGTCTTGGGGGTCCTACTGTAAGGTCTATGTTTGTCCAGTTGCTGGGTCCCACAATGAACAGGTGGGTCAGTCACCTGAATTCCCCTGCAGGGCCTGTTGAGTGAGTCCTGTGTTTTCCCTAGGCTGACAAGCCTAGGAGTACTGATGGAAATCAACCCCTAGTTCCTTCTGTTATTTTGTCTTCAGGTTGTTCAGACACCAGATCTCCCTGTTTATAGTGTTTGTCTCGGCTGGGACCCTACTGTGTCTTTGGGTGTCCCACAGGTCACCTTAATTTCCCCAGGTTGAGGTAGGCCTTATTGGCACCCTCCTCAACCTACCTGATACTCTTTGTGTGGTGGAAGGACTCACCCACCCATTTGCCAAGCTCCCCTATGGCCTACTTCTATTGCTCCTGTTTACCCACTGAAGGTGGCAAACTCTATTCCTATTTTAGGGACAAAACTCACCTCACTGATGGAAGCCTGCTGAGTTCTTCTGTTTGGATGAGGGGTTACTGAGTCTCCCCTCGATATTGCATGGTTAATCCACTGTAGTTCAAGATTCTGGGGGGAGGTGTGGGAGCCAAAGATCAACAGCAATACTATGTCCAGGAGGTGGCAGGGTCCGGCAGTGGTGGAACTGCTGGGGCGTGTGTCACAGGCTGTAGTTCCTGCATCCTGAGGTGGGTGGCCAGGACTTCAGGGACATGGGAGGGGCCTGGTTCAGGCCCAACCCTCTCGTGCCACTGGCTGGAGTTCCCAGGTCCCACGAGGTGGTCCTCTGGGACACTGGGAGTCCCAGGAGGGGCCTGGGTCTAATCTGGCCCCATGTGTGCCTCTGGCTGGAGTTCCCAGGTCCCACGAGGTGGTCTGCTGGGACAGCAGGGGCATTGACTATTAAACCCAGGCCTAATGCATGCTAGGCAAACTTCCTCACACTCAGCTACACCCCTGGTCCACAAAACACATGTATTTAAAAATCACTAAATCATACCTACAAACATGGAGGAAAATCTGTGAACCATTGTTACAAATCAGAGTTGGGGGTCACCACAGGATAAAAACACACAATAGTTGATTCTTCTGATCTGCAAGAAATAGGATACAGAAAACCTAGGTCCTAGTAGAGTTTATTTTTAGAATTTTTCTTTGATATGTCATAGAAAATCATTCAAGAGCAGCAGAACAGGTATCCTTAAATTAACAATAAGGAATTTTTTTCTCAGAATAAAAAACTAAGAGTGTATGTCAGAATAATATTTAGGACTTGAAAGAGTCAAGTGTTAGCATTTGTTTATTCTTTCATTTGTTGAGGAAGAAACAAAACATAAAACACAACCACCACTACCACAAAAGTATCCCTACTTGTGGAGCACTGCTATGTGCCAAGCAATGTCCTCCAACTAGGAAAACAGGAGGTTCACAGTGCTTACTGCACTTACCTAACTAAAGGAACCACACAGGGCGACACACAGCCAGACCAGAGAGCACCAAGTTAACAATGAGAATAAAAGAAAAACGTGAGAAGAGTATGTTTTTAAGTGAGCATAGGGTTTTTTAAGTGATCCAAAGAAGCAGATAGATACTTCCCAAACCATGATAGATAATATAGCTTGTAATTTTGACAATATGAAAGAACTAGTTTTCTAGAGGTTTTAAATGTACTCTTCTTCCTCAAAAAAATTGATAAATAATGAGTAGATAACTTTTATGATATGGTAATAGTTACTAGAAGATTAATTATTAACAAAACTCATTAGAATTGTTAATCAGCACATGTGGTAGAAACAATGATTAAATCCAGAGAAAGGTAAATGTAAGCCATAAGAGAAAAACAGTATTTCATTTATGAGCCGTAAGGGAATCTGTGACTGTCCTCTCGGTATCATCAATCATCATTTCATTAAATGAACACTTCTTGACAAAATAGTTGGCAAATGCAGAATGGGAGGAAATGAATCTTGTCTTCTAGGAGCACACCTAGAATTTTTCTTTGATATCTCATAGAAAATCATTCAAGAGCAGCAGAACAGGTATCCTTAAATTAACAATAAGGAATTGACACCTGTTAAGAATTCATGAATTTCGCTAAGGACATATTGAATCTTCTTAGGGCTCAGGAAGTCTGCTGCACTCTAGAAAGGCTATGGTCAGTGTAGGCACCAATATAGCCTATTAATAGTGGTGGAAGTAATGGTAATATTAATGAAAATTGCTAATTTTCGTTGTAAATATACTGTATTTGTATGCCCTGCACTAAGAGCTAAACATGAATCATTTCACATAATACTGAAAACAACACTCATCATTATTATTACAAAATAGTCCATTATTAACCTCAACTTACAGAGGAAGAAGCAGAATTTAAAGATTTAAATAACTTGCCCAGAGTTACAGAACTATTCGCAAGGGCAGGATCTTAGGAAGTTTTCTCCAATGTTCTTTTTTCAGACAGGGCCTTGCTGTGTAGTTCAGGATGGTCTTGAGCTCACTATGCACCCCAGAGCAGTCTTGAACTCACACCAACTCTCCTACCTCAGTCTCCCAAATGTTAGGATTACAGGCATGTACCACTGTGCCAGGCCAGTGTTTATATTCTTAGTCTCTACACCTTCCAGATGAGTATGATACAGTGTGACTGGAGGTGTGGTATGTGACTTAACCCAGTACATATAATATGGTGTAGACAAGGGAGCATCACAGGAGAGCAGTGAGAGTTGAGATTTGCAGAGAGCTGTAAACACTGTAGTTAAAACATGGAGTACAAGTCAGGAAAATAAGGGCCCAGAGTGCGAAGGCCTTGATGTGCATGTTAAGCAATGGAAACCCATTCAAGTGCTTGCGTTTTCCTTTGCTTTCAAAAACTCACTTCTAGAAGAGGAAGAGCAATGGGAAGAAACCAGAAGGAAAGGTCAGAATGAGGTTCTACCAGTGTAGGCAGGAGATGGCATTAGCAGTACAGCTAGAGAGGAGAGTTCTGAGCAATTGTAAGAAATATGATATTAGCAAGAGCAAAATATATTGCAGCAATACATGAACATATAGAAATGCATACATAATTAGTCTCTTATAATGGATGGGTGTAACTTGATAACTTGGGACTTTATTAAAGTCCTTACTTTAAAGATAAAATGTAGTAGCTAGTTGTAAATTGCTGGATAAGGATTTTTGGAATGCTGTAACTTTAGTCCTGATCACACCTACTCTGGAGAAGTTTTGTAAAAATGAAGAGGTTAAAGTCGCAAAAAAATTATGGTACAATAAATTAAGTAATTTCTGTGCTTCATTTATCTTCTGTCACATCAAGGTCAGTAAATATACTTCATTTTTATTGTCTCTCACCAGGGTCAATGAATATGGCTCATCTCTCTTAACCTCATTCTCACTAGGGTCAGTGAATCTCTAACACATCCTGTTTTATACAGATGCTTTTATGTGACAAGAAAAGCACAGGAAAAGGTGAACACAGAAGTGGAGCAGTCATTAACATTTTCCCAGCATCTTTAGTTCAGACTTTGTTAAAATTAATCTGCCTTAGACTTCCCAGGGTAGAATTTCAGATGATGCTTTGGACTGCAATAAAATCAGGTACTCGGCAGTACAGGGCATTGCTCACAAGAAGCTCCTGTGCACCCGGCAGTGGTGTGCCAGTGATAGCTGCTGATGTCCCACCTTACTGCCATCATCATCCCCCTGGGGCTGGAATGAGTGGTTATTTTTCTTTTCTAAAATTCGAATGCTGCATAGGTAACCTCAGCCTGATAGAGTATCACAGAGAACCACACCTGACTAGATTCCTAACAGTTTGTTCATGATAGTCCTGTGAGCAAAGATAGAGATCTGGCCTTATTTAAAGGAAAAATAATGAAGAATGAAGAAAATGACTTTGGATTTTAAGTTCTAAATCTGTATGAACTAAATGTAAATATATAGCTATGTAAAGACATAATTCATACGAAGCATATTATCAAAATAATAGGTTTCTCGAACTGGCTTTATTCATGAAGTTTGCAGGATGCATATTCCCGAGGGAATTTTCTGCTCTGGTTTCTGTTACTAAAGGCAACACCATAGTTATAAAGGATGATGAAAAGGAGGTGATGCATGTGGAAGTCTAGAACTATACAAAATCAGGCTGTGATCATGGGATGTGAATTTATGTCAGGTAAAAAATCAGAATACTTTCAAAACGCAAATATATATATATATATATATTTTTTATATTTACAAATCAAATTAATCTTGTTATTGAAAATGAATCAACAAAAGTTTCGCTGGTTAGCTAATTTATACAGATTGTTAAGGGGCCATATTTAGTGTACGTCCATGAGAAAAGTATTGTTTAGCATATGGACCCTTAAACTCAGATAACTTAGGCATATGCCTTTCAACTTGGGATGTGTGTTTATCAAATACCATGTTTTTCTAACAGTAAATTATTCTGCTAATAATAAATAGCACATTAAAAAGTTTATATTCATCCACATGATTCAATTATAGAATTATAAATGCTCAAAATAGGTTACTGCTTGAGTAAGTTTTGAATTATCAACATGTATCTTTAAATTCAATAATTACAATCATTTTTAATATCACCCTAGTTTGTGTCAGCTTCTGACTGAGTAACCCTCCTCCACTAGTAAAAACTTTTGAGATTGCCCCCAAGAGATGGCTATATAACAATTAGCTTCCTAGCAAAACCTCAGAGTTCCTGAATTAGCGAATAAATCCACAGTAGGGAAACAAAGCCATGAGCCTCACATCACGCCAGTTCCCATGTCTATTTCATTGTGAGCTCTGCATCACCCTAGTGGACTGAAAGAGGTGCTGCGTCTCCACAAGTGTTCAATTCAATGCATTTAAACCCTTGGGAATTGGTCTCCTTGTTTAGTACAATTTGAATCAACTTTACATGGGTCAGTAGATGCCTGGAGGTTTGGAATTCATATGTAACTAATGTTTTTGTCTACCATCGTGGTAAATTACCAAATAGGTAAAGATTCTTAAGTTTTGAGAATATTTTACCTAATTTATTACAGAATCATCTTAAAGAGGAATATTAGTTTGTGGAAAACCTACTTTGAGTAAGATTTAGTCTTAAGTAAACTAAATATAGCATAACAGATACGTGTTAGTAGATGTTAAGATGCAGTATTTGAAATTTAAGCCAATTTAGAAAACCAAGCTTTGTCTTTCCAGTAAGAAAGGAGTTGAGGAGAGACTGGGATGGGGGTTATATCTTGATTATTTTGTACCCCCAGCATCTGAAAATAGAACTGGCACACAGATCATTTCATGTGATTTCTTGATACTTAGCACTACAGTTTGACATATAAAATTGAAGCCTGGTGTCAGATCATTTGGAACAAACACATGAAAAAAAAATCACAAAGAATTTTATCATCGAGTATGACATTATAGTCAGGTGAACTCTACTTTGTTGGATTTTAATTTATAAAAAGATATAAAAGAAGTTTGTTAGTAGTTTATGCAATTATCATGACTTTATGACATAAATTACCTCAGTGCTACTTGAACAAACAGCTTTATAAAATATAAAGGACTATAAATTCTAGCATTTTAAAATAGTTAAAATACAGTGAAGTTTGAGAAGGTGAGATTTACAAAAGTTCATGTCCCTCAACTTTTCCAAATGATGTGTCAGCCATAATGAGGAGCTCATAACAGAAATACACAGCATGAGCTCAGTAGTGAGGAAATGACATTACCACAGACATGGCTGAGCCTCGCACACTCACTGCAGGTCATTCTTGTGGCACTTTACGAGGACATGGAATGATAACTGGTTCTCTGCTTCTAGATTGCAAGTGGAGAAAGAAACTGGAATTCACCCTCCCAAAGCCCCACAAAGCAATCTCTGTTGTGAGAACGCTGTTGTTAGCAGCCATTCTGTATTGGGGAAGAGGTTCCAAGATATTTTAAAAGCACTGAAAGACTAATAAAATTGAATGAGCTTTCCAGGTTAGGCAGAATAGTTTATCATAGAACAGAAAGAAGTTCTAGGGTGGGTGGGGAAACTAAAGTACACATACACAAGGGAGATGGTGAAAGATACTACCTTACGCATCACGATAAATAGCTTGCTTTTGCAAATGCTGCCACTGGAATGCAAGTGAAAGCACTTTGAGTGTAGTATTGGTAAGATTTTAAGATTTAATACTTAGTAAATTTATTTAGTAATTTGCATAACAAATTTATCTTTTATATCATGTAATATAAAAGGTCGAAATTCTTTTTTGTATCAACCAAAGAAATAAATAAGAAGACTGTTTGCTACTATATTTTGACCTCCAAAGTCACAAATATTGTGGCTCAAGCTACTTCCCAAGCCTCATTACCTTCTTCTCTGTGTGCATTAGTGTGTTCAATCTGTATTTGTTTGTGAGAAAATCAAACAAGTATTAATCTCAGGCTCTTTAAACATTCTTCCTGAAATAATTTTCTTAAAAACACCACCCTCTACAGTCCTCCCCCATTTTAGCACGGCTCCATCTTATATACAAAATTAACTTTTCTGGATAATTTATGTCTACTTCATGCTCGGTTTTGCTTTCTTTATTTTTCTTTTTCTTCTCACAAAAATTTGATTACCAAAAGGAATGGGACCTGGCTTTGTTCATCGGTACACTCCTAACTCACTGGAAAAATGGAGACTGGAATCAGAAATTAAGTGCCCTCTTTAAAAAGAAGAAAAATTACAAAAAAAATGGAAATTAAAATTAGTATTTATCTAGAATGCCAAAAAATAAATTGTAAGGTTTACAATCTTAATAATTCTGAGCATAAAATGTATAAAACAGTATTTTATTATTGCCTGACTCTCCTCTCCAACATTTTTAGTAACATTGCCTTTGATTGCCTCTTCAAATTATAATAATTTTGTGACATAACTTTCTATTAAAGATAATAAGAAAATTATTCTCTTTTCTCTAGTATAAGTGATCAAATTTAAATCACTCAAAGATGAGAAAACCCTTTCAACCTCAAATTCATTATTGCTAGTGGCTTGTGTTTTTAAATTATTCTCAAATACAAAAAAATGCCTGTGAGGTTCTTTAACATATGGACCATAATGCTGAGAAGATTACTCTCCATAGAAACTTCTGCTTTATGCATTTCAGATGTGTTTCTTCTCCACCAGATACACCTGCAGGCCTGGGAATCCCAGCAGGTGGGCATATTGCTTCGCAATCTCTGGCCCTGCCTTCCTTTCAACATGGGATGACTTTGTGCAATGGGGAGTAGGAATATTCAAGAAGCCATTCCTACACCAGAATCCACAGTAACCTAACTATAATTGGCAGTAACTGTATATCCTTTACATAGATCTCAACAAACGTATTCTGAATGTTTCTAACTGAATTTCCTTTAGCTCAGTTCTAGAAATAGCTACACTACCCATCATGACAGAAGACAGTGGAATGTAAAAAAGACCATAACTGTAATGTTTTTCAGTTAAGACATTTTACTTTTGCAGATTTGTAAACACATGCTGCTGTGTGAACACATTGCTAAGACCCCTTTCAGAACCTTAAAAAACATCCATACAAGTAAGGGGTTCTGAAATTCAAGCTTTTTCAGCTTGGCTGTGAATCCACTCTACTAGCTCCAAATGGTATCTGTAGGTGCAAAATAAATATCCAAAAAATGTGTCAAATAATTGAATGAATGAATGGATGGATGAATGGAAAAATACTTTGTGTTTCTTCCAGAGAATTGCTAAAAGTGTTTTTCAAATTAAATTGGACCCAATAGGTTATAGGTTATATTTATCATATTAAATCTGTGCTAATTGTCTGAGTGAGTTATCTGTTCTCAATACAAAATGTGCCAAGGAGATTTATTAATCATAAGTACAGATTTATTGACTCTTCTTGTGGGCTTTCTTTGGGGAATTTAAGAGTTCTTTGTAATTGTAATACTCCAAAAATGCATTTCCTCATAAGTCAGTATTTGTAATATCTCACTACTGAAATTATGGAATCACTTTCCTCAGTGAATATGTTTGCCTTTTCATGAAAGACAAATCATACTCTATGACATTTATTTTATTATTTTTATGACTTCTTGGGGAGTTGTCTAAAAGCACTAATGATGTAAGACCTAGAAGGAGCTGAAAATTTTGAAGGCCCATATTTTTCAGATAGAGTGAAAACATAAACCAATTTAAATTTCAGTTTAAGTGTCCTTTCTAGAAAACAGAGATTGGGTGATGAGGCAGGAAACACATGGAGTAGAAATTGCTGATCTTGAAAATGCTCCTTTTACTTTCTTGCTTAAGCTTACAAGACCAGTCACTCCGGTAAGCAAAAGTACCTATAAAATCAAATCATCTCTTGTGAAACCTAACTCTGAGCATACATTATGTGCTGTTGAAAAACTATGTGCCACCTTCTGGACCTGAAGTCTTTTGACAATGCCAAAAAATCAAAATGCTTCCTGTGAATCCTTGACTTTTCCACTTGGCATTGATACTGAGATAGTTGAAAGGAGCTAAAGTTATGAGACAAATGACAGCAAAGTTGTGGACCTTCCGCTAGATTTCCTTCACCTGCTCATTTAGGATGGTGGAATCCTTTGATACTGTGTATGGAAAAACTAAGGCTCCACTGAATCCATGAACTGTGGATTAAATATAGGCAGCGTTTCCAGCATTACCATAATTTTCTTGTTCAAAATTTGTCACGTTTTAAAACTTTTAAATCAGTGTTGGATCTAATTGGGTTATATACAATAGTACTTATTATGAAGAGATAAATACATGTATAGCCATCCTTTGTAGATATGCTGAGAAAAAAGTCCATGTCTGTGTGCAGGCAGAGTTTTCTGCTGAATGATGTGTGATTGGTTCTAAAGAAGAGACACTCAGCAAGCACTGTACGGCTCTATGATTCCCAATTGCTATAAAAATCTTTCAAAGTCTAGCAGATAATTTGGTGCTGTGCTGCTGTTTACTAAAACTAGACCAAGGGGAGAATAAATCAGTTTAAAAGGATTAAGAAAATGAATAAAAATTATAGGTTGCCTGTAAAAAAAAAACCAACAAAAACCCTCACGGTGTGTATTTGTTATAGAGTAGGGCAAGGTGTGCTTTACCAGGAAAGCACAGGCATATTCCAGCATGGTTAGAACAAAATAAAGATTTTTTTTCTTATCTTTATTCAACTGGTGTAATAAGCATTATTGATTAAAAGGTTAATATCAATAAAGATTTACAATTAGAGTAGAGGAGACCTTATGGAGGGAAAAGGTTATGGTCTGTTGAGTAGTCAGGCGATTAAATGCTTTGTAGAAAATTGATTTTTTTTATACATGAACTGTCAATTATGCTACTTGGCCTTCACTGGCATAGTGCTGTGCAGCATACATGCTAGTCTGAAATTATATGCCTTGTTACCGTACTCGTAAGTGAAATATTTGTGAACATCATGTCAATCTAAAATGAATTATAAAACTTTAGTTTGTATGAATGTGTTATTAAAGCTCTCAAAAGAATTTTCTATAATGGTAATGAGGAAGTTGCTTTTCAAGTCACTTAACATGTTTCTCCTCAGAATGTAGCTATATAAATTATGTATTGTAAAATGGTCCTAACTTGTCAATTTCTTTCTAATATTACAATCATAATTTTTAAAATTACATTCTCTTTTTCTTAATTCACTGCCATCTACTGAATTATTAGACTTGTGTGTTACAGCCTCATAAAGTATGGATAATGAGTTATATATTCCTAACCTAAGAGTAATGGTATCGTTTTTGTTATTCATTCTTTTTATTTGTAGGAGGAAATACCAGGTAGGTCTAGAAAAATACATGAGAAGAACACCCAACCATAGGGAGATCAGTGCAGAAATAGAGAAAAAAACATCAAACTACAGTAACTCAAAACAAGAAAGTATAACAAAACTTAATGAAAATTTTCAGAAAAAAATTTAAGATTAATGAGCATTTGAAATATATGCAAAAGCTACTCATAAAAAATCCAACTTAGAAATCATTGCTTAAAAATATTAACAACTAAACACAGGACTTAAGGGGTGCTATGGGGAAAAATGTGGCAGAACATAAAAGAAATGCCTTAGAGGAAAGGAAAGAATAAAGACTCACCAGCTCCTTACTGCTGGTTAGAACACACCTTTCAGGGTAGCTTTGGGCACTGCATTTGTCTTAGCCACTGTTCCATAGCTGGGATAAGGCACCTGAACCCCACCCTAAAGGAGGAGAGGCTTATTTTGACTCACATTTTCAGTCTGCGGTTCTCTGGCTCCAAGGCAGGAAGGGCATGATGGAAGGAACTGGTGGAAGAAAACTGCTCATGTCTTAGCAGCCAGGAAGCAGAGAGCAAAAGAGGGAGCTGGGAGGGAGATGGACCCTCTGTGGTCACAACTCAGTGACCCATGTCTTCCAACCAGAGCCCACATCCCAACAGCACATTCAGCTGTAGATTCATCAGCAGGTGAATCCCTGGACAGGTGCAGCACCCGGGATCCAGTCACCTTCCAAATGCCTCAGCTCTGACCCTCTGAGGCTTTGGGGAGACCGTCCAGACACAAACCATAACAACATTGCCTTACAACTAATAGCACGGGTTGTTTTTTTTTTGAAACTTTTTATAGAGAGGTTTTTTAGATTGCATCTAAGAATCATGTTTTTAAAATGAAATCTCCCTTTTGTGAACAGTAATTTCATTGTTTATTTTTCTAAGAATGCATGCAGAAGTAAAAATCTATCCATGTATAGAAATGAATGTTATTAAGTTATTCCTTCTAAACTGCATGAAATACCAATAAATAATATTTAATAAAATTTCTCAATTTTAGTTATTTAATTTTCTGTGGAGAATCTCTCTTATAAACCTAGCTTATTATAGGTTACTCTTAAATTTAAATGCTTAATCTATAGTTTCAGAAACTTTCCTCTATAACCTTAAACCTGTGTTCTGTGTAGAAAAGTCAGTGATTCCTTGTCTAACCACTTTGATTTGGGCTGATTTCGGATTTTGGAGTGAGTAAGCCAGTCAGTCTCAGAGGACGCTGCTGGAAACCAGCGGGGTCTGACCTGCCTTTGCCTTGCCGCACAGATGCACCCTGAGTGTGACGCTGGAGCAGGCCATCATCCTAGCCAGAAGCCACGGGCTACCTCCCCGCTATATTATGCAGGCCACCGATGTCATGAGGAAGCAGGTAAGTCTTCTGTGTACTTTAGGGGAGTTTGCAGGAACTGTTAAAGGTTCTTTTGTTCATTTATCAAGTGTCTGACAGGTGCCAAAAGTGACAGACACTTTTTTAGACACATGACTGCCAGGTAAGTCATGAAAGAGAAACGTGCCCAGTGACAACATAGGTAGACGCCTACTCAAAGACTCTCCAAGGGTCTTGGTTTTTTTGTGTGTTTGTTTGTTTTTTCCAAGGATCTTGTATCACCCTGGAAAAAAAGATGTCAATAACCTAAAAGAGTAAAGGGGACAAGACAGGCAAATGGGACCGGGATGGATTTGGGGGAGGTGCTTATGTAAGAGACAAGACCCAGGCCATGTCATGTTTTCTGGGAACTGTGAATGATTTAGTGAGTTCTGTAAACAGACTGGGAGAAGGGCAGCGAGCGGCAAGGAAGGAGAAGGAATCGAGGGCCTTGCTTGCTGCTGGCTGCCTGCCCTAGCCCATGCTAATTGGGCACATTGTTCTGTGGATAAGCGCTGACCTTCAGTTTTCCTCTGGAGGAAGAATAGCAGGCTCTGGATGTCTTTAAGTGACTGGATACTTATAGACGAGACCATGCCCTCACAAGGAGAATGAGGGAATTTCTATACTGTAAGTAGAATTCTACAGAAGTAGAATTTCTGTACTGTAACCCAGGAGCATTTTAAGTGCAGTAACTAGGTTTTAGCCCTTACAATGCTTTCTATATACCAAAAACGTACAAATTGCTGAATAGTAAATGGGTTTAATCTAGGAAAACCACAGTGTATAAAAATTCGAAGATATCAATTGTGTATTTTATTCCATCTATTTGCTGGTTTGGTTTGATTATGATTATTTATTAGAGGCCTGGCACAGTATGTAATTCTCATGCAAACATAAATCCCTTTGGGCTTGCTCACAAGATTACACTATGCATTGTTGGACAAGCCAATGGAAAATATATCAGAGAAAAGGCCACCATCAAACCAGAGTCTGCAGTGAAGAGATGGACCCAGGGAGTGCAAGTGTATGGACGCTGCTGGTCAGGAACTTAGGAGCTGAGGCTGGACAGCCAAGATGTAGGAAGGATTTGCTTAAGCAAAGTTTGGATCTACCAGAAGCATTCACTTGTCAAAGGGCAGACACAGGTACAAGTTGCCAAGGGTTTAGGATGGGTTTGTGGGGAGTAGATGTACAAATTCTGCCTTAAAAATGAGTCAAGCTAAACTTACAGTGGATTTGCGATTGGGTTCCTGAGACAGAGAAAGAGGTTAAGCACTTCTCTGTTTTACCATGTTGCCCTCAGAGTAAATTCACAAGAAGGCTTTGGAAGAATCATCTCAAAATTATGGCTGATAGCAAGAAAAACAGACTAGAATTGTCTTTTCCTTAGAATAGTCCACTAAAGAGGTACATAATTTAAAGGACTGAAAAAAATCACATAGTTTCTTGTTTAAAAAAAAACTTCTTTGATATCTAAACTATAGTATTTATCACTTTCTTCCCCATTTTCTAAAAGTAAATACATTAGTAATAGTAATTTCTTCTTTTGTTGCCAGTTCCATGGGTCCAAGTTGTGCATCCCAAATGGTTGTGACAAACAATGAACTAATTTATAACTTCTTTGTTAAAAAGATCACAGCATGCGGGGCCCTCGTTCTGAAAAACTGAGCAGAATGGTGCACAACAGATATTTCTGTGATAGTCCTGCTGTCACCAGTCTTCTGCTCAGTATTCAGGTTGCAGCAGGAATAGTGGCTGGATGAGAGCCCAGGCCAACGCTTACTCACTTAGGATCTGAGCAGTTGGAATACAAATCTGCATCAAGTACCTCACTTAGATTTTATGTTCCTTTTGCCTTTCAACCTCAGGAAAAATTATTAAGCCATTTACATTCCACTTTCCAGAGACTAAGTGATCAGAATATTTGCCATATTGCCCATATATTGAAATATTTCAATAATTTCATTATTAAATTTCAATTACTGTATATTAATTTACAATAATTTATTTACTATGTATTAAATTGATAATCTTGAATACTATTGATGAATAATATAGTGAACTTTTCTTTTTAAAAACAGCTTTTGGCATTATTTGTTGGTCTTATTTATAATTTTGATATTGTTTTCATGTGCAGATTTTATGTATATACTTGTTATACACAGAAGTGGCAGTTTTGCATAACCAGCTGATGAGATAATAAAATAATTAAGGTAGAAACTGTTGTTGACATAATAAACATAGCTTTCCATAGTATCTATGATATATTCCAAGTGATCTTTGGTGGAAGTCTACTGAAAAATTTCTTCTTGACCTTTTTATAAACACTAAGTTTCCAAAGTATTCTGACTCCTTCCTTTCATTATCAAGGCATCGTTCTAGTCACTAAGGATGAAGACATGGGAACAGTGAGGTCCTGACTTAGTCTCATGGGACACACTTGTGAGGGAATAAGTGTTCCAATATTTGTAACCCTCAGTCTAACAGGACATAGGACAGGAGACAAATAGGTGGACTGTGAGCCCCTCAGTGGCTGAGGCATTGGGTCTTACTCATTTTGCTGTTCCTGTTTCCAAGGATAGTACCCAGTAAATGCTAAATGGTACTTGTTCAATAAAATTAGTTGTAAATAGAATAACTGGGAAAAGGTGTTGTGTACAAAGTGAGTGTTTGTTAGGAGCTCAGAGCCAAGCAGACTCATTTTGAATCTTGGGTGCTTATTACTTCAGTGCTTATTAGATATATACCGTACAGCAAGATTTTGAGCTTATCTGTTCCTTGGTTTTTTCATTAGTATGATAGGTTTGATAAACAGTACTTGCCTTCTAGTGTGTGAGGATTAAATAAATCAATGTACATAAGGCACTTAAAACTGATATAGTGAGTGATCAGTTATTAGAAAGACTAAGACGATTTTTTATGTGAGCCTTGGATAATTAATATAATGAACACAGAGAGGAAATGGGGACAGAACAGTTGTTTAGGTAGAGGTAGCATCATGAACAAGGATGTAAAAATACAAGTAACTGGCATGTTTAGTATGTGAAGAATTATATAGATAAATTCAAAGTAAAATGTGCCAATAGATGTGTTCAGTATGACAGACATCAGATTTTAAGAAATCTAAAATCTTTCTCTTAATTACTTAATGGAATATTATAAGGTTATAGACAAAGAATTAAATGTGAATATTACATTCTAGTTATAAATGTTTTTCACTATGGGCATGACTTAGAAATTCTAAAACTAATATATATGTACAATATGATTGGAAAAAAAAGAAAGAAAGAAAAGTTATGTGAGAAGCCAGAGAAAGAGATTACAAATAAGGGAAGGGCAAAGACTAGAACCTAGAATGAACTTTGAACTGGACTTGAATCAGTGATATTAGTATAAGCTGTTAGATGTGCACCCAAAGACACATACACAGAGAAATGTAGAAGTGAGTGGAGATGCACATGTTTGCATTAGTAAACTATTTCCATCTACTAGAAAGACCTAGAAGTAGTAGTAATGAACACAGGTGATATTAAAATCTTGCCTTCTAAATGGAATTCTCCAATAAAAAGAGTCACCACCCTCGGTGAAGTGGTGAGTTACCACCTGCGACAGGAAGGGTGAGTCTGAAGCATCTCAAGGTGACAGAACGTAAGGAATCAGTAAAACAGAAGGAGCTTATATCGAGAAGCAGAAGCAACCAGAAAGAGCCCCCAGTGACCACACTTAGAACAACTTGAGCCATAAAATGATTGGATCATATCGTATATGAAGAAGATCAATATCTGCGAGTTCATGCTGAGTTAAATATGTGGCTCAATAACTAAGTAATTTTTACTTTACAGAAGAATTCTAATTCATAAACACAGAAGTATTGTTATTGCAAAGAAGATGCACTAATGCAGGCTCAAACAGTAAACCTACAAAGAGGAACAGGATGTTCATTCACATAATCTCATAGTATGTTGCCCAAGTTCTTTATTAAGTCTCAAAGGAAGGGTGGCAACTTTGCAGTGGAAAAATGTTAGCCAAGTGATCAAAATTAATGTAGCAAGTGCTAAGACATGCTGATATCATGTAGCCCTTATGTGATGATCAGGTGGAATACAATATCACTTCTGTGATTTTCTTACAAAAATGTATTTCGTATACCTGAGAAAACATCTCAGAAATCCAAGTTGTGACATTCCGCAAAATAACAATCCCTACTCATCCGAAGTGTTAAGGTCCCAAAAGACAAGGAGCTGCTGGGAGTGTCCCAAAAGAATAAAAATTCTTGAAAGCAAAATGCAATGCAGGATCCTGGATTGGGCCCTGGAATTGAAGAAGAGTATTAGTGGGGAAAATGGTGGAATTTGAGTGAAGTGAAGTGAAGTGAAGAATATTGGATCAGTGCAGTGAAGTTAAGAATATTGGATCCGTGTTAACTCCTGGTTTTATCCGTGTTAACTCCTGTATTATGGTTATGTGAAAGGTTAACATTAGGGGAAGCTGAATGAAGTTTATATAATCCCTGCTCTGGTTTTGTAACTTTTCTCAAAATCTCAAATTGCCTCTGATACATTTACAGGTTGTAAATTCCTTCCTATCTTTTTGCTACTTTCTCTACTTGCTTTCTTTCGTTGCATATATATTGAGAGAATATATTCTTTGATTTTTCTTCTTTCTCTTCTTTCTCTATTTGGTTCAGTATTCAGAAGCTGGAAGGATTTCAGAGATTCTGAGGAACCCTCTTTTACCTATTCTAAGTCACAAAACCTGGTTTTCAGTTCTATGTGGTAACTAATTTTCATTAGGAACTGAGCAATAATTATAACTTCATTCACAAATTTGGAAGACTATAGAGACTTTTGCATAAACAAGATTATCTTTTTAACTATAAACTTTGAGAGAAAATTGTGTAAATTTCAGAAAGTCATCTGGGCATGACTGATCCAGAAATTACTGTAGAACTACTTGAGGAAATATTTTCTTGTTAAATATAATTAATTTTAAAATATCTACTTAACAAGGAAAAGCAGGTATTTGACTATGATATCACTTTGATTTCTGTTATATGAAAGTGGGGACACAAACCAGGTATTTATAGTTTGCTCCTTTCTGCTTTTTAGTTTTTAATTGTTTCTGAGAATAAATACAGACAAGATGAGGTAGTGAATAGGAAGCCCTTACCTTATTTTGAATGATATGTGTGGCTAGAGAAATAATTGTTAATCATCTGAAATAGCAAAATATATTTTGATTCTTAAAAGCGTTGATTTTGAAAATTCTCAGATGGTCATTTCTCTCTTTTCCATCCAGTCTCGCTTGTTGTTAAATATAGTATTGGAATAACTGTTTACACTTGGAGTTTAATGGTATGTTAAGAGGTACAATGGAGAGCTAAAAGTGATTTTCCTTTAGGGAGCCAGAGTTCAGAATACAGCGAAGAATTTGGGAGTCAGAGACCGGACCCCTCAGTCGGCTCCAAGGTAAGTGCATCCTCAGGTCTGCTCTTTCCCGAAGAGTGTGGCAGGATCTCCCAGGCCTTGTCGCTAGAGGTTAATGCACCTGTTCCAGGAAATGCCCTGAGTCTTCCTGAGGATAATCTTGGGGAGTGCCCTTTTAGACACCCAGAAGCTAAGGGTGATTAAGCAAGCATGCTGTCACACTTCACTAGACATTATTCTATTTTACTAGTTCTGTCATGAATTCAAAATTGGAAATCCATATAGGTACAACTATACTTTGAACGTACTGTAAGATTGCCAAAATGTCATTTCCATTTATCCTTCCATATTTACACCTGTTCTTTCCTCTACTATGATTGCCTTTCCCATCTGTGCCTATATGAAAAGCCACTTAATACACAATGCCCAGCTCACTTATTTTCTGCCGGGAATCTTGTTTGAGTTTATTCCTTTCTGGGGTCCTTTAGCATGCATGTATGTCACATTATAATAGCCCTCACTATATCGTGTTGCATTATTTCCTAACGTATTTGTTTGCCCAACCTGAATATGAATATTCAGGAGACAGAGGAAGTATTTTTGTATTTTATTTATTGCTTACATTATGATGCCTACATAGCAGTCATCAAATATTTAAACTGATTTTAAGAACATGTGTCTTAATATAACAGTCAGTCAGCTTTTTTGTTATGCCCAACATTCACAGTGCACACTTCATCATAAGAAAGAAAGGACTCTGATGCACCTTTAAAAATCAATGAATATAGTTAACGGGCATAGAGAAATGTTTTCAGTTTGATTTCTCTGGTGATTAAGGTAGGCAGCCATCTAGCTTAAAATGGGTCAAAGCTAAATAATTTCTGTTGCATTTGATTGCTTTTATACGTTTGCATTAACCAAAAGCAAGCTCTTCCAAGCACTGTCTCAGACATGACACACTGTATTTGTTTCTATTTACAACGCCATTACCAGGGTGAGAATGATGACTGCAGCATTTATGAAGTTATATTTCATTCTGAAAAGCTGCGTGGGCAGTAAAAGTACTTTCAAAAGGGAAAACATATTTTCCCTCTGAAAACGGATGGAACACTCATATGCTTGCTGCATTTATTTTTAGTGCTGACCCCTAACACTGTGTAATCTTCTAGTCTTGCTAATGTTATCTTTCATAGCTGATTAGATTAGAATCTAAGACTTTCTTTTGCTAAAGAATAATTTCACATAAGCGTTCTCTTTCCAGTGCCTTGAGCAAACATGGTATATTTGTATAAAAGACCTACCAAAGTGTTAAAATTCCAATAAGAAAACAACAGTTCTGCGAGGTGTTTTTAGCTAGAGCTTATAAACACTAATAAATAGTGGACTGGGATGACACCTCAGCATGCTGATCAATAAACCAAAATGCAGGCTGGAAAAAAAACTGATGAGCTCACTTTTTTCTTTATTGGGGTATGTATAAAGTGCTTGAAATAAAAGACAATAAAATGAACCAGCTATGGAGTTGACACTTTCCCAAGAAAGTAATAACACCAAGACAGAAATCAAGAGAAATTTAAAATTTTTATTTTATTTACTCTTTTCTTCATTCTACAAATATTTGATAAATGCAATACACACTGAATGTGTGCCCCAGCAAGAATGTCAACATGAGACAGAAGTATCCCTGGCCCTCAAGGAATTTCAGTTAAAGTGATATGAGGAAAGCACCACTGTAAGAAAAGGTAGAGTGTCAGGCGCAGCCTGTGGAAGCTGTAGACATAACACCAAGGAGTATCCCCACCATTCCTGCCCCAAAGACAGGAGTTGAAGGTTGGACTTGGCTCTCAGGAACAGACCATCTGTGGGTAAAGCTGATGTAGTTAATGTATCTGGAAGTTATACTTACGGAGGTCTAGAAATAAATACAGACTGTCAGGAGAACACAGAGAAAGTGTGTGATACATCCAAAATATGGAGAAGGGAGGTCACAAAATACTGTGGCCCTGTCAGCATGGTGATCTTGTGCCATACAGCAGATATATGGACACATGGTGTCAAAGCACAAGTTGCATTCTGAGAATTCAACTTCTATGACTGGGGATTGAATGTGATTTAAGAGCAAGTCATAGTGAAGCTAAAAGTGTAGACAGGAACAAGTTCAGGAAGAGATTTATAGGAGATCCTGAATAGTTGTCATGGTAACTAGAAGACAATAAGAAGACATTACTAATCTCCCTGTCTGTAATACTTGAATTGTAGAAAATTCTTCAGCTACATTAAAAGGGTCTATTTGAGGATAGAAGTTAAGACTGAAGAAAAGGACTTGAAAAGAGATTATGATAGTATTGAGAACCAAGATGAGGAGGTGCATTAGAGAGATACTTAGAAGACAGAGTTAATAGTCTTTGGATAGTAATTAAATGAAAAGAGTTGGGGAAAAGGAATATTCTAGGATGACTGCAAAATCTTTGGCTTAAATAACAAGGGATTAATGGTTATTTCCCTCTGAGATAGTGGATGCTGGGGGGTGCATTGGATAAGACTGATGGTCTCAGCTTTTAAGACTGAGGATTCAGAGGATGTCTATTGTAGATGCCTTTGAGAGCAGTTCAATACACTGGTCTGAAATTAAGAGGAGAAATTTAGGTGGAGCCATAGTCCTGTAACTCATATTCAGGAGCTCAATGAAGACCAAAAAATGAATTTTGTTACCATAGTAAGTAGGCACGAGAGCAAAAATAAATAAATAAATAAATAAATAAATAAATAAATAAATAAAATAAAAATAAAAAAGGGAACCACCAACAGTAAAAAGAAACCAGGGAGATAGATTCATAAAATGACCATGTACTAGAGAAAATGAAGGAGAGGAATAGATAATTTTACTTGAGTTCAAAAAAGACAAATTGGCCATAGTTATACCACAGAAACAGTGAATATGATAATTTAGGGAATCAGAATGCTGTAGAACAGAATATTGAACTTCAGTAATTCTGAGATAGATTGGTTCTGGGTGATGGTTTTGCTGGAATCCTTGACTCTGTCACAGTTTGTTAAGTTCACTTTAGCAATTGGTTTCTGCAGTATGTGTCAGAAACTACTTTTGGCATTGTTATCTCAAAGTGGATGACACACATGTCATATGTTCACAGAGCTTCCACCTAATAGAATAGGAGGACAAAATAAATCTGGGCCACCCAGTAAATGTGTGCTGTGACAGAATGGCAGGAGCCAGGGCAGAAGCCAGTCCTTCCTATCTTCTGATTCCCATACGTGGTTGGTTCTGCAGAGACCCTACGCAAGTCTTCATCAAGAGTTAAAACATTACATTCGAGACAGTGAATTATAAGTGTGGTACTTTGGCCTTATTTGCTGTTATGTTACAAAATTTGCAACTATCGTGCTATTAAAGCTTGATTTTCTTTATTTGTTTAATTGAGAAGCAGTATACTCCGGTGATTAAAGTGGGGAAAAATGGTTATAAAGCCCAATCTGAGCGCTCTATGTGCCCTTATTCAGTCAGGTGTATTTCTTTTCCTCTCTAAGACTCGATTTTCTTCATCTGTAAGATGGGGAGAATCCCTTTGAGACAGTTTATCACTGATACTTGAACCTTCAAAGAGACATCTGCTTTGTGGGCTGTTATAACACATCCTGTATTTTTGCTGCTTAGAAGATAAAGGATATGGCCTGAAGCATGAATTTGATAGATCTGTTCTCTGCAGACTTGGATCTGAGCTAAAATGCCAGCTCCACAATGACTGCCTGAGCCCAAACAGGAATAGGAAACAGTGAAGCCAAGAATAAATCTTGTTCCAGGAGGATCACCAGTGTGCATGAGTACCTGGCCCCAAAGGTTGGGCAAAAAAAGGCCTCCTACTACCCACCACTTTAGCTGCCAAAATAAAAAGGCCTGGGTGCAGAGTCAGAGGCCAGCTCTTCATCTGTTCCCTTTACTTCCTGACTTCATCTGTCTGCTCTAAATCCCCCAAGCTCCACAATTTCCATTACAAATGTATCTGAACTCACATAACCCAGTCTCTTCCAAGAAGCCTCACAACAGCAGAAGCTGCCCAGATCTGCTGTTTGCAGAGTTATTATTTCATTAGGTGATCACAGGGAATAGCCTTTGCTCCAGTTTGTAAGGCAGGCATTTCAAAGTCTCATCTACCTGGTGGCATTGGTTACGTTCTGCAGAACACGCTGAGAAGGTAACAGCCTGTGATGGCTCAGCCCAGAGCTCAGTGCTCAGATGCTCACCATCCATTCTCATTGCTGTGCTGTCTGACTAAGTCCATTGTGCCATTTCACTCTTAGGCAGCACTGTCAGCAAAATAAGAGGTGGAAAATTAAAAGGAAAAAACTTCTGATCATTGTATTATTCCAACCAGGGGAATGCAACCTGAAGCAGCACAAATCTTTCAGCTACAAAGACATCTTCCAAGTGCATCAGCTCAATTTAATATATTCTTTTCTCTGTGAAATAAACTTTTTTGATGTGACATGTCCTTAGTTCAGTATTCACCTCTTCTGTGGAGCTAATATAAAACATAAACCATGTTCCAGACTTGAAGTGCATTTTGCAAACCTTCAGCGGTAATAACTTCTGTGTTTCCAGACAAAGAAAGTTCATTTCATTAACCAAATTTACAATTCAATATTAAATCATTTTCATTCTTCCCCCATTGATTTAGAATTAGCATGAGATTAAATGTCAAAAGGAGAGGAAGGTTATAATTCTCTAAATGGTTTAACAACTCATTTAAGCTGTGTTCAATTTAATCAGTAAAAGGGAGTCACCCCCACTAGCCTTGGATTTTTGATGGCTTCTTTAAAAAGATGTGTAAGGGTGTGGCTCAGTGGCAGAGTACTTGGCTTGCTTGCCTGAACTAGGTTTCATTCTTAGCACCAAAAAAGGGGAGAATTCAGAGAATAGATTTTAACTACCAGTGAAGTGAACAGTTTGGGCTGTAGTGGAGAGGAACAGTGGGTTTTTAAAATGCAATGTGGTTTAATCAGTCACCACTCAGAGATACAAAGAAACAGAATGTTTTCTAAATTAGAGAACCAAAATTTTAGAGTTTGCTCATTCATATAATGTTGTTAGTGAAATAAACAATGTCATCATGATTTATGGAACTAAGAAATTACTACCTTTGCATTTGTTCTACCAATAAAAACTTCTCAGGTCAGAGCAGACCTCTGCATAGCCATCAAACTCTCCTGTGTCTTTTCTAGGCTATACAAGCTCTGCGAGCCACCTCCCCCAGCTGGAGAAGAATGAAGAGAATTGCCAAGGAACCAGGCATGCAGCAGCTGCTTAACACTGGCCTAGAAAAAGTACACGCCAGTTGAGTATTTCCCACTGAAGATAAAGTAATGCTTTCTGCCCCCACCTCATATTGTAAATAACTAATGTTCAGTTTGTACTTGGACATGTATGCAGTAAATGTTCATTCAGACAGTTCACCCCCAGAACTGATCTCTCTATATACTGACATTAAATATTTATCTATAGGACAAAATTCATCTCTGGAATTTATAAAAATGATAACAGAGATAAAAATGACTACCATGCATCCTCTTTCATTTACTAATTTTGTTGTGTTTGGACATTGTAATAATGGATAGTTTTGCTTGAATAAGTCAGTCACTGAGAAAAGATAGCCACACTGCAAATCAAGGTGCAAAAATGTTAAGGACACTTTGGACTGGGTGATACAGGCGTTTTGTCCTCCAGTTGCATCAGAGACGGGCATATGCTTGGAGGTGGAGCAGTATGCTTCACTTTTTCTGCTTCACAAGAGAGAGGAAATACTGAGACCTCCAGAAAGATTTTTTTCTGCTTCTTTCTGGTGTACCATGGACTGCCCCAGTGGGTTGGCTCTGTCCCTGGTATTTGCAGTGGACATGGCTCCCTGAGGCTATACATACTGGGTGCTGTACCATTGGTGGCCGTGGGTAGAAAGCAGCAGAGACTGGGAGATAAAAGGAAGCAGAGTGAGTGAAGAAAGAGAAAAATCTGTCTAAAACTCAGCCTTTAACTTAGAAAGATACCTAAATCCTTAATTTGAAGCAGCCTTTCCTGTAAGATGTCAGACTCTTAATATACCATCATGAGTATTTTTTACAAGATATATGTATAAGAAAAATAAAGATTTATTTATTGTACTTTAAAAGGACCATTACAAACCTTGGTAATTTATGGACATAGGGTATATTCTATCTTCATTCTAAATCTGTGTACTGTTTATCATTCTATATTGATTTAATGGTGGATACATTAACATTGATGTTAAATTAATAATTTTCTAAAGAGTTAAAAGATTGTAAAAATTAAAATCATGCTTTTCTTAACCATGAATATCCACAAAGATAAGGAATTTCTAATAAATGTGTTGTTAGGCAAATTTTTGTGCAAACATCATACAGTTCACTTATACAAGTTAAGACAATATCATTCAATTATATAAACTATGGGACCACTCTTATCTGCTGTTCACTGTTGACCACATCACTGTGGAGAGCATGACTGCACATGATTGGAAGCGAAATATGTTAAATACTATTCATACCCTCTGGTTGTTTTGCTCATCTTTCATATATCTTCATAATAGTGATGTAAGATAATATTTTTTGTTACCCCCCAAAGAATGGCCCAGTGACTTTAACAAGTTCATATGACTAATAAGTGCTAAGACCAAAATTTAAACCCCAAAATTTTGCCTTCTTAGTATAATATCATAAGCATCTTAGTAATATAACTATTATAATAGAATCAATTATTTTACTAAACTTGAAGTTATAATGCATGCAGTGCCACTTAATTATATATTTTGTGTTTATAAAAACAAATGGAATTATACAATATGCCTTTAATATATGAAAATTATAAGATTTCCTGGAAATTTTACCATTCTGTATATACATTTTGAAATAACCCAGCACAGCTCTAACATAAAAAATATTTTATGTCGTTTTTCTCATAATTAGAGATGACACTTTTAGATAGATATTGAGAGTCTGGAATAGTACATCAGTTAAAATGACTACAATTGTAAAACAGTGGTAATAGTAAAAAACGTCTAATGGATCAGTGAATGATGACAAAACTTTAATACCATAATTTACATCTTTATGGATTTGGATATTTAACTGGAGTTGACTTTTTAGAATATGGTTCCTAAATGCATCAAGCTTCTTTATAACTAGTGTTCCTTCAGATGCTGCTAAAGCCTGCTGACTGTTCATCAAGTTCTGAGTTTGGACATCTGCCCCTGGAGGTCTTACATTGAAATTTTAGATCTGAACATGAGAACACTCTAAAAAGTCAGTGTCATAATTCATAGCCAATACATTCTCAAAATTCCATAACATCTATATTAATTTCAAATATGTAATTTTATATATTTTACAATTTATATGAATTACAGATATATAATTTTAAAATAGGAAATTGAAACTAGAAATTTATAGTGACTTATTATGAAAGAATGAAAGAATGAGAGAGAAAATTATTTCTATACTAGTCTTTCTGATATTGGATATGTAATAGTGAATTTAGAGTTTAATCTGTTTTTTATAAACCAATATCCTAATCTGAAGCCTCATATTATTTGTATCTCTTTAAAGCACCTTGTTCCAAGGACTCAGATTTCCTTTGCATTCATTGACAGTACTAATATTAAATTAAGACCAAAAAGTATATGACATTGGTTATGATTCTGTCAATTCCAATTTTGTAATCATTTAATTCATAGTGAAATAAAGTAGATTTTAATACTAAGCATGTGAGCAAAGTAAATCAACAAGTAAACAAATTCTAAAGACCATATTAACTAATTTTTAAAATCAATTTTCAGTCCTTCCAGAAAAAGTTAATAAGCTAATATTTATTCATTTGGAAGCATTGATTAAATTATTCCATGTAGTTAAAACTAATACATTTTCATTCAAAATATTATTTTATTAGTTCAAAAAAGTCTTTTCTGTGTAGCATAAAGTAATGCAGATTAGTAGGTGCATTTTTATCCACATGTATTTTCATAAAACTGTAATATGAAAATTTTAAAAGAATAGCCTTTCTTCAAGTCATTCCTATTTTATGTTTTACTGTAAAGGTAATTTTCAGACCTTTTGCATTTCATCACCAAAAAAATAATACTGACTAACCTGTAACATTTGATTGGATTGCTTCTCAATCTTTGGAAACTTTGCTTTATTTTTACTGAATGACTTTATGTAAATTAACTTATTAAATTATACTTTAATATCCAGTAGTCAGTAATAGTTTTATTAACATGTATATCTTAACAAATTTTCCAGACTGGTCAGTTGTACTGCTTAAATACTAGGGCAAAAGATTTTGCAATGGTTTAGGCGAACTGAGTTTCTATTAAGCAGAATGGTCCATGGTATATATATATTTTTTTTTTATTTTAAAGAGAATAAAACAAAAGAGGACAGATCTAAGCAGATCAGAACAGAACAATGTAAGCAACACAGCACTTCACAGCAAGACAATTGGATATTAACAGTAGCTATCATAATGTCTCTTTCTTTGAAATAGTTGAGCTTAGCTTTACATACAATAATGTCAAACATAACAAAGTAGAATAAATCAACTCGAGAATGGAAATATTCCAAGGCATTCTGAACCAAATAACCGAAGATGAACAATAGCTGCTATATTATCTCATTTTCCATAAAAATTTTGATTTTTACTATCATACATATTAAAATCCAATAAGACACAACATGATAGAACCAATGGTAATAGAAAAATAAAAGCATGGTAAGACTTCAGAGCAAGATGATATTAAATCAACACTGGCTGCCATATTGTCTTGTCTTCAAAGTAACTATTCATATGATCACATATATTAAGATCAAACAAAACAATAAAACCATTCCAACCAATGAATGAAAACATTAGACGTCAAAGTAGTATAATCGTGAACTATGATTTCCATAAAATCTTCTGTACTCTTACCGGCCCATGGTATATTAAGTGTGTGGATTTGGGGCGATGAGTCCCAGCAGAACTTTACTTTTAGAAAGGTGAGGAAAAGTTGTAAGATGGATCTGTGCCAAGAATGACCCCAGGGTATTCCTTTACGGATAATGGCCACCATCTTCCTAGGTGCTGCAATTCCATAATAGTCATTTTGATTAGTTTTTGGTTTCAGAAGGATGTGACTGACTCAGAGATTTTCCATGCAGGGTGATCTCAGTATTCACATTGACAAGCATCTGTTGGCACGTGAGGAAAGAAGGGCCTGTGCATCCTTTAGCAGCTGTTAACTTGTTAGCAGGCCCACTTCACTCAGGATAGTTTGTCTCTCGTTGAGAAGAGATTTCTGAAGTCTACTAAGTATAGTAAAAAAGTTATATCATTGTATGTAAATGTCTGCTTGTATTTTTATGATAATATGTTTTTAAAATTACTTAAATTCTTATGTCTTGTTCAGTATGAAGAGAGGAAAAGTGGAACTGTTCAATGTTTGCATTGTAGACATCATAGCTGTCTACGTAGTACTGTTAAACATCTTTTGATCACTGGCTTACTCTTAGTGCTGGTCAACTTTCTGTCAATATAACAAATACCTGAGACAACCAGGTATGTGTGAAAGAAAAGGCTTGGTTTTGGCTCGTAGTTTTGGAGGTTGTAGCCTGTAAGCAGTTGGTCCTATGGCTTTGGGATTGTGCCAGAGTGGTGCATTATGGCTGGGGATCACAGGACAGAGCAAAACTGCTCACCTTGTGGTCAAGAAGCTAGGAGAGAGAGAGAGAGAGAGAGAGGAAGAGAGAGAGAGAGAGAAGGGCCAGGGAACACAGGGTCAAGAGTATACCCCAGATGACCTGAGGGCCTCCCACTGGACCTTTGGGGGCATTCCACATCCAAGCTATAGCACTATTCAATCTAAATCAGTTGATCTGGCTTTGACACCAAAAAGTAGATGATTAAGAAAAAAATGTTTTAAATTACATTACTAAGAATAGAAAGCTTTTAATAGTTAATTTTAGAATAAAAGAAAACAGGAAATGCTTTGTATTCATTCAACAAATGCTTCCCAGAACTCACTTTTCACAAGGCACAGCCAGAGATCTGGCGAAATGTTGAATATGTTTGGATCAAAAATTTGCCATGTTTTTATGTGTTAATGATTACTTGTATCTTTTACTTAAAATGACATTATTTGTAATATAAGCCTATTCTAATACCATGTACATATACATGCTGTATGTAGCCAAGAATACTGAATTGGTGAAACATTTTAGAAAACATACATTTGAATTTGAATGTCTAATGCTTCAAGCAAATTTATTAGTGCTCCAGATGAATATATATTTTTATAACTGAGAAGTAAATGTTAGAACATAGCTTTTTGCTTAAAAATATTTTTATAAGTACTCATGTACTCAATATTCATTATTTTAAACAGCAAAATATTAAATTGGTTCTTTAAATAGTAATTTTTTTGAATATATCTATATTTAACATAATTTGACATTCACAATTTAAATGATAAATTTCATCCAAATATGTTATTCTTTTTTCTTTTGTAAAATATCTCTGTGACATAGTTTCAATCACTCCATATTTTGTGCATGGTTAAAATTATTAAAGTGAATTATGTATTTTATATAATTCATTTTTGTCTGCATAAAAGATTAGAATAATAACATTGTATCATAAGTGTTAATAATAATAATAAAATAAATTGTAGTGTGACCAGTTCAGCTTCTTTCCATTTATATTTAACTAATTTCTTTTATAGTCTTTGCTGTTTGAAAGACAGAAACCATGAAACACAGATTTTCACCCTTTAAGACTTTGTGAAGATGGGAAGTGAATGTGGAGAAGGAGGGAGAGAGTGAATAAAAATGGTCAACACAATGTATATATGTTACCAGTTCCCCAAAATGAATGTGATTAGTATGTATATCTGATATATGCTAATAAAAAATTCACAAACTCAATAGATGTGTGAGACAAAGCTACAAATATGAACTGGAGACATGTTTACTGCTAAAGAGGAAACAGAAAACAGAAGATTAATCTGGGCTCTGACACAGGAAAACTCCACAAGAGACAAAAGATTTATATAATTCTGTGCAGTAACGAGCCAGTCTTTCAAGGCTTATTCAGTACTTATGTATGAGCCACTCTCCAGTTTCAGAGTATATTACAAATGCACATGATTCCCAAAATGTAAGGCTAAAGAACGTGTTATATTTAAGGTGATTCAGGAAGTCCACAGAATGGTAGCTACCAATCTAAGATAATACATACTAATATCAAACAAGAGATAAGGCCAGGAGAAGCATGCACTATAGAAACTCAAAAGAATTTAGATTTAATCAAACATGAATGTACTGGACATTTACAGAATATTTATCAGCTACTGAGTTAATGAGTTTTTTGTAACTAAAAATACATGTATGATTATTGTTCTTATGGGGTATACAGTCTCAGGGGAAAATATGATAGTTTAAAGATACAAAAATCATCAGAAATACGAGGTTTCAGTCCATGCTCAGTTGGCTCCAAGGCAGCATGGCATGGCGGGGCAGCCATTCGTGGCCTAGGCACAAACTGTTACATCCTATCCTGGCTCCACCCCTAGATGGGAGTAGCATTCACACAACCAATCCAAATGCTAGACAACAAACCAATTACAAACACTAGGTTTGGTTGAGTCCATAATTGCATGAGGCTTGGGGACCACTAACATAAAACATGACAGTGTTGTTGATTTGAAGTCTGGCTCAGAAATGTCAAAATTAATAGCAGGGTAAGTGAAAATCAACAATTGGATCTTGCTTTTTGGTGATTGCTGGTATACTCCGAGATGGTAGGTTTAATACAATTATTAGAATAAAAACAGAATCTACAAGCATATTTAGAATAGCTTGCCAAACCAGACCTGGGGATACATACCTGCAATCCCAGCACTCAGGAGGCTGAAGCAGGAAGCCAGCCTGGGCTCTATAGTGAGTTCAAGGCCCACCTGAGATACACTGTGAGACCCTGTCTCAAAAAACAAACAAAAGAACACCTTGCCTAACATCTGTGTTTTATAGATGCTATTAGATCACGCACACACACACACACAAACACCATGCAAGTATTTTGGGGTAAAAATAAATTTAAGAAAAACAAGGTTAAATAGGTTTATTATGGGACACCCCTCCCCCAGTCTTCTAATGTAGCAGTTACAAGTGTGA
This sequence comes from Hydrochoerus hydrochaeris, assembly GCA_004027455.1. Lineage (NCBI taxonomy): Eukaryota > Metazoa > Chordata > Mammalia > Rodentia > Hydrochaeridae > Hydrochoerus > Hydrochoerus hydrochaeris. The sequence continues at coordinate 529,867 of PVLA01000054.1, forward strand.
CTTAGGAGGAGAGAGGTGATGTGCTGTGTTTCTCACACTCACTAGAAGGCAACATGTATTTCATTGAAGACTTGTTAATGTATTTTCAGATTACAAATATTCCTCAAAGCACAATGTGGGAAAACTTTTAAAAACTGCACAATGTAAAAGGAAAAAAATAGTAAATATATTAATGGGAGATGGTAGAATCTTTGAATGTGATGCCATTTGGGGTTAAAGGAAAAAATGACAAATATTTTTTTGTGTAAATGAACACTGACCATGACCTACAATTGAAAGCAGGTTGTGATATTGTGATCTTTATTCTGTCACCATTCATCTCTGTTCAGGTCACAATGGCCAGGAAGAGCTTGAGAAATGCAGATGTCTCTGCTCCTTTCTAGTCTCTTAAACCTTGTAATAGAATGACATGTTGAAGTAGGTCCCTAATCCCCCAAAGCCCTGGACCAGTACCAGCTCATGACCTACTAGGAACCAGACTACTCCGCAGGAAGCAAGCAGTGGGTGAGTGAATGAAGCATGAACTCTACTGTCAACTGTGCGTGTGGGGAATCTAGATTGGGTACTCATTACATAAATCTAATCCTGAAACTGTTGCCCCCAACTTGTATCTGGCTTGTATCTAGATGTCCTCCCACACTCATGTGTTCATAGGGGTTTTTCAGAGACGGCTTGGTCTAAAATGTATGATGTGAGGTCTAAGGGTGTGTGGTAACTAAGTGGGTTTAGCACAGTTCTAGGAATGGATAATGCGAAGGCCCAGCCTTGGTGAGGATGGTACCATTCTAAAGGTTTATAACCTAGATGGATAAAAGGGAAAGGGCAGCTTGCTGCTGCTGCCTACCTGCTGTGCCAAGGACTGTTTCTTCTCTGCTGTGCAGCCTTGGCTTGGGACCAGCAGGCTATGGACTGAAACCTCTACAAACTGTGAGCTGAAATAAACCTTTCTTCCTTTAACTCATGGGTATCAGGTATTCTGTCTCAGTAACAAAAGAGTAACTGAGACACACTTTGTGGAAAAACTGTCTTCCGTGAGTCTAGCCCCTACTTCCAAAAAGGTTGAGGACTGCTGAACTAGAGAGAACTTTGTCTACATGCGGCTCTAGTTTGTCATGATTTCTAACCTAAAGTTGCAACCTTTGATAGCTGTGACCAGGATGTCATGAGTTGAAAGTGAAAAGAGAGTTCCTGTGCTCACTTTGGCAGCACATATACTAAAATTGGAAAAGAGAGTTCTTTTTTAGTTCATGAATGATATTTAAAAGACATTCATTAAGTGTGGGAATCTCTAGCTTGCATCAATTGGCCATTTAAATGCAGTGACAGAAACTTCACATTGACTCCTTTAGGTCGAGTCTTGATGTGAACCTCCCAAGTCTGGACAGGTTTTTCTCACCTAGGCCAGATCCATGATTTGTTTTAGCTCAGAAGTTTTACAAATCTACTGTAAAGTAATTTCTACAGAGGCCCTTTCATTGTTACCTAAAGTGAATACATAGAAGTCTCTCTACAAGATTGTCTGGAAATTTAGCAAGTCATGGACTTTTTGATTCCCTGCCTTTGACTCACTGTGTTGATCTCCCTAAGGAGAAGCCTGTGGACTCCTTGCTAGAAAAGTGATACAATATATTATTCCAGAGCTATGTGCTCTGAGGAAAAGGCAGTAATCACCACATGATATAATACAGTGTTCTGTTAAGGGCACTTTAATTTGGAGGGCTGAAGACAAGTGAAGATATAAATAATGGTCAAAGAATGACTAAGAACATGCAGAGATTAATTGCCAGACAATATTGCTGTTGCTCTGGCTGCCCACATATTACGTCACTGATAAAAAATATTTACCCAAAGGCAAGACATTAGGAAATTATCTAACTTTACCAGTGAGTGATCTGGAAGCTGGAAGCTAAGGATGAAAGGAAGCTTTTATACACAATCTTAGAAAAACCTATTTGAATTGTATAAAACATCAATTGGGCCAGATGTGGTGGTGCATGCCTGTAATTCCTAAGGCAGAGAACCACTTGGGAGCCTGAGGCAGGCGAACCACTGAGAGTTCAAGGCCAGCCTGGGCTACAAAGTGAGATCAAGGCCAGCCTGAACTGCAGAGCAAAACCCTGTCTCAAAAAACCATCAATTGGATGTTTGGCTAGAATATCATTTTTTTTCCATTCCTTTGTTCAGATGAGATTTACAACAAAAGTAACCAAATAAAAATATACAATTAGGCCACTGTTCTCTCTTGCATGGTGGCCTGCCCTCGGGCTATAGCGTGTGCTTTTTTTTACTTACTCTTATTTGGCCTCAACTCACTCTATAGAACCTGTTTTTGTCTTACCTTCAATAATATATACATTATATATATATATATATATATATATAATATGTATATTACTGATATTTGATGCAATCTTAATAATGTGTAATCATCACCTTTAGCTCAAAAAGTTTTCGTCATCCTGAAACAGATTTTTTTTAAATGGATTTATTTGGAGACAATTATTGATTCACTTTTTTTTTTTTTTGGTAGGATCAAACTCATGACCTCATGTCAGGCGAGCTCTTGTGCCACTGAGTTAAATCCTTGGCCTGATTCACATTTTTAACTGGAGTGGAAAAGCAATTCAAACTTTATGGGTAAATAGAATTTTTAGACTTAACCAAAAGTCATAATCCATAAAAGGAAGAGTTGACAAATTGGATCTTATCACAATTTAAATTTTCTTCCATTTTGAAACCTGTCTGAAAGAAAGTGAAAGGACAAGCTACAGGCTGGAAGAAAGTTGCAAAATGATCCCGTAAATTACTTGTGTGGAGAACCTGTAAAGAATTCTGAGAGAGGAGGGAGGAAGGGAAAGGACAAGGGATTAAAAAGGAAGCAGGATGTGTTATGTTTAGGTACCAGAGCCACCCGAGGGGTGTTGGTACATACATGTACTAATAAACCAAAGAAAATATGCAGAATTTTTCATACCTCTTAAGTCATCCTTGTATGATATTCTTCCAAAAACAAAATCACAGTAGTGGAGAATGGTTCGGTGTGTACAGCAGAGAGAAGCAGGTGCCAAGGGCAACAAGAATGATCACTGTGGTGGGGACCTAAAGGCATTCACGTCAATCCCCTCTGCTTGTGAAACTGGACTACACATTTGCAAGGTGTTACCTTTTGGGGAAATCAAATAAAGAGCGTGGAGTATCATTCTGTTATTTCTTACAGCTGCATGTTAATCAACAATCAACTCAATAGCAATGTAGGACTGTGAGTGTACTTCAGTGGTAGAGCATGTGCTTAGCACAGAGAAGCCTTGGGTTCAACCCCTGAAACTCATGTCAAGAGCTCAACTTTCTTAATGTTTTTTTGTTGTTGTATGTATGTTTGTTTGTTTGTTTTAAACCAGGGATCAAACTCGGGACCACACGTTTGCCTGGCAGGCACTTGCACCACTGAGCTAAATCCCCAGCCCCAATGTGGTAATTTTAAAGATAGTCTTATTAATAAAAAAAAACTTCCTAAAATTAAATCTTGAGGCAGAATAGGAGCTAATAAACATTTTGACTATTTCTTATTCTTACTGCCTTCTAGTATTGATTCCTTCAGAAAGACAGTTCCACAGATAGAGCACCCACTAAGTGAAAGACACGATGTTGGGATTTGGTACCCTGTAGGGGACTGAGAAAGTCATATTTCAGAATTAGTAGCAACCGAGGCTGGGGATTTAGTTCAGCGGCATAAGCGCCTGCCTTGCAAGCAAGCGGTCGTGAATTCAATCCCGGGTACCAATTAAAAAAAAAAAGTAGTTGCAACCTTGTAACCAGATTAAGGGTCCCATCCCAGAAATTAATAGTTCTATGACCAAAAGCAAGTTATTTTCTGAGCCTCAGATTTTCTGAGCTATACTATTACAAGAACACTTTATTTTGCATGGCAGCAACATGAATTAAATAAGATAATTTAGATAAGCATTTAGCACTGACCCTGACAGATAGAAGGCTACAATGACCAGCTAGGAGAATATTAAGTTTTTACTATGAGATTGATCAAAGTTAGATGTAGAAGCATAGATGTACCCTCTAGAGACATTTTCTTCAGATAAATTCTTATTTGCAGAACTGGGAAATAGACTTGGAAGAATTAAGTGCAGTTTTCAAGTGTGATACGCATGTTAAAGAGCTGTTGTTTATCTTGTAGGCAGCTAAACTGTTGGGAGTTTCAAGCAAGAGAACTAATGAAATGATCAGAATAGCTGCATTTTTAGCAACTAGTTAGAAAGCTATTGGAATAATCTAGTGTTTCTCAGAGTGGGATTCTCAGGCCAACTCCATCAAAATCCTCTGAAAAATTACACTTGAAGATTTTATTTTTAATGAACATTCTAGATGGTTCATTTCTGCACACTGTTCATGAATTGCTGTCTGAAACAGCAGTAGTAGAATTCCTGATGAAAAAGTATTGAGAAAACAAGGATAAGGGGCCATTTTGACAAAGATTTTGTTATTTATTAAATAACAAAATTTGCTAAAGTGTATGGAAAAGTGAATTGTGGAAAAGAAGACACTGGTAAAGTGTTTAGCTTGGACAATCAGTCCCCACAATAAGGAAAAGTAGGACACTAATAATCTGCAATCTTGTATATCACACATCAACTTCCAACATAACATCCCAAAGATTCCTGAATACCCCTGCTTTACTTCCAATTGATTTCATCTGAGTCACATGATTTCACCTAAACAAATCATCAGAGCCAAGCTAGATCTCACTGACCAGACCTTGATTACACTGGCCAGCTCTTGATTAGGAATAGAGCTATCTCAGATTCACCAAAAGAAAACCAGGGCTGTCTTACCACAAGCAGGAATGGATTCTGTGTAGGCATAAACAACAGATGGCTGTGAGCTTAATGCTGGAGTATTCATTTGCCAATCTTAATTATGTGCTTTATCTTGCATTGACATGCCAATCCCTCATGTGAAATTGATTGTAAACTCTGAATGTTCTGTCTTCTAAAAATTGGACAGGTGTGTGGTTATCTTTACACAGGTACTTGGTTAACAAACTAGATTATGGTAGGTTATGTACTGAACAGAAGAAAGCAAAGTAACTATGGATCACTTTTTGTGTAAAGTTGCTGTGACCGGAAGTACCATTTGAGCAGGGAGTGGTGTTCCTTCTTGTCTTTTATCTTGCATGCAGGGATTGGTTAAGATTTATTTTTTCTGTTAAGAATAAAAATCTTTATTTTCCAAGTGGCTTATTAGGTAAGATGATTTTTACCAAAAGAATATTTAAACATTCCTGCCTTGGATTTCTTCTCCTGCCCTGTTTTACTTGGCCTTGGCCCTTAGAGATACATTACTCAACTGTGGGTTTCCAATGTGATGTTAATGTTGATGGAGATGTATGTTCTGAGAAAATGGCCTTAAGAGTCCCAAAGCATATCTGGCAGATTGATGGTCCAAACATGTGCTTCATAATTCATGTCTGACATCATCAAGAGTTGAAATGCAGATAATCTAAATGGTGTCAGTTTTCATATTAAATGGCTCACATGATTGTGCAGATCGTGAAAATTTTCTCTAAAAAGTAAGCAGAGTAAGTGTCCTTGGCACACTTTTTGAATTTCTATCTAAATAATGGATGGAATATGGAATTCTCAACTTATTTCCTGAGCATTCTTTCTGGGCTAAAATTAAAATTCAATTATAGAAAAGCTATATGATCATTACCAGGGTAGTAATTACCGCATAATTTAAAAAATAATCCTTGGGGACTTTAGACTTCAACTTTGAAACTGCAGTTGAAAATGAAGTTGTTGTGTTCACTCTTGGTAAAGGAGATAACCAGAAGCCATCACAGTGTTTCACATCTGGCACTATAAATCATGAAAGACACAGAGAGGCTCGCCACGGTGGCTTCTCTTGAGTTTCGTTTAGGATATTTTTCAAGCATCTTTTGGAATGACTAACTCACTGTCACTCAATTCCTCAACCAGAGGAGAAAAGGAATATGTGATAAAGTTTCACTTTACCCAGAACCATTTCATCCAATTTGACATAAACTAAATAGTTCGTGCATCAGCTCGGGGCATCACACAATCTTGGATCACAAATGACGCCAAATTAGCGTTTAGAAAAGAGAGTGACAGGTGATACGAAATTAACATTTTTATTGACAATTGCTAATGGGCATAGATTGAGAAAAATCAATTGTTTGGGAAATTTTAAACAGAGGAACTTTGATGGCAACCCCTCCCAGTGCTCATAGGAGTGGCACTATCTGAAATGTCACAGTTGAATCACATCTCTGAATTCTCATGTTGTTAAATGTAGAGATGGTGGAACATTGTATGCCAGAGAGAAAGGGGATGATGTTATCAAGGAGATATATTTTCTATGTTTAAGTCAGGACACATGCTCTGATTAGCCAAAAAAGCCTGTTCAGATTGTAGCAAACTAAGTGTGGAGGGCCTGGGAGGTTGTGTTAATCATGTCTTATTTCTCTGTTTCTGGTGCTTTGATGTCCAACCATTGCTGCTGGGAGGGACCACCCCTAGCAGAACTAGTCTGTTCATAGAAGTACGCAAAAAACCTCACCCACAAGCGCACTTTTCATTTGATCGGTGAGTCAATCCAGACACATACACACGCCTAGCCACCTCCTCTATGTGCTCTCATACTCAGGGCTACTGTCAGCCTTCCCTGATGAACCCAGAGCCTGGTAACAGACCGTAAGGGACAGCCCCGTGCCCCAGAGCCTATGATTACTTAGCAGCCAATCTCAACCTCATCTGCTGCCCTGCCTGTTCCCTCCCACAGAAACCACCCTGAAGGCTCTTGCCCCCCTTCTTTTCCTTTTCCTCTGCCACTTCACTGACCCGGCTGCTTCCTCACACCTTTCATGGTGTGAGGGTCCTGCTCTCTTGGTTTCTCTAAGTATAACAAATTACATTTTCGATGGCAATTGTTTCCTGACCTCTCAACCTCACCATTCCTGAATAATAATAAAATCTATTTTTAAATATAGACAGAGGTTAAAGGAACAGGAGTAAATTGCTTCTTAGGACATCAGAACATGAAAATAAAACTCCTGGATAGTCAGGCAGTCCCTGAAGCCAGCTAATAACAATCTGAGATAAAGACTTACTTTCAACTGTTTGAAGACACCTCTGTAGGCTTTACTAAGATCCATAACATTACCTACTGTACATAGAATCCTTAGCTGGGTGTGCTGGGTAGGTGGTTACTTTTACTTAATAGATGTAATAGTTTGTTTATAATATATGCACAGCACTGAGCAGGAGATTGGATGACTTTTTTTTTCAGTCTTTTAAAGACCCTTTTCGTCTTAAGTCATATAGTGAGCTATTCTGCATGTGGGGACCAGGTAGTGGTAGTTCCTAAATCTAGCTCACTATTTATTTAAATCACTCAGAGAATCAAAAAGAAAGGTATATATCTTTCCTCAGGCTTCAGTCCAGTTTCACTAAGTAATTCTTGTGATCTTCCAGATTTGGAAATTTCAAAAGCATGTAACTTAAGCCAATTCTTCTTAAATTTTAATGTACCTGGGAATCCCTAGGATTTTTGTTAAACCTCAATGGGTCAGAGTGGGGCTTGCAACTCTGCATTTCTAGCAAGTTCCTGGTGCAATAATCACACTTTGAAGAGCAACCCCTACACAAAATTCACCCAGAGCCCTTGTTTAAAAATAAAGATTCCTGGGAATTTTTCTGAAAATTCTGATTCAGCAGGGTAGACTGGACCTGGGAATCATTCCAGATAATTTTATCATTGGGCACATTTGAATTTACCAGCTACAGTAGGAAAAAAATAATGACAATAGCAATACTAGAACAAATTTGTTCACATGGTATATTCCTGCCTACTCTATGCCACACTGTCCCTGGCTGTGAGGCCACCTTGATAAATTACAATCAGGATTCTTGCTCTCATGAAAGAGCCAGCAAATGAAATAGTTAATGGTGAAATAAAGTAACTTGACAGAGGGTTAGCACTTTGAAAGCACAGAACAGGCTGGAGAGACGGGCCGAGAGAACAGCTGTTAGGCACAAGAACAGCAAAACCAGTACCTGGCGGATAAAAGCAGCTAACGTGTGAGGAGCAGTAGTTACAGGCCAGGGAATACTGAGACAGTTACGTGGATAATCTTGTCTTACACCACCCGCTTGATACATCTACGGTTGTTGTCCATTCCACACATGAAGTAACTGAAGTTTGCAGAGTTTTAGTAACTTAATTTTTTAAAATTTTTAATTGTGGTAAAATACGTATAGCATATTGGATTATAGGTCAATATATTAAAACTGTGAAATGGATCTTCAGGAATCTTACATTTTGTGAAAATAATTCTATATCCCTTAAACAACTCCTCTTCTTTCCTGCTTCAGACCACTAGTTTTATGAATTTGACCGCTCTTTAAGTGTGTGGCATATTAGTGAAATTACACATAGCTTGTCTTTTTGTGACTGTCTTGTCTTACTGCGACTGGCCTAGTTCACTTAGCACCATGTCCTCAGGTTCATCAGTGTGATAACATGGCATAACATCCTCCCTTTATAAAGCTGAAAGACATTCCACTGTTAAGTATGAACCACAGTTTGTGTATCCACTCATCCACTGATACACACTTGAGTTGCATGAACCTTTGGCTATTTGAGTAATGTTCTTATGAGTGTGTATAATAACTGGCCTTCTTGCCTGTTTTTAAACCAAAATCTTTTTGTCATAGGACATTATAACTATCCCTTCAGGAAGGCATTTTCCAGAACTTCCTGGCTCAGTATGATACTTTTTCTCAAGTCTTTGCTCAAATATTACTTCCTGGGACAAGCAGTCCTCATCAACCCCATATAAAACTATAGGGTCTCTGTCCTCTTACCTTGCTATATTCCACAAGTTCTATTAGTATCTGAAATCATACTACATACTGTGTTTATTTATTACCTATATCCTCCCACCCTCAAATGTTACCTTTAAGAAGATAAGTTTGGTCCCCGTATAATGCCTTATCTTCATTTCCTTGGGCACTACCTGGAAATAAATATTTATTGATGAATGAATGAGTGAACGAAAGAATTAGCAGGGTGGTAGAATCTGTATTTAAATACAGGCCTTCTTCTTTTAAAGCCCCTCAATGGACACTAACTTGTCTTACAGGATGGATGAACTTGAGACTGAAATTTCTAAGTAGTGGAAAACTTGTGGTTGGTGTAAGTGATCAGAGATGAATTTCTAGGAGTATCAGCAAGATGCTAAAGGCTGAAGAAACAAAATCCAGGAATAAGAAATTATAACTGAAGCACTATTTACATAGTGGTAGATCCTAAAACGTATGTACTTAACTAACACCTAAAATTTATAAGCTCAGAAAAAAGATCTTTGAAGATGGAATTAAGTTAAAAACCTTGCAGTTATCCTTGATTATCTGGGTGGACCCTAGATCCAATGACAGTTGCTTTTACAAGGAAAAGGCAGTGAGAGATTTGACACACACAAAGTTCACATAAATATAGACCACATGGATGGAAATGGAGAGCATTATGCCAGGTGAAGTAAGTTGGACACAGAAAACCAAGCACTCCCTCTTCCCACACTGAGTCTGAAGGAGTAGTTTGTTGAAGCGGAGAGTGGAAAGATGTCTCTGTAGGATGCAGGGGAGGGGTAAGAAAATGGGATTTGGCCAAAAGATACAAATGTGCAGTTAGAAATGTATAATTTCTAGAAACTTACATAAAGCATGCTAATTATATGAATAATGATGCTTTGAATACTTGAAATTTACTGTGACTAGATCTTAAATGTTCTTAACATAAAAATCTATGTGAGGTGATATATTAGTTTGATTATGATAATCACATTGCAGTGTATATCCAAACATCACATTGTACATTTCAAATCCATAAAATTTTTATTTGCCAGTAACACCTCAGTCAGGTTACAAAAAAGACAAAGAACCAAAGATTAGTGAGCAACCTCAAGAAATTCCTGAGGCCAAGAAAGGCTGGAGAAGCAAACAGAGGGAAGACATCCTTGCTAACACTTTGATTAGGACTTGTGATGTCTTACATTTTGAAAGAATCAATTTTTGTGGCTTTAAACCACCAACTTTGCAATAATTTGTTACAGCAACTAAAGGAACTAAATGTAATCCTAAATTTAGCAAGTCAGAATGGACTAAAGGCAGGAGCTTGGTGTTCCTGAGAGCTGGGGCCCGGATTAGCTGCAGCAAAGACACTCTAGGACACATGCACTGTAGCATTCTTTACTCATCTGTGGCAAGATGATTGGGGGAACAAGATGGGGTGACTTGGAGCAATATCCTCACTCACAGAACTGGGTGAGAAGGTGGGGGACATAGTTAGGATTAAGCAAGCTCTCTGAGCAGCAGGGTTCCACAGTCTGTATGATACTTCATATGTCAAATGGTAAAGAGTTTTCAAGTGCTAATGACACACAGAAAGTAATAAAATATTAGGAGGATTGCAAACATCCCCTAAAAGTGCATTCCTGCACAAATGATAAAAATATTTTCCAAATCATTTTATTGATAAGAGAAAAATTTCATTTGCAATTTTTAAATTGTTGCACATTGACAAATTACAATTATACAATATATACAGTTATATGTATAACTATATTGTTTATATACAATTATATATAAAGTTTTATTGTAAATTAAATATGTAAATTTAATGATGGGGTCTGACTCCAGGACCTTTTCTCTGAGCTACATTTCTCACCCACGTTAATATATTTCTTTTATTTTAATGTATGTATGTGTGGTTTAAGACAAGATCTTGTTAAGTCACTATGTTGTCTAAGCTATCCTTAAAATTGTGATTCTCCTGTCTCAGCCTCCCAGAGTGCTATTATAGGTGTGCACCACTGCACCAGACAATTGCTTATGTTTATGGAATATGAAGTGATATAATGATTTATGAATACAATGTGGAATAATTGTGTTAAACTAATTAATATCTATCACCTCAAATATTTTTGTAGTGAGAACATTTGAAATTTATTTCCAATTGTTTTGAAATTTTCAACACACTATTAGTAAGATATTCCCCATAAATATCACTCAGCTATAAAAAAGGATGATCTTGAGGCCTTCATAGGTAAATGGAGACAACTTGAGACTATCCTCATTAGTGAAATAAATAAGAATCATATTTATAAATATCATATTGTATCTCTAGTATAAAAAGTAAATAAGAACTATAAGTGTAATAAAACCAAAATGTGTAATTGCTATTGTAAAAAAGAAAGGAAAAGAAAGTGCTCTAAGGGATATAACTGCATGTATGTATGAGTGAGTAAAATGACCATATTGCTGAATCTTTGTTGGATCTTTGAGCAGAACTATTTGTAGTCTGACTGTTTGAATGTTTACTATGTACCCTTTAACTTTGTAACTTGAACAAATACATCCAGGATAACAGTATATAATTTATAAACTACTGATTTCTGAGTGGGGCTTTTTCTCATTTTCCTTTTTTTTTCTTTTTTTTTCTTTCTTTCTTTTAGAATTCTGTATTGTTGCTACCCCTTCTTCTGTTTTGCTTTTTTTTTCTTCTCTTTAAATAAAATTTTAAAAAGGTATAATTGCTATTGTAAAAAAAGAGGAAATAGGAAGTGCTATAAAAGATATAGCTGCATGTATGTTTAGATGTGTGGGATTGATGACCATATTTCTAGGTTCTTGTTGGATTGTTGAACAGATCTGTTTGCACTCTCACTGCTTGAGTGTCCACTTTGTGTGCTTTAATTTTGTAACTTGAGAAACTATTTCTAAAAGAACAATATGTAATTTATCAACTAGTGATTTGTTACTGTTTATCCTCTTTTCTTGAAATTCTGTAATATTTCTATCCTTTTTCTGTTTTTTTCTCTTTAAATAAAGAAAAATGTTAGAAGAAAAAAAAGATATTCCCTATAGTGTGCAAGAGATCTCACACACAAAACACTGGCTTCTTCTTTCTGAGATTTTGTACCTGTAGACCATCATATTCTCCTGCCTTCTGCTCTCTGCTTCTATTGTTTTAAATTCCATATACAACTGAGAACAAGTGCTATTTGTCTTTCTGTGCCTGAATTACTCCACTCACCATAACGTCCTCCAACTCCATCCATGTTGTTGCAAGTAACAGAACCCCCTTAATTTTTAAGACTGAATAGTATTCAATTATTATATATACTACATTTCTTTATCCATTCTCATTTGATGGACAATCACGTTCATCCCATAACTTGGCCCATTGTGGAAAAAACACACTTGAATGTGGGGATAAAATTCCTTCAACAAACTAATTTCCAATTTGTTCAGTAAATACTCAGAAGTAGAATTGCTGAATCCATTTTTAGGTCTTTATCAAGTACATCAACATTTTGCTAGAAAAAGAAAACAGAGATATAGCTTTCTTCTCTGTCACATTTTAAAAAAAAGATTTTGAAGAGTCCAGAGAAAAGGTCTATTGGAATGTGTTTAAATAAAGTCCTCCCCTAAGACAGAAGATGGATTTAGTAATCCAAAAAGCAGGGAGATCCAAGATGGCCGACTGAGTGGTAGCATGAGAGAGCCTCTCTGAAAAAAAAAAAACAAAAAAAACTCAGATGCTAGAATCTAACAACATGGAGAAAGCCAGACAAAAGGAGAGGAATTCTCATGACCCAGTAAGAAACTGAGGAAAAAGAAAAATAAAAAAAAAGAAGAAGCGTGTACAGAAGGCTGAAGCTGGGCAAGCCCCGGTTGCTGTACTGGCATGTCTTAGAGTCAAGTGACTCATGATTGAGCTGGGGTCATGGCCCTGCCAAGAGCAAGGGTTGGTGAGCTCAAGACCCTCGGCTGGAGGAGGCGCTGCAGCAGGGAGTTGAAACAGCGAGTCAAGCTGCATGAACTTTGGTGAGTGATGGGAACTGGATTCCCCAGAGCGGGAGGACCAGCTAGATGACATTTTGGAGTTGGGCAGGACCAGCTTGAATCAAAACCCAAGGCGGCTTCAGTTGATGGCTCCTGGTCCAAAGCAGATTGGTGGGATCTGCTTGGGCTGGGCCAGGCCCCTGGTTGGAACCCAATAGCCAGGGACTAAGCTGTCCTGAGCCAGTGGCATCCCCAGGGAAGACACAAATGTGCCGAAGCACCCACTGGTTGACTGACACAGGGAGACGGGCCGGCTCATAGCATGCACCTCACAGATTGGTGGCACTTCCTTAGCCAGTATGCTGCAGAGAAACTTTGGGCAGTGCGAGGGGCCCGGAGACCTCCACCACCCATCCGTCTGAAGGGGGCTGGAAACATGATAAGACAGAGAAACAGCAAAAGGCCTCCAACCACCAAACCAGGACAAGTGAGTCCAGTAGAGGTAAATGCAGAGGAGGTTGAGGGCAGCAAACATGTACTATCAGACATGGCCTCATCAGAAATAAAGAAGTACTTCTGTGACCTCATTGATGAATTTAAATCTGAAATTCTAACTCAGGTAAAGCAAGATATAAAAAGATTAATAAAAGAAATCCTGGGTAATCCTCAAGTAGACACAAATAAAAGAATGGAGGAACCCAGAGAAAGGAGAGAAGCCTTTGATGAAGAATATAAACAAAATCTAGAATATATGAAACAGATCCAAAGAGAATATCAGGAAATTAAAAACTCCACTGAAAGCTGGCAAAACCTTTTAACAGAAACTAAAGACAAACTTTCAAAACTTGAAGATAGATTTGCAATGTATGATCACGAAAGGAATGATCTCTTAAAAATAACAAGCAACCAGGAAACAACAATACAAAGGCTAGCAGACAATAAAAGGATTTATAACCTAAGAATAAAAAATGTGAATGAATATGTAGCAACAAATACAAATGAAATAAAAAGTCTATTCACAGAAATAATTAAGGAAAACTTCCTAAACATAGGTAACAGACGTGAAGTTCAGATAAATGAGGCACACAGAACTCCAGCCAGCTACAACCAAAACAGATCTACACCCAGACATATAATAATCAGGATCCCAGAAATCCATCACAAGAACAGAATATTAAAAGCAGTCAGAGAAAAGAAACAGATTACCTATAAAGGAAAACTCATCAAAATCACAGTGGACTTCTCGATGCAAACTGTCAAATCAAGAAGAGCTTGGAATGAAATATTCCAAGCCCTGAAAGAAAATAACCTCCAACCCAGAATGATGTACCCTGCAAAACTGTCTCTCAAAATTAATGGAGAGACAAGATATTTCCATGACAAAGAGGAACTGGGGGAGTTCGTGACTACCAATCCAACACTGCAAAGAATTTTGAAGGACATTCTAGAGAGAGAGAAAATCACCAAGATTCCAGGAACAATGGCAGAAAGGCCTCAAAGAAAGGGGCAGACAGTGGAATGAAGGAGAAAAGAAAACAAATAACTATGACTGAAAAATAGCATAGCAGAGATAAGACAGAGAAGATTGGTTATATCGCTGTTTTATTGTGACTGATTTTATCTGAATCTGATATGCTTGAGAGTATCAAGTCTGAGAGTAGAGGCAACTACTCTGACGGTAACAAGATTCAGTAGGATACCAATTCTGATTTGATTGTTAATTGCCTTTGAAGTCCTATAATGTCTCCAATGTTTAGATTTTATTAATAGTGTAATGCAATGCTAAGTTTAATTATACTATGCTTGATGATATAGACAATTTTATTGAAAATGACAAGAGACATCATAGTAACTACCATAGATCACCTAGTATTATGGTTTTATATGTCCTTTTTATTTCATGTTTCTCTAGGAATTTGTATTGTTGACTTGTTTTGATTTGTTTCTCCCTCTAATAGAGAAAGGCTAGGTATACATGTAGAGACTTATACATGCGTAGAACTTCTAAGTAGTTTACAAGAATGGATTATAGTTATTATAAAGAAAAAATAGAGGAAAAGAAAGTATCCTAAAGGATATAACTGCATGTATGTTTAAGTGTGTAGGATTGATAACCACATTACCAAGTTTTTGTTGGATAGATGAACAGAACTGATTGCAGTCTCACTGTTTAAATGTCTACTTTGTATGCTTTACTTTTGTAACTTGAACAACTACTTCTAAGAGGAAAATACATAATTATCAACTACTGATTTCTTACTGGTTACTATTTTTGTTTTTTTGTTTTGTTTTGTTTTTGAAATTTTGTATTATTTCTACCCTCTCTCTGTTTCAATTTTTTTCTTTAAATAAAAAAAATCCAAAAAGCCCTCTTATAGCTTTGCATTTCTAAAATTTATTCAATGTCCATTTATTCTAAACTATTATATCATGTAAAATTTTCAGACTTTTCTGAGTTAAATGACATAAAATTGTATCTGATGCACAGATATAGTTTTATTTCATATAATACCAAACCTTCATGTTTACTATTAGAATTAATTTATAATTTTTTTGTTTATTCTAGTGTTTTAATTACAAAGCATTATCAAAGAGAAGTAACTATTACCTACATACTCAGCTAAGAATCTGTGAAATTCTTTGAATTTTTCCTTTCTAGGCAGATGGCAAGCTTGTATGGTGCCAGTTCTTTTTATCAGGGGCATACACATGGGAAAATCCTTTTCTAGGGTTATGATAATTTATACATCATCTATTTGTTGATTCTTCATGTCTGAAGTGTGGAGAGGGGGAAAGTGGAAATATACATACAGACAACAAGAATTACTGGCCTGCAGTATGCATAAACATCAAGTAATCAGATACTTCGGCCAACTCCCCATTCTTCACCATATGATGATACAAATTAAGGAAAATGACATAAGGTGCTTAAAATAATTCCTGGCATATAGTAGCATTTAATATATGCTAATTTTCTCTGATCAACATTTCCTTTGTCTTTTTCCATGATAATTACATTTCCATGATAATCAATTTCTGGAAAAATAAGACTCTGATTCCTCATTTGCTTGTATATCAGGAGTATTTTTAAGAAAATTAGTTTTTAGATCTTAGCCCAAATGTTATTTAAACATCAGCTGGTAGCTAACATCATGATTATTAGAAATGTCCAGACTAGCGTGTTAGAACACAGGCTGCAATTAGCAGACTTTCTCTCATTTTTTTCCCATTCAGTGTTTCAGTAAAAGAAATAGCAGCTAAAGCAAGTCTCATGAACCTTGGAGTGTGCTGTGTTTTTATACTGCTACTGGTCTGAAGGTCCGTTCATCTCTTGAGACCCAGCAGCTGCTGAAATCACTGCTGAAGGTGTAAGAAATCTTCCATAGAGGCCGTGAACTTGGATGTGCCTGGAAAAGGGAGATAGTGCTAGGTGGTGCTAAAAAGGAGGAGTGGACAGGGTTTACGCGAAGAAGTTCAGATAATATAAAAACAGGGGCCCAGTAGAATAGTGCTACATTGACAATTCTTACATTCTCTTTTAGGAGGCCTCTGAATCTACCTTTGATAATAATGGCCACAATGACAGGAAAACACACTAGCAGGTTAAACACAAAGAAAGCAGGCAAAGGATGGTAACAGAAATAAAGCTGTGACAGTGCTGTGGAGAGGACGTACAGCTGAGCCGACACCTCCGCATTTGCTAAGTGCTTCTACCGTGAAAGACGAGAGCTGTAGCTTAGTTTAGAAAATCATCTCAGTTCTAGAGTCTAGTTAAAAAATCTCATAAAAAGCATCTCTTCAGAGATTAATATCATCATGCTATATTTGGCTTTAAAGTGCTTTTCAAAAATATCTAGAATCTTCACAAATATGTTCGGGTGATATTCATGAATCTTTGAGAAATCTTCAAGTATCGTCCTCATTAATAAAAGTGCATTTCACTGTGAACATTTCTGATGCATGAATAGCTTAATTTACCCCTCCAACCCATACTGAGAATAAATAATCTTGTCCTGAATGTTGCACAGCATTTTAACAATTGTAACCATCTTTTCTATGGTTATATGGGTTTACTAGCACGTGGTCTCCTCTATAAACTGTGTCAGAACTGTCAGCTGACGGGGCAGGGAAGGTAACCTTGCACAGTGGGAAGAATATAGAAGATCTGATTTCTAGGCTCACATCCTCCAATGAGTAGTCACTCTGTGGGAAATCCAAGGTGCTTTGAGACTCTTGCTTTCTCAGATGTAGCAGTAAACAAGTAAACCAGGTCAAATTTAAGATCCCTTATAGTTCTAAAAATACATAAAAGGCAATACTAAAATATTCATGGAATCCAAATGAAAAAAGATTGCAAAATGCGTCTTAGAAAAGGAAGAACTCGAAACTTAACTTTTGTAGAATACATACTTAACCTGGAGCATTTTGAGCTTGGACTCTATGGGAGTAATTCAATCCATTATAAATCTATTGGAATGAAAGTTGGTGTATATGGGGCCTTTAGAAGAATAACAAGTGGCCAGGGGCAGAATGTTATGGTTTGTGTCTAGATAGTTCCTCAAAACCTCATGCTGTCTAAAATTTGTGATTAAAAGTTAAGTTTCGAATTCAGTGCTGAGACTTTGAGTGCGAGTGCTGCAGGCCTACATAACATTTAAGGGACAGAAAGAATCTTCTTTCTGCACTCCTTCCTTTTGCTTTTGTTGCTTTTTCTGTTTTCTGCCACCATGAATGGTTGCTCCTGTGCCATGAGCCACCCTGCCTTGGAGCCAGCTGATCATGGACTGATACCTCTACAAACCGTGAGCTAGATAAACCTTTCCTTCCTTCATTTTGAACACTAGGTATTTTGTCCAGCAACAAGAGAAAAGTAACTAACACAGTAGGGTACATACTTTACATCAAGCATTTTGAGCTTGGGCTCTAGGGGAGCAATTTAATCCATTATAAATCTATAGAAATGAAGATTGGTGTTTATGGGGCCTTTAGAGGAATAGCAAGTGGCCTGGATTGAAAAGACAGGAAGAATACACAGAGATGACATGCAGATTGAAAGCCCGCGATTTATTCAGCACTTACTGTGTGCCAGACATTACCCCAAGCACAGAGCATAATGGTGAACATGGCAGATTTCCTTAGGGAAACTTACAGACTGTTGGGCCACAGTGACTAGCTAGCAGGTACCAGAGGAGCATATAGTAGGAAAACCAAGTCAAGCCTGGGGTGGATGATCTCTAAAGAAAGTCTGTGTAAGCTGCCAATTATATAAATATTAGCCAGGCATTGATTGTAAAACTGTGTGAATCTCTGAAGTATCTGACTTATCTAACCCTTTATATCCAAATATCATTAATCAAATTATGTATTCTGTGGCCAGCATCTAATACAAATAAGTCATTGGTATGCCAATTGAAAATGGAATAATAATAATAATAATTATAAAAAGGGCATTTACCATTTCTAGTCTAGGAGATATACCAAATATATATGGCATCTCTTTATTTTTAATCACAAAATGGCATGCTAATAATTTGAAAAATCTGAAAGTCAACAAACAACATCAATAACAAGCACAATTTAAATTAGCTAAATTATGATAGAATTAATTCAGTTTTTAAAATAATGTATGGCACTTGAGTAGTAAAATAGCTTCTGATTATGTGTTCAGTGTCTGATGAGAGCCCAAAGGCAGGAAGCTATACCTTTTTAAAGTATGGATTTCTTTAGCAAAATTTACCAATTGCAGTATACAATGAGAGAAGCCTTTTGGTTTTACAGAGAAGTAGAATTGATGGCAACTGTCAGAAGGGTCTAGGCTAAATGAAAAAAGATGCCAGGCCAGATAACTGATGATAGAGTGGGAGAAAAGAAGTTGGCTGAGAACTGCCACTTTCAATAAGGCTGTAAAATGTGATGGGAAAAAGAGAAGAAAGACTGAGGTACAGGCATCAGGAGAACAGGTGGCTACGGAGTAGGATATAAAACCTAATGTTCAGTAAGCGGACAGATGTGGGAGATGGTAAACTTTAGGTTGGGGTCGTGGGAGTGGTAACTCAGAGAAACAAAGCAAAGCCAAAGACTGTGAGGTTATGATGTTGACTGAATACTGGTATGGGTAGATAATCATGGGCTTAGGGATGGAATTAAACCTTATAGTTATAAAAGGTGTAAAAATTTCCCCAACTGGAAACCAAATAGGAAGCCAATCTCAGCAACAGAAGATATGTAAGAATCAGATGTGGTAACTAGCCTAAATCCTCTGGGGGGAGAGAAACAAGAAGCTGTTTAGAAATGATGTTGGAGAGTGCGAGGAGTGCAGGCACCTGTTTATAGGGCAAACCTGTGTAGGGGAGAAGAAGAAGTCAGAGTCCCGAGGAAGCAGTGGTTGCTCTTAGGGAAAGGCTTTGGGAAAGGGGATGAGAATGTGAGATGGGATGGGATGGAATTAAATGGAAAGAAAGAGCTAGGGGCCCAAATGAACAAAGGCTGATTTGAAAACCCAGGAACTAGGTAGGATACAAACACAAAAATGGAATAAGGATGACACATGCTTGGGCTAATGAAAAAGGTGATGAATGGCCGAATAAACATCTTGGTGTTGGTTGATTTGAAAACTCTTTATAGAATTATAATGTGAAGGTGCTTCCCTGTTGGTGCAGACAGAAACACTCATTTATAGCTGAAGCTTGACAATAATTCTGCCCTATGGACAACTTCCTGTCTTGAAAGACGAGCTCCCTTACATGGGAAGGTAGGTGTAGCCAAGTAGGAGTAACTTTCTTTAGTGGAGACAAAGGTTTTGTGGACAAAGGACTGTCTTCTTTATTTAAGGACTGCAAGATAGGGTTCATGGTGGCGTTAACTGGATCTGATGGAATCAATAGGTGTATTAGTTAGCATTCTACAACTGTAACAAAATATCTGAGATCTACTAAAATGGAGAAAGGTTTATTCTGGCTCATTTTTAGAGATTTCAGTTCGTGGTCTGATGGTACCATTGCCTTCAGGCCCGTGGTGGGGCAGTACATCGTGGGAGCAGTATGTAGTGGAGGAAGATGTCTACCTCATGGTATAGAGGGAGCAAGGACAGAAGCAGGAAGGGGATGGATTCTAGTATTCTACCCAATGGCATAGCCCTAATGACATAACTTTCTTCCATCTCCTAAAGGGTTCCTCCCCTCTCAGTGCATTAGCACTGCATGATTATGAACAATCCTTTGACACATAGGCTTTTGGTGGACCCTCATTTCAAGCCAAAGAAATAGTTTTTTTCTGGACTAGAATTCAAGGTTGATCCTTATTTTCAGCATGCAGCTAAAATCAACTCCAAAAAGACAAGTCAGTGTTGAAGAGGCAAATGGAAATGTCTAGAAATCAAAGATAAATTTCCTTGCAGTTTGTTGCCTGCACAGGCCCTTAGAATTTTGCCTAGATGTAGAAAATTGTAATGTTAGAAACAGATTCCTATCACTCTGTCACTTTTGGCAAGGGCTCCTGAAACTTTTCCAAATTTAGCTCCCTTTAATTTCATGAGTGAGAATGATTCTATCAGCAAACAAAGAATCGCATGGATGAATGCGTTCGTGGCTATATAAGAACACTTTGTCTCACATTGAGAATATAAGCAATTTTGATGCAAATCCTGTAAAGATCATTTACTTAACAATGTATGAATTTCAGTGACAGAGGAGTCAGTTCCTACACTCCAATGGAAAGTGAAGTCTGAGGTGTTCCTCTTATCTGCTTTGGACAACAATCTCAAGAGTCTGATAGCAAATAGCAAAAGATGGGAGGCACACCCTGAATTAGATAAGAATGCATTCAAGTTAAACTTTTTCAACATATAAATCAGCAGGTTGAAAAAAGCATATATCCTTGAATCCTCCTTATCCTTCAGTGTAGCTTTCAGAGCATAGCAAATCAAATTCACTGAGTTCTACAGAAATGAAAGGGGAACTTAGAAAAATCTTACATCACCATTGATCTTTTAAACCCAATAAAAGATGAGTGCACTATATACAGGCTCAAAACTAATGATGCAAATGGCCACCAAATGCTACCCTCAAGAGGGCAATAGCAACATTAATGACATTAATAACATGCATCACAAACTGGGAGCAGAGGTCAGATTTTCTTTGTGATGACTGCTTTTCTTTTCACTTTTATAATGTACTATGAAGTCATAGCTCTGTTTCTCAGTGGTAGCTTTACTTCCTTAACTTCACATTTATTCAGATACCAATGATAGTCAACTAGGACTTTAAGTAAAAAGGTGAAATGTGATTATAAAGCTCCAATGTTTGACATCAGGATAAAGTTAATTTTTCTCTCTTAAGGTAGATTTGTAGCTTTCAATCTGAATTCAGTTCAAGCTATATGAAGCTTATTTGTTCAAAAAATAACAAAAGTATGCATAGAACTTTTCACTTTTTTTAAAGTAATAATTGAAAATTTTCAGAAAAACTAAAGAGAGATGTCACCATTTCCCCAGGCATCACTTCTTGGGAGTTAGGTGACACACATCTCCCCTGGTCAACCTTTAATATAAGTTCTCACAACAACAGATTAGAGGACCTCAGTGAAATGAAATGAAGAGTCCTTGACCAGCAAAGAAGAGAAGTGTCTGCTATCAAGTCTCTATTTATCAAAAATATATATATAATATTGTATTAGTTCTTCACTGCTAAACAAAATACCTACAGTTAGGTATTTATTTTTTCTTTATAAAGTAAACAATGTTTTATTTTATTTTATAGCACTGGGGAAAAGAGGTTTATCTAGCTCACATTTTTGAAAGTGAAAGGCCAATTAATTAATAGAACAACCCCATTAGTTTGGTCTCTGGTGAGATCTCCAGGGATACATCACACCATGCCAAATGGTATAGTGCCAAAAGTGTGGGATAAAGAGAGAGATCACGTGGCAGGACAGGAAGCCGGAGAGCAGGAGGGGCCAGGATCACTTTTGTACAATAATTCACTCTTGTTGGAGTCAACTGAAGTTCTGTGAGAACTACTTCCAGCTCGGAAGAGGACCGCAACCCTAATAACCTAACTACTTCCTTAGACTCCACCCTGAAGAGGCTGTGCCACCTCAGCTCTGCCATCTTCCCCTACTTGTATCCTTTGCATTTTCCCCTGAGGGATAAGGTCACTTGCATTCTCTTTTGTAGATATTTGTTCCCATTGAAACTCCCAGAGTTTTCTGCCCTATCAGCTCTCATCTTACGTTTCTAACCTATGTAGTCTGTACCCTACTCAGATGTAACCATTTTGACCTTATTTACAATGGCTTGTCAAACATCATATGGTTTTGGACTTGGAGTGCTGGTTTAAAATCAGTGAAAAACACTGATGTTTCATGGGAAAGTGGAATGTAAATTCCAGGTTGCTTAGAGTTAGTAATTTAGACAGCTAACTGTCCCCAGCAGAGGCATTGAGGCAGGAGATCCAAGGCAGCTGCCTGTGGTCACAGTGGCCCTTGTGGACAACCGTGTTGTTTGCAGATGGCACCTTGATGGAGGTGCCCTCACTGTCATGTGTAAATAGCATGGGCACTGGACCATGGGCAAGTTTCCATCTTCATTCTCCTCGTGTCTGGAGGGACAAGAAAATATTTTGTGTGTCTCACAACAATGCTATAGATGCTCTGAAACTAGTTGTGGAGTGGAATTTCTGTCATTTTAGATTTTCTCTTGTAGATA
The DNA here is from genome assembly GCA_004027455.1 of Hydrochoerus hydrochaeris. NCBI lineage: Eukaryota > Metazoa > Chordata > Mammalia > Rodentia > Hydrochaeridae > Hydrochoerus > Hydrochoerus hydrochaeris. The sequence continues at coordinate 552,448 of PVLA01000054.1, forward strand.
ACCTCAGGTTTCAGGAGACTATATATTCATTCATTCGTTTACTCATTCATCACATAACTCTGCCTTTCTTTATTAGATTTGTTTTTTGTGGTTTTTTTGTGTTGATGTTTTGTTTTTTGGGTTTTTTTTTTGGTACTGGGGATTGAACTCACCACCTTGTGCTTGCCAGGCAGGAGCTTTATTAGACTTTTTGAGCTGCAGAATGTTATTTTCTGACTGATTGGAAAAATGAGATGAAAATAAGTAAACAAATCAAGGCTTCATTAGTAGAAACTGATTTTGACTGAAAGGTGATTTCTTTTGGTTGTGAGCAAATAGCCACCTTTCTCCAACAAGCAATGTCAATTTTTTGCCAGCAGAACCTAGCTAGGGCAGGCTAAATAGGCAAACCGTGGCTTCCCAAACACTGAATGTGTTTGTTTTCTTGTTCCTTCCCCAGGGTGGTGGCCTGGGATTGTCTGAAGAGTGCCTCTGGGAAAACTTCGTTTGCTGGGTGATAGAGCGCAAGTCCCTGCCACTTAAAATGCCTTTGTGAACACTATTTTACATAAAATCTTCTGTTTCTTGGGGAAACTTTCTTTTTTATTAGCAGCGATAGAGCTATGTGTGGTTTACTTTACCTTCAGATGCCTCACTGCAGAGCCAAGGGAGAAGCAGCAGCTTCAGATTCAGCTGCTTTGTTTATAGTGGGACGATTTTGTGCGTTCATTTGGGGGAGGGTGGGTCAAACTATTCCAGAGCTTTTCCTGAATTTTCTTTCCTCGTATTTCCTTAGAGAATGTTCTCTACTGCACCTATATTCTTAATGAGAGTTCTAAAAATCAACATGGTGTTGTTTGGGTCAACTGCAATCAATCAATCAAATCAAAAATGTAACTATTCACAAAAGACTCTACTAGACTCAACCTCCAAGAGTAGGTTCCTAGTTGATACAACACACATATTCCCAACACAATCTTATTTTAGTCCCAAGTAAATTTAATCTTTAAAGAATTTCTTTCTTATTTTTATTTACATTGCCATCTTTTATTATTTTATCCAAAAGTCACCAAAGCACCCATTACATCATATCTGGAAATCTGTTTATATAGAAAAGTCTAGGCATTCACTTAAGATGGAATTTATAAAAGTGAGAATGCTCCATCTCAATTCCAGTGTGCAAAATACTTCTAGTAGAAACATGTTTATTACTGATTTAAGACCATGGAGACTGGATATTCAAATCTGCTGTAGAGAAATGTCATTATCAGGATATATATGACTACAAGTGCGTGTCTATCCATTTTGCAAAGTGATCACAATGTGAAGTGATGTCTGACCCATAGTGCAAAATTTGGGTTGTTAAAAAAAAATCTCAATACCAGGGATTTTACTTGAAGAGCCTTCAAGTTAATAAAAGACCTGAATGCAAATTTCAACCCTTTCCTGCTTTGTAAATGTGAGTTTTGAGTCTTAGTGTTTTCATTTTAAGAAATCAGTGACAGGCCTAGGTATATAGGATTAAAATAAATAAGAATTTATATGAAAGTGCTGAAAAACATGAAGTATTATGACTATGTTATAGTTAAATGAGTTTTATGAAACTGCTAACTGCTATTAAATTTGATTAGTTCTTCAAATAATCAAACATGGGTTTTTTTTAGCATCACACTGTATGAAAATTATCTAGTTCTTATATCTTGTGTGATATATGCAAACAAAAGTTGATTTCTCATAATACTACTAAATTTCTAAAAAAATCATTTCTCTTTACTCAGAAAATGTAGATAAATGATTGAGAAATATTTAGGAAGTGTGTATCAGCTTTTAAAAAGACAATTGGTAATGCTATAATTTTTAGAGGTTTATGTATTCTTATTGTAGTTCTCTACTCAATTTCACATCAAATAAGACTTTAAAAAGCCATAAGGGATGTATGTTTTGGGGTTGTTTAAAAATAAGTTTCAGTAACATATCTTGTTATCCTCAAAATAGCTGCCCATTCCTCAGACATTCTGTTTTATTTTGTTTGATTTTTACTATGTTTGATGTTATGGACAGCTATTTTGAAGAAGACAAGAGACATGGTACACATTGTTGATTTCTTATTATCTTGTTGTGAAGTTCTATATTGCTTTCATTGTTCTGTTCTGATTGACTTTATTCTGTTTTATTTTGTTTGGTTTTAGTCTCTTTAAAATAAAAAAATTGTAATTTTCTGTATAAAGGCATTAAAATATTTTAATTGGTTCATAAATGATTTTCTTTTTAAAAAACCATAGTTTTATATTAGGTATATAATTCAAACACTGAATTCTTGTTTAAAATCATTAAAAAGGGCGTGGTGGCTCACGCCTGTAATCCCAGCACTTGGGAGGCTGAGGCAGGAGAATCGTTGTGAGTTTAAGACCAGCCTGGGCTACAGAGTGAGTAAGCCCAAGGCCAACCTGAACTGCATAGTGAGACCTTGACTCAAAAAGACAAAAACCAAAACAAAATAAATCATTAAAAATATAATTACAAATTTAAAATGAAGAAGTATCCTTAGGCATTCTTGGCTGTACAATTGATTTATTTTATATGTATATATATATATATATATATATATATATATGTTAATTTGAATTCATTTTAAATATAATTGCTAAACTAACATACTGTTTCTCACCTGTTATAATACAAGTTAATGATATTTGATTTTCTTAATAAAGATTTAGCCCAAGTGAAGCTTTTCCATACTTATTTTGAAGTTATGTTTCATTTACTTTACTCATTGAATTAATGAACTTATCCATGGTATTGTTCATGTTGTGCTTCAGCCTAGTACTGCAGTATTCTTCAGCCTGGCTGATCTGATTGTTGTCATTCATATGCCTTCTGTGTTCTGCAAGAGTAAAAAGCAACCACTGCTTGCTGTCATTCCCTTAATAAAATGCTCAGTGTTGTTCTGATCTGGAAATCAAATTACTAAGCACACTATAACCTTTAGGAAAGACCTGGACACAGAGTTTTGTACTGTGAAGGACCACCAGGATGGCTCTCCTTGAAAGAAGAGCATTTGTCTCCATTTTGGCTAAACCTGGCCCTGGTGCCATGTATTGACATGTACTGAGCTGGCCAGGGTATTTCTTTACCCTCTCAACTGGCTTTAAGCAATGCAAATGGTCCAGCTGAGGTGCTGACGTGTAGTCTTTAAAGCAGTGCTGCATGTCAGTGGTGCCCCGCCTACTGCATCCTAGCTCTACTGCCTGAGCGAGGCCAAGGGACGCTGCTCTACCGCGCTGACACTGACGTTTAGAAGGAACCCATGATATCTCCGGGCATGAAGGCTAAACATTGGGGCTGAAGCACGGACCCCAAAACACAGGGTTCTTTCTCAAGCTGTGTTAATCAGACTGCTCTCTCTGCATGTTGCAGATGTGCTATTACGCTTCATACCTATCCCAGCTCATAGCACTCATGTGCTTCCTGTCATTCTTACAGTCACTCATTCCAGAGGCAATCCCCTCTTCACAAGTTAATAAAGCCCTGTTTTGATCTGGGTCAAGTCCTTTATTCTGGTTAATCACTGTTCTAACTGGCTTTATGACCCCTTTAGGTCCCACAACTACAGATACGTGTTTATCTCTTTATGTCTCCACACGTTGCTCTAGAAGTGGTAGATTGGAATTATGCACTGGAATTCCAGTAACTTTTCTCTGGAATTACAAATATGGGCTCAACTGGACCAAGATGAGGCCAGTGGACAGGGTTCTCTGTGTTGTACCAACACTGAAACAAACTGATGCCCAGGCCAAGGCTCCGTCTCATAGCAATATTACTTCCCCTTTGCGTAGTGTTTCCCTATTGCCCAGATACCTCCATCAGTCTTTCTGAGTCTTCCTTGTTCCTGATTTCTGCGGGATAGATCACAGTGGTATGGCTTATTTTTTTTAAATTAATTTTTCACTAATATTGCCAAGCATATGGCTTCAACTTTTACATAAGACAAAGTTTCAAAACCAGTTCCCATGATTGATTTTTTGTTGTTGCTGTTATGTACCATGACCTTGCACTTACCAGGCAAGCACTTGAGCTACTGAGCTAAATCCTTGGCCTATAATTATTCCTTTGTTTTCTCTTTATCAGTTCAAACTACACTGGCATAAAAACAGATTCCATAATTCTCCTTACCTGAGGTGTTGATTTCTGTAGTTTAACTATCCATGGACAACTGTGGCCCAAAAATATTTAATGGAAATTTCCAGAGATAATTCAGAATTTTAAAACATACCCTATTTTGAGTAGCATGATGAAATCTCATGCAGCGCCACTCTGTCCTGGCCACAGTGTAAATCATCTCCTTGTCCAGTGTTTTTGTGCATTATGTGCCAAATAATCCTTAGTCAATTTGCAGTGCTCTCAGTTATTAGATAGTCTGTCACAGTATCACATGCTCATATGAAAATGTCTTCGTTACTTTTTACTCATCACTGAGACAAAATACCTGATGCCCAAAGTTAAGAAAGGAAAGGTTTCTTTCTTATAGTTCTTGGAGGTTTCAGTCCATACTCAGTTGGCTCCAAGGCAGCATAGCGCGGTGGGTAGCCATTCAGGGCCAGCTGCAAACAGCAAGGCGCCAGCCAGCAAGAGAGAGAGACGCACACACCTTCTTCCCACCATTGTATCCTGGCTCTATCCTAGGTGGGTGTAGCCCTCATGCCACCAATCTTAGAGCTAGACAATGAACCAATCCCAAATGCTAGATTTAGTTGAGTTCATGAGGCTTGGGGGCCACTGACACAAACCATGACAGAAAGTATCACTTATTTGGTGGTTTAACACTACATTGCAATGCCTCTGCCACTACCTAATTTCATCTCACATCAGCACAAACAGGGTGAGCACAGAATAACACAATAATTTGCAAAGATATCCCATTCACATAAGTTTTATAACAGTAAATTGGTACAATTGTTCTACTTATTATTAGTGTTGTTAATCTCAGATTTCTCCAGGTCACCAACGTTTAACATCTTATAGTAGCATCTTATCTAAATGGCAGGTAGACTTAAACTTGGCTATTTTTTCCTTCTTCAGCTCTTAGTTCCATCTATAATTCCTTTATGGTTTCTATTCAAGTTACTAAAATTCAAATTTGGAATATTCTTCCTTTTTCCAAATCCTCCTATACACTGCTATCAAAATGACACATAGGGTCATTTACAAGTCCAAGAGCATATATATATTATATGTATTTGCTCTCTATTACCTTTTGAGTTAGAATATTTATGTGGCATCCAACTGCTTCATTCTCTAATCTTCAGCAGGTCTTACTTTGGTTTAAATCCTGCTCCCCTACTAATATGCTATGTTCAAATCAAAGTCAACTGTTGTTTGATGGATGTGCTGTGTATTTTCCCATCCTCATCCACTTAAGCAGGGTGTGATTCTTAATCACTCTACCTAATACGATTGTACCTCTATCCAATGACACAATCTCCATGAAGTCTTTCTAATTCTCCTTAATCATTTCTTCCTCTGAATTTGTGTGGCTTTGGTTTTTGAGATTTGTGCACACACAGACTCTTCTCTTAGAAACAGTGGTGCATTCACTCCAGTAGCATTGTCACATTGTAAGCTCTCAGAGGATTGGTGGTGTTTTTCTTATTTAGGAGCTCCAATAGCACCTGACACTGTCATATGCTTTGGTCACTAATCCACTAATGCAGTTTCTCCAAAAGCATTTTGGAACTCTTGCTATGAATAACCAGTTGTTACATAAAGTCTTCCCTTTACTGCTGCTGAATATTTATTTTTGATATTTCATTTTATTCATATATGTTAAACAGAATTATTTTAAGTCACAGGGAAATGGTTCTAGACATTTACTTCAGTAGAAAATGAGATTCAGAAGGCGAGTTGGGGAGAGAGAGTGGAATTGTTGGCATCTCTGTGACATAAACTAGAACTTGGTAGGGATTCATAATCTGCTCAAGTTCAAACTCAAAGCCAAGTCAGCACCTATTGTCTTGGTCCTGACTACAGGAAAGAAGATCTCAGGGAATGCATAACTGAGTAACACCTTGGGTTGTTCTTAACTGAACTTATTGGGGCTCAGAAAATGATACCCCAAAATATGATGGTTTGGCATGGAGCACTTTCAAATGATGGACATTGGAAGAGAAAAGAAACAGCCTGAGAATTAAAGTCTCTCCTGCCTCCTGCCCTCTTGTCCCCTGACTCTCATTCTTCCCAGAAGGGAATTGTAGAATCCAGAATTGTTCTTCTGTAAGATGAATGGTAGAAACTAGAGCTCATTTTCCCCACGGAAGCCTGAAAATATCACTTTAGCATCCACTGCCCTTCTGTGTAAGAACTGGCTATAAGGGCCTTCTGACGCAACTTGTCTGCTAGATTTTAAGACCCTTATTCCAAAAGGGGTGTCTTACATAAGGAGGAAGGAATGCTCTATAGAAATGCTCAGAAGAATCTAGGTAGACAAGCCTTATTGAATTTCTAGCCTATTACATTGAATCATACATTTTTCTCCAATTAGGTTTCTTCATGCTGTGCCTCTTCATAGATGCTAAGCATAAAAGCAGTGTCTTGGGGTCTTCACTCCGAAGGTTCACATGTCAAGTAATCTTTGGCCAAATTTGTTATTTTTTCTTTTGTTACCTTGTCTTATTACAACATTGGTTGTGATTCTTACAAGGCAAGGAAAAGAATTACACCTTTTCACTCTTCCAAACTTACACCTGAACACTGAGGAAATTTGCTATCCAGAGACCCTCTTCCCAAGAAATACGGAGCATTAACTCCTGAACAATGTGTTTCAGCCACACATGAACGGAGAGAAAGACTCAAAGTGACAAATTTGATAATTAAGCGGTAGAAGTCATATAGACATTTTCAAAACAATCGTTAACAAATATATCGCTTGTTTTTATTGATTCTCTTCTATATGCCAAATTCAGATCTTCACTGGGCATTCATGGTACATTAATGTATTTTGTCTTTGGAACTTTCTTTGAAATCAGCATTATTTTCTGTTTTGTATATAATGAGGTGGAATCTTAGAGAGACTGATTAGTGAACTGTAACTGTCATGTAATAGAAAACAACTGCATGGAGATCATCCCAAAGCACAGGCTAGAGTCAGAAATGAGTGTGCCCTTTGTTCAGCACAGGCAAGTGGACAACGCACAGATAGTAATAGCTCTATAGATAGCCACAAATAATAATAATAGTTTTTAAGTACAAGTAGCCACAAATCAAAGATAGTTTCAATGTACAAATAGTGCTTTTAGCTATTTTTGTTTGGTTTTGTTTTTACTTTACTGGCAAAATCCATTTTCAGACCAATTTGTAACTGCTCTGGAGTAATGGAGTGAGTCACTTTTTTTTTCTTTTTTTTTTTTAGCAGAAAGCCTAGGTCATGGTCAAGTCTTGGTACTACACTGAAGTTTAGTTGATGGTAGGTCAAGGTTTACAGAAACTGACTCACAAAGAATATCTGACATGAAGACATTTTGTAGTATATTTTCTTTGCTACCTTATCATATAAAACATACTTAAAGCTGTAGGAAAACTAGTTTAATTCTCTAATTACTCACTTCAGTTGTGCAACATAAAGCTTTTAGAAAATGTAATCATATTACTATCTCTGATCAATATGAAAACCTATGTGATTGTGATTATTTAATTAATATACAATATGTGGATAAGTTTTAGCAACTTACATATACAAGCAATGAAATTTTTAATGTCCTCAAACTGAAAGGTTTTAAAATGCAATTTACACTGAAATATTTTCTGAAATATAATTCAATTATCTTTTATTGTTTATAAAACAAATCATGGGAAACTAAATGTCAACCAGATAATGATTTTGTCTCTATGAAATCATAAATTCTTTCTTATTAAGTAACTGCAAAATCCTTTTGTGTTTTATGATGTGGCTATTGTAAAACTAGATTGAATAAACTGCTTGTTGTTTTATGTTTTCTTGGGAAGACAGTTTCATTAAGAACAGTCAATATGACTGTGTGACAATATGATCAGATGTTTCTGCATTTAAATTGCAAAATATTGAAGCAACATAGTATTTGAAAAAGCTGCTTCTAATCTTCAAAGGCTGGGCTTCCACTTTTTGAATTTTAGCAAATTCTCTTCATTATTCCTCAACCTAACTTTGCATTCATAATTTCTTTTTTCTGACAGTAGTATTTTTGTATCAGGCTTATTAGAGGTCTAAATTTTGAAATTTTGTGACCTCCAAGTTCAAAAAGCTTTCAAGATAAATAAGAATCTATCTATCTCTGGCAAACTTTGCCTTTCAGTCCATCTACTATCTCCTAAGTTTCTTTCCTTGCTCATTCTTGTACCTGTATCTTGGTACTTAGTTATATCTATGTACTTATATTTAAAATACACATTTAATGTACATAATTGCATCTTGTTGGTGTTTTTTATGTCCATTGTAGTAATTCTGTCTTTTGTGTGTTTTAATCTACTTACATATAAATTAATTACTGCTTTACTTGATTTAATTCTATTATCTTGTTTTCATCTAGTTTCATCTACTTTTTAATGAATATTCTTTATTTTTCCTTTTCTAACTTCTTTTGGGTTAATCAAATGGATTTAGTTATTGTACTTTTTCTTCTCTGTTAATGTTTTAGTTTTACATTTTTATGATTTTTTAATGATTATTTTCAGTAGATATTTTAATATTCACTGTGCCTTAAGTAAATGCTTGTACTAATTCCAGAATGATATAAGAATGTTTCTCTGTTTGCTTTCTTCTCCCCAGTTTGGGACATATTTTAGAGGAAGAGGTTTACTGTGAATAATTACTTTGTGAGAATTGGTATAAACTGGGACACATCCCAAATGTATAAATTTTAGAAAATTAATTAAGCCACAGCACTCATTTCATAATAAACCAGGGGAAAAATATGAGCAAGTAAGATCAAACTCATATAAATGTTACTGAAAACTTAAAAACAAACTTCTATTGGACACAAAATGCTGCGTGGCATATGTTAGCTACTACAAAAAGTGGTGTGAGGGTCGAGACGCCTGCCGCGTGTAGGAAGACCCCAACAGATGCCTTCTCATGCAATTGGCAAGGGGTCTTTATTGTCCAAGCATGCGTGGGGCTCACTGAACACGCAGGAACAGAGAGCCTCGAATTGAGCCAGAGCAGGGCTTTTAAGCTATAGAACAAAGGGAGGAGGGGCTTTGGCAAGTGCGGTTACAGAAGCAGAAGGCATTGGTTAGTTTAAAAGGCTTTTTACATTTATTGGAGGAGACGACCATAGGGAGGTCTAGAGTTGGGCGGCGGAGGGTGTTTTCTAATTTGGGCTCTATATCTCAAGAAAGGTACATTCCATAAATTTCTTAGTCATGAGAGGGGGCTGTTTTAAATTCCTCTTACAGTGGCAATTATAATTTCCTAATTTTTTTCATAAACAGATGGTTGCCTTACTCAGGTTTATCTTTTGCATTTCTGAGAACTTCTTGATGTTCACAAATTAAGAAGAGCATCCTACAATTTTAATGAACTGGTCATTACTTACCCTTACAACTCATCTTTCTAAACACATATGAAACCCATTTTTACCCTGCTGTAAGTTTTTATGTATTGACTGTTACTCAAATATGAAGTTCAAACTTAGTAGCATGGTTCCATGCTGAATGGAAAAAACTGGTCTGGTTGCATGATACCTAGTAACAATTTAACTTCAGGGATTATAATTTTTAAGAAAGGGGAAATCTCTTTATTCTCTAATCAAATTACATATCAGTTGAAACAAAGTGATGAACTAATCAGTTTATTACAAAATATCATGACAAAATATTCGATAAAAATAAGCAAAAAGAATATATGAAAATATATGCAAAAACAAGTGTAAGGAAAATGAGTACAGAGTGCTAGTAAGGAAATGAACCCAGTGCATCCATGGAAAAAAAAAGTCCAAGAGGTCTGCGAAATCAGTGCTTGCATGGTGACACTCCAACAGAGCTAGTGTGCTGCCAGGTCATCTTCACTGGAGGAAAGGACTGTTCATTCCTGTACTGGCAAATGTCATTACAGAGTGAATACTCATAAAGACTGTAATCACAGGGATATTTCCCCCAGAGTGTCAGTCAGAAGGCACTGGTATTAGTTTCAGAACATGCCACATGTCAGTTTTGGAGGAAAAAGTCCAGGACACCAACTATCTTATTTATATATTTGTGCACAGTTGTCAACATTGCTCTCAGCCAGGAGGCTGAGGTACAGCTCAGGTAAAGCTCAAAATGGAGTTAGCGATGTCAAAGAATATTCACACTAGCTATAACTAAAATATTTACTTAGACTCACAGGAGTTGTAAGATAACAAAACACACATCACAACACAGGCAGAGTTTTTCTCAAGTCTTTTCTTGTCACTCCATCAGTGTAGCCTATATGCTAACAAACTCAGCTGTTAGTACACTCTATAAAATCAGACTTTGGGGCCTTTATTCCAACTGCCAAGAGCACTTACTTACTCATCTTGATTATCCGATCAGCTGTTTATAGTTTTCTCAGGAGTTTCACAATTAAAATTAATCGCTCTCTGTTCTATACTTTCATATAACTTGTGGGTAGGCAAGATTGAAAGCAAAGCAAATGAGTATTCTGAGAGTTAAACGTTTGAAAGAGATTAACATGAAAAGACACAGACACCCTAGAAATAATATTTTCCCAACCGGAATCAAGAAGAGCTACAACAACTATAGTTATTGCCCCAAGAAAGAAAGATATTTAAAATATTGGGGGGGGGGGGTGTTTCTGCTTTAATGATTGTGGGAGACAATTCTAGTGACTCCCTTTGAATCCAAAACAATTACTGTGACTTTGATTATTTGGAGGCTCATTTCCTTATACTGATATGTAAAAAGCTGGCTAGGGTATTTCCTTCTCTCTTCAATTGGCTCTAAGCATTACAAATAAGGCTAGAGAAGCTAATATACAATCTCTATAGCCAAGAAACAGTCCTGTTTCCTCTCATGGTGTTCTCCATACAATACAGATATGTACAGGATTGAGCACTCAAGATGTTAGAACAAATAGCTCTGGGAATGTCAACTGGGTAAGCACCTCAAGATAAGAGGCTATAACTCCTCAGGGCACCAGAGTTTACATATCAAAAACCAAAGCCATAGTGCCCCAAACCAATCCCACTGCTACCTTAATTGGCTTATGCAAATTGATCCTTCTGCATATCTTTATCTCTACAATTTACAAAGATGCTAATCCGAAGGTGGCCAGCCAGCTCAAATTACTCACATAATCCACCCCCTACCACTGTCCCTGAGCCACCCCCCTTCTTCACAAGATAATAAATACTTGGAGAGGCCTAGGATCAAGATCTTTGTCTGCATGCCTTCACAAGGATTGTATTTAGGACCCCTGGGCTGCCCTTAATTTGGAATATGTCCTGGGGTTTTTACTCTCCATGTGGGTTGCATTGGTGGTGGTAGATTGAAATTAACTTGCTGGGATTCCAATAACATCTCAATGGGATTACAAATATAACTTTTTAGATTGTGAGGAAAACTAGAAAAAAGACTACATACAATACTTGGATGACTGAAGTCATTATTTGAGTTGATTAAAGTTACAACCTCTTTTCTTATAATGCTAGTTTTAAAATTGTGAGTTTGTTCCAAGGCAATTAAAAGAATAAAGAAAAACTTGAAAATAAGCAAATTTCAAGCTTTCTTTTTTGCAAAATTTCAACCCAGAGATCTGTGAGTGCAAAATTTACATTTATTTGGTTGAGCCCAGGTCAATGCTAGGCGTACACAGAGTGAATGAATATGGTGCACACACCTCAAACTATTACCAGGATGGCACCTATGAGGTTATGTTTTATGGCTTTTTGTAATCTGAAATAACCTAGTAAACATTAACAAATTCCCTTAAGCATCCTGCTTTAAATACCAAGCAGTGCTTGAAAACCTCCAACAACAACAAAAAGAAACCTTTATCTGGTTATTATGTAAATGATGTACCTACTTGTTTAATGCTAGTTTTCATGGTAGTAGTGTCACAATTAGTATTCCCATGATCAGCACAATTTTCAAAGTTTTCAGGTATGGAACTAAAGTCTTTGTGCAAATTGAAAAAATTGAAAAACAATTTCAAAGAACAGAGAAGTTACTTGAAGAAGAAAGTTGTGTGTTGGTTAAATTTTTCTAATTTGATGAACTAGACATGGTTTGGATCTTAAATGATGCTCAAGGTACCATCTGTGGCCAAAGTTTTTGTCCCCAGAGTGGCCCTGCTGGGAGGTGAAGGAAACTGAAGAGGAGGGAGGTAATGGGAGGACTTTAGGTCACTGGGTGTGTGCCCTTGAAAGGGACTGGGATCCAAGTCACCTCACCTTCTTTTGCTTCCTCTGAGGTAAGTGTGGTTGCTCTGGGCACAGTTTGCAACCATTGCCCAGAGCAACAGGAGCAGCTGATCGTGGATTGAAACTTTCAAAACCATGCTCCATGAACTTAGATTTTCACTTTACAAATTCATTAACGTGTTGTAACAGTAGAAAGCTAACACAGTATATCTTAAACATTTGTCCCAAAGAATTTATATCCCAAAGGTGAAAACCCAGGCCTGAGAATTTAAGGCTGAGATAGAGCACCAAGAGGAAGCCAATGAACCATACCAATTTGCATTTGATGTCACAACTTTCCCTAAGATTTCAGAAGACTCTTCCTTTGACATCTCACTATACTGTACTGTATAATTTCAGTCCTTCCAACAAACACATCTCAAGCAAGCTCAGTCTTTTGCAAGGTAAAATGCAACATTTATTCTAGTATCTATATATTTTAAGCCATTCATTATTTCTAAAATTGTGAATAATTTTATGAGGCTATTTCTTTTTTGTTTCATGTTTACTGATTAGCATTGGTTATCCCTGGTTAAGTGTGTTACCAGTATCTAAGGAGTAGATGAGACTGCTATGGACTACAGAAATAGGGATAGCCTCTTTGTATCAGTCAGGATTTAGTAGAGAAACAGATATAACACAAGATATGCAACTACATAAGAAATTACAAGATTGGCTTACAGCCACAACGTTGAATAAGGGAACGTGCAGAGGGTGTCTGCAAGCTAGAGGTCAAAGGGTCCAGCCCAAGGGCTGGAGCTTGCTGCAGTGTCTCGTGCAAGCCCGTAACAGGAGGCCGATGGGTCTACAACCCTGGCCCCCTGCTGAATCAGTTAAAGTTCCAACCTTCTCACTGACACAATGAACAATATCCTAGAAGATGTATTAACTACTTGTCCTCTACACCCCAAGATGCAGAGCTGCTGAACCAATTAGTTAAGCTTCTAGACTTTTCAAGTTGACACAATATATAAATCACAACACTCTTTGTCTAAAAGCCGTGGAAATTGTCCCAAGTAGCCAGCACTGGAACTGCTTACTCTGTCTTGCCTGTTCCTCCCTGTGGGAACCACAAGTTGCTCTTGCCATAGCTCTGTGTCCTTTGCTTTCTGCTTCACTCAGGTGCACCTCTTACAGCTCCTCCCACCCTGCTCCATGGTAGGTCCGGCCCCTTGTCCTGGGAATTGTGAGTGATCATCTTTACGGTGATGACGGTCTCCTAAACTTGGACTTACTATCATATCTGAATTTTTTCATCAACATATTATATTTTTAAAATATCTATAAATGGTGTATTACAAATACTTATTTTAAAAAAATAGTGTTGACTTATATAGTTGAAGACGGCTGAAGCAGAAGCTGACTGTACTGTATGGAATTTGTCAGAGGGTGCTAGTCAGCTCTGAGCTGAAACAAAGGACATATTTTAATTGTGTTTCAGCACTAATGAATGGAAAGATACCTTAACAGATATTCTGTCTTCTGTCATATATGGGTCATCAGATGAAGTCTAACACCAGTAAAGTTTCAAAACAGAGGAATAATTATTTCTGCCCATCACCAAACTTGAAATACTCCATTAATTTGCCTTCTAGGACAATATTTCAGCAGGGAGAAAATATGATAAGAAGGAATGGGAATATCTTATTTTCCTGGCAATTCAAAATTTTTAAGTAATATAAAGTTATTATTTTTGAAAGGTTAGTTAAGATAAATCACCACCCCTAAATGCAGTGCTGCTGAATTAGTGTTCCAATCAATTCTAGTAACTAATTCTAGAAGGATACCTCAGTCTTTATAGCCAGGATCTTGATAAATGAAGACATGGGTTGAGCATCCCAGAGCAACTCTTTAGTCTTGGCATTGTTCTTCCAGCTCTCCACAGTATGTCACTAACTGTGTTAAGTCATTTAATTCTGTTATTGTCCTATGATATTAGCTTGTTCTTTATACCTTCTCTTCCACTTTACTGTCCTCTCTTATTACCTCATATGTATCTTTGGCATGCATTAGATGAGATTTTTAAATCTCTTTTAATGGATATTATTCTTACAAAACCTTCCAACTTTCTCTCATGGGGAAATACACTCTTCTAGTTTTCTCTCTCTCTCTCTCTCTCTCTCTCTCTCTCTCTCTCTCTCTCTCTACCATAATGATAAAAGGGAAAGCTCTACAGTTATACACACTCATCCTCTGAGGCTGGATATAATGCCTCCATAGGACTCATGAATGTGGTTTAATGTTGGGCTCTTTGCTTACCACTTCCCTTTTCTGCCTGCAGATAACAGTCATTCCTCCCCAAGATCAGTCAAAAAGCCAGAATAATTCACAGTTGATGTTTAAAGTACAATTCAAGTTCACATAGTTTCCTCTTATTGTCAGCCAACATCACCTGTTGTGTTTCTAATTTTCGTTATATTTTCATAATTATAGCTTGTTCTGTGCAGCAGCAGACCCTTGAAATTAAATTGTACCTTCTTTCAATTTAGGTAGCATAATTCCTGCCAAATGACTTGTACATTGAAGGAAGTAAGTGGATAATATAGCTATCACTATAAAGTTGTCAATCATTAGAATTTTCATCATTGAGGAGGCAGAATAACATATTAAGTATAAATGTATACTCCAAAGTTAGCCAGTTCTGAGGTTAAGATACACCGTAGCCTCATACAAGCATAATCCTCAAATACATTCTTTACATTATAGTTTCAACATGTATGCAAACTTAATTTATGTTATAAGGTTCATAATTATCTTCAGTATGTGGATTTTTATAGTAATACCTATTTTTAAATCATTCATCAAATAGATTTGGTATCAATGATGAAGTAAACATAATTTTCTCTGGAAAAAATAATGAATTTAGGATGCACACCTGAAATCTCAACCAAGTAAAAAGTCCTTTATTGAGATGCCTAAAAAAGGCAATTATTAAATCAAATTGCATTTACTGAGAGATAACTAAGCAATTATCTTGAAATACTTGTTATTAGGGCAAGTTAAAATGTCAAGAAACACAATAATTCTCTTTCACAAATACATGGTTACATAAGGCCTGGGTAAAACTTAATTTTTAGTACTATTACATTTAATAATATTTTTGAACTTTTTTCTTTCTTCTAATTAGAACTTATAAACTGAATCATTTCTACTTCTTATTTTATCCATTTGTTCCCCATGACTTTTGTTGCTGTACTATATAGAAACACTGAAATTTAGATTCAAATCTAACATCTCGAATATTCAAGAATAATTCCGGATTTCTACACTTCTGATCAATGTACTAAATTCTGATTTTTCAAAGAAATGACTTTTTATGCTACTTGAATATGTTTTATTGGAAGGATTTTTTTTCCTACATTATGTTGAGCTCTTACTAAAGAGTTAAACACATGAGTAATTAGAATCAATATTACTAGTCAGATAGTGCCCCCTGAGAAATGGCCATGCTGGGACTGGGTGGAGTCCACCAAGAAACCAACTAGCCAGCCTTTCTGATAAGCCACACAAGCCATGCAGCGCCCAGGAAGAGAAGAGTCAGATGGTACCTCCGGTGAACCTATGGATCTGAGGGCTGAGACTCAACACTCCCCCCACCCAGACAACTGCAGGTTTGGAGGACAGGCTGAGTTGATGACAACTGAGGTACAAAAAGCAACTGAATGCTTATACTGTTTGGTTGATTTTTCAGGCCTGAAGCCAGTGATCTGAGCATCTATTGAGAGGATAACAGTATGTAATATAGCAAACATGGGGGGTTTCCTTCAATCTTGTTTTGAAATCCAGTATGGTTCTCACTGTTTTGCTTTGTTTCAATTAATTTTTTTTTGCTTTATTCAGTGTTCTGTTTTGATTGGTTTTATTCCATTTTGTTTTGGTTTGATTTTGCTATGTCTGGTGAATGGACAACTATTGGGAAGATAACAAGATATACTATGGTTATTGTGTTTTCTTATTATCCTGATTCGAAGTTCTGTACCAATTTCACTATTGGATTTATTCTGGTTTTTTTTTGTTTGTTTGTTTTTATTATCTTTATAATAAAATTTTAAAAAGAGAGAAAAAGAATCAATATTACTTTTATGAGTTGCTATGAACCCTAATAAATGAGAAAGCATCAAATATGTTTAGAAGAAATTTAATTGATAGATCACTCAATAGCTAGATGAAAAAAACAACTGATTTTTGAAAAAGTATATCATTTAGCTATCTTTTGTCCGCAAGAAGTATTTAGCAGGTTCTAGCCTTTTTACTTTTACATAATTCTTTCTTTTGATTTTAAAGTTGCAATAATTAACTATGGAATACATATAAAAGATAAATTCCTGCTTCTAGGACTTCATAGGTCAACCACCAAGTGGTAGGCTTATTTTCTTCTCAGTTTCCTTATTTTATTTGTAAGCAAGTATGTGTGTCTTATCCTTGTAATGAGAAGTAATAGTGTAAATGGAATTGTCACTAATTTACACTGGCTATTTATTTTGTATATATAATTCTATTGCATGTGGTTATTCAAAAAATTCATGTGAAACTTAATACATATAATTTGGAAAATACAGGCATCGGGTAAGATAGTAATATCTACTTTAAAAATACTTAGAACCATAGAGGATGCATTTATTTCAGTCTTTCTGTATGTTCAGCTCTAAACTGTGTGTTACAGGAAATGTAAAAGAATTTCATTTTAGATGGGATTTGTGATCCTACATGATCACCAGTATACTACTTTCCACAGACATGCTCAAAAATTCTACAGTTGAAATTAATTGTAAACTGTATTATCAGATTTAGAATTTTAACAATATAATCTTAACAAGTATTTTTAGACACTATTGCTTTTTAGCAATTACTTTAACACTGGTGTTGGATTGCCTTTCAAAAAGAAGCTAAATATTTTTCAAAAGGGAAGGGGACAAAAAGATGGAGGGAGGGAGTTGGGAGAGAGCACTAGATGAAAAAAAGAATTAAAATGTGTTATGCATATATTCCGACTCCCCCTGAGAAACACAATCACTATGTACTGAAAATATGCACCAATAAAAATAAATATTTTAAAAACTATCACATATAGTTAAAGCATTAACATTCTCTGTCCTACCCAGGTTGGAAATTAGGTTCTTGATGATTTTGTTTTCTGTTCAGTTTCTTTATCTGAACTGCTCTTTTAAAAAATGCTCATTCATTATTCTCTTTTTTATTCTTTTTAGAAGGAAAGTCTGATATTTTCCTAATATCCCAAGTCTGACTTAAAATGTCATTAGTCCTTCCAATCCTAAAAAAGTGTCTGTAAATATCATGGGCTTATCAAGCAAATCTGTAATGTTGGGATAGACAACTCTTCTAGTGTCATGGACATGTACCGTGGACAGTTATGTAGCCATATCCATAGCTGATGAGCATAAATTTGAACTTCTCTCTGCAAGAGGCTAATCACCTGAAGAAGGTATGACTGCCTCCAAGATAGAAATATCATGGCAGAAAGGCATGACACAGAACTGCTCTTCAACCCATGGCAGGAAGGAGAGAGAAAGAGAGAGAGAAGAGAGAGAGAGAGAGAGAGAGAGAGAGAGAGAGAGAGAGAGAGAGAGAAGCCAAAGGAGGGGAAACCCTTCAGGTCTCCTAGCCAGTGACTTTCCTCCAACTGGGACCCATCCCCTAACAGCATGGTTAGAACTCATTAATGGATGAAACCACTGGTGAGAGTAGCACCTTATGATCCAATCACCTAGCCCAGAGAGAATTTTGGGGGGATATTTTAGATATAAACCATAATACAAGTGCTTTTTTTCTTTATTCTGATTTAAAATTTTGTTGCTCTATTCAGAATGAAAATACTGACATAAAAAAATGTTGTTACAAATCCAAATCAAGGCTCTTAGAGTCTCACCATCTGCAATGCTATTTATGTTGACTAATGTGATTACTGATAATCTAACACAACAGAAAATGTAGTTTTCTGAATCACCAGGAAATTATTAAGTCAGTGAGACAAAGATGATATAATGTAGAATCAAAAGAGCTACTTTAAAGTATTGTCTAGATCCCTTGAAGAAAAAAACAATTGTCAAAACTTGCTCCCTGCCTTATCTATAGAACTGAATTAATAATAACACTATCTCAAAGGCCAATAAAAAGCATGTGACCTAATACATGAGACACTGCTTTGTAAATTGTACAAAGAACTATTAAACTTACATGTTTTGTTTATAGTTTTAGGAGTAAACGTTCTCATATTCTCATATTGTGAAATTATTATACAACCAAAGAAATCAAGCTTTGGTTTGGATCTTGTGTCCCCCACAAAGCCCCCATGTTGAAGGTCTGGTGTTCAGCTGCTTGCACTATAGGGAAGTGATGGAGACTGTCAGGGCTGGGACTTCCTTGAATTAACTTAGGTTACTATCAGCATGAGTATATTGGGGCACCCAACCTTACCACTCTTTCTATGCTTCCTAGCTCCCATGAGGTGAGCAGATTTTTTTTCCATCAGGAGCAAATTATATTATGTCTGCATTTCATCTGAAATTATGTTCTGTCTTGCCATAGGCCCCAAAACCATGGAGCCAACCCACCACATACTGAAACCTCTGAAACCATGAGACATAAACTTTTCCTCCTTTTAAAATCTTTATATCAGGCCCTTTGTTACAGTGACAGAAAGATAACTAACATGCAACATTTATCTTACACTTGTAGATTATTTTTAATCTGCCATTCCTTTTTTTTTTTTGTGGTACTAAGGAATTGAACCTAGTACTTTCACACTGAATTACATAGCCAGCTCTTTTTATTTTACTTTATTTTTTAAATTTTGAGACAGGAACTCACTAAGTTGCTAAGTTGGACTTGAATTTGTGATCCTCGTATCCTAACTTCACAGGGAATTGGGATTAAAGCCCTTAAATTTATTCTAATATTTTTCAGGTTGCTTGTAAATTTGCATGTAGCTACAAAAAATAATAAAGACCAATCTTTAGTACTTTTCCATCTGCTCCAAAGTTAGCATCTTACAAAAATTTGTATAAAACTTTCATACATGATCATAGACAGGATTCACTTTGATCTTATTCACTTACTCAGTTTTACTCCTACCCACTGGCATGCATGTGGAGGGGTCTATATGAGTAGATGCACTTGCGTTTATCTGTATAGTTTTATCACAGGCATAAGTTTGTGTATTCATACTGCAGTCAAGATAAAGAATAATTCCATCATCACAAGGCTCTTTACCGGAGCCTTTTGTTACCAAAGCCATTTCCTTTCACCTTTACCTCATTAACCTCTTCGGAAGCTTTTCTCCATTTCCAATTTCACATTCAGATTTTTCTGTTAATCAAAGCTTTCATTCTTCTGGGATAAATGATTGAGACTCCAATTGTTGGGTCATACTGTAACTGCCAAACTGTGTCCCAGCATGACTGTGCCACTGACATTTTGACAGGCAGTGCATGAGTGATCCACTTCCTCTGTATCATCTCCAACATTTGGTGCATTACCACTATTTTTTATTGTCTTCATTATGGTAGGTAGGTAGTAATATTGTACTGTGGTTTTAATTAGCCAGTGATATTGAACATCTTTAAAGTGTGTATTTACCATCTGAATGTATTTTTGAGGGAATTGTTTCTTTTTATCTTCTCTTTCTTATCTAGATTGTTTGCTTTTATGCTGTTGAGTTTTGAGAATCCTAAGTTCTACACAGTGACCTATTGATAAGGCAGTTTGAAAATATAGTAGTTTCTTCCAGTCTAGCAGGCTTTCTATCCCCACAACATGGTCTCCATTGAAAAGTTTTAAATTTTGATAAAGTCTGGTCTACCATGTTTTGCTTTATCTTTGAACTCTGTCTTGCTCTAAATTCTGAAGATTTTCACCTATTTTCTAAGAATTTAATATATTTACATTTTACATTGAAATAAATTAATTTTTGTATGAAATATAAGATTTAGTCTTTCTTTCTTTCTTTCTTTCTTTCTTTCTTTCTTTCTTTCTTTGTTTCGTTCTTTCTTTCTATGGGTATGTGATTGTGCCAATATATTTGTCATATATTCTTGCTCATTGAACTGCATGTGTACTTTTTTCAGAAGTCAATTTTTCATACTTGTGCAGGTTTATTTATAGATTTTTCTTCCTATTTCACTGATGGTTGTGCCTGTCCCTTCAACAATATAAACTGTCTATTTCATCTTTGTTGACATTGGTAGTAGCTTTGGGAGTATGCCAACCACATGGACATGGGCAGATGAGATGGACTGAGAGTTTGGTAGTTACTACATTCACAGCCTAGGCCAGGAGAACACTTGCTCCACAGAGACGCTGCGATGTCTTCAGGAACAGAGTGAAGAAACTGAGGCTGTGGAGGCTCTACCAGCTGTGGATGGGAGGCTTTGAAATGTTAATAGAGTAGAATGCCCCTTTACTCCTATAGGTAGTGACAAAAATTCTTTGGCTGATCAAACTTTAGCGAGGTTTCTAAATCTTCTCTTTGGGTCATTTGAGTACCTTCCTGTAAAACTCAGTTTAAGCAAATAACCCTACTATGCTAGCAAGAATCCTGCCATCCTTGGCTTCTGATTATTCTCTACATCTTTATCAGTTCAGGGTCACTAGAGGAACAGATTTTATATAAATATATACGCACATAGATATAGATGATATAAATATAGATAGATATGATATATAATGTATTTACAGAGCAGTCTTACAACGGCTTCCTCAAGACTCAAGAGTAGAAAAATGCAAAATGGCTGTCTCCATGCTGGAGAAGCAGAAGATCCAGCTGAAAGTTGAAAGACTGGAACTCACCGAATGTATTGGAAAACTGAAAGGTCAGCATTTAAATGCTGGCGTCTGCACTAGAAGCCTGAAGGAACTGGAGACAGATGTCCAAAGGTTAAGGCAAAGACAAGACTTCCTCTGAAGAAGAAAAAAAGCCAGACTTCCTTCTTTCCATCTTTATTCTAATCAAGCTACAAGTCTATTGGTTGGTGCTACCCACATCCAGGGTGGGTCTTCTGTCTTCGGTTTGTAGCTCACGTGTCAATCATCCAGACACATCCAACTTTGTGCTTCACTAATCCACTAGGCATTTCCTAAACTCATTTAAGCTGACATTCCAGTTAACTATCACAGCATCTGAAGAGGTTCCACTTCTTCCACCATGTCTTAGGAGATGTGTAACACCCTCGCCTGACTTCAGCAAGAATCCTATTAATTTAGTGTAGCAATGTATCCCTTATCTCTAAAGTCTTCCATAGTAATATTCCATTGATTGATCCTCTTTGTTGTCTTTGGGTATAAATTATCACTTCTCCTTCCTCTATTTGAGGTTCTGCCTAATTGCTCCCCTTACCAAAACCTGTTGCTATGGTCCCTGTACCTATTTCAAGAGTCCTTGATAAAGTCTGCCTTACCTTGCTTTAAATAAATACACCATTTATTTTTTTCTTTAACAGAGGTTGTGATTTACTTGTTTGGATAGTCCTGCGAGCTGGCAGGAAACCCAGACCTTTGAGCCAAAGATAAACAAAAAATGGAGGCTTTATCTATTGGAGAGGAATTTGTGGTTGAGCCATTCAAGCCCCTCCAAAATCATCAGATGTTACTGCAATGCATAACATTGGGTGTTAATTTTAGCCCTATACTACCAGATAGGTGTGATATTTGAGAATCAGCTTATTTCTTCCAAACTGTCAAATTCAGAAGTGTAAAGCTATTTTCAGTATTTCCCTATTAGTACCATAATAAGTGCAGCAGCTCTAGTGAGAGCCTCTATTTCATTCCTGATATTGTTGCTTTGTGTCTTTTCTTTTTAAGTTTTATATCAGGTTTATGAACCTTAGTGGTTATTTTGAGCAATTTCTAAAATTGACTTTTTGTTGTTGTTCTATCTCCAATATTATTAATCTTTTGTTGCCCTGCTGAATGTGAGGTTGACCTGCTTGTTGTGAGGTTTTGGTTTGTTTATTTTTGTTCTAATTTCTTGGTATTGTTCTAACTGAATAAGTTCAGTTGCTGTTTTCAACTTTGATTCTATTGTAAGAGGAATTTAAAACAGCCCCCTCTCATGACTAAGAAATTTGCAAAATGTACCTTTCCTGAGCATCTGCTGCCCATATTAGGAAGCGCCCTCCGCCACCCAACTCTAGACCTCCCTATGGTCGTCTCCTCCAATGAGTGTAAAAAGCCATTTAAACTAACTAATGCCTTCTGCTACTGTAACTGCGTTTGCCAAAGCCCTTCCTCCCTTTGTTCTATAGCTTAAAAGCCCTGCTCCGGCTCAACTCGGGGCTCTCTGTTCCTGCATGTTCAGTGAGCCCCACGCATGCTTGGACAATAAAGACCCCTTGCCAATTGCATGAGAAGGTGTCTGTTGGGGTCTTCCTACATGCGGCGGGCGTCTCAACCTTCACACTATGTGGTAAGATTACAAAATCCAATGAATGTTTAAATTAAAAAAATAATTAGAGTAAAAAACACAGTGCCATTAACTCCATCAAATCACCCCTCACTTGAAACACACCCTCTCTCTCCTCCTTGTCACTGTCTGAAGGAGTCCTGAAGTCTGCTTTTGTGAGTGTTTTTGTTGTTGCTGCTGCTGCTGCTGCCTGGATGTCTACAACCAATTTAAAATGCTTATGGCAACTTCTGTCAAATAAAAAAAAGTTACATGTGATCTCACCCACCTTACTCACTGAACTGGGCACTATGTGATTTCTGGCTCTTCCCCCAAATCAAAATGACCAGGGAAGATACATGTTTTGAAATGATTTGAAACATTGACACAGCCACAAGGGTACAACTGAAGCCACTCATTGTCTAAGTTGTTTTTCTTATTACTGAGACAAAATATCCAACACCCTAACTTAAAGAAGAAAAAGTTTAACCATTTGTAGAGGTTTCAGGCTGTAGTTGGCTGGCTCCGAGCAGGGAGGCGTGACAGAGGAGAAACCATCCACGACATAGCAGGACCGGCAGAAAACAGCCAGAATCATTTATTTCATCTGGGCTACAAACATCTTGGGTGGTGCCACTCACACACAGGGTGGGTGTTCCCATTATCTATCCCCAGAATTATGCTAATTTGAATCAGTGGCATAATGTAGTACCATACAGCCTTACTGCCAGAATTACATCTCCTACAGACACATGAAAATTCCGGAAAGAAATCTAGATATAAGCCATAACACTCGTGAAAGAAGACTTCCAGGACAGCTTCAGAAAATGGCAAGAAAGGTAGGATAATTGTATTTGAAGTGAGGGGGAGGCTTTGATAGGTATACATGGCAGTATATCTTACACTGTAATTTTAAAAAAATTAAATATTCACTATATGTTTTATCACCTTATATGCTTTCTCATCTTTACTAGCCTATTAAGCCCATCCAACCAGCTTTTTTAATGCTATATTTTAAAGTTATTCATCTTCTTTTTTATACAGATTTTATGATGACTACTTTAAAATCTTTGGTCAGATCGTTTCAACATCTGACTTAGCATTATGGTGATATCACTTTGATTTTTACTGATTCAAGGTGTTGTTTTCCTTAGTATGAGGAACAACGTTTTTGTGTATCTTAGACATTTTGGTTGTGTTAGGAAAATCTGTTTCTCCGTCTTTTATTTTAGCAGATAGTTATTCTGCTTTTGTTTGGCATGCTGATTATGGTCAGATTTAGGGGGCTACAGTTTCAGTGACAGCTTACTATTTAGAGTCTGTGCGGCAGGGTGTTGGTCTGTTTGGTTACACAGTATGGGTAGGACCACTGCTTGCCCTTGATGGTATTAGCTGATAAAGCACAATAGTGTCCCTTCACCAGGGTGCCAGGTATCTTTTGGCAGTAAAATCAAGTACGGTATTAGGCCCTTGATGATGAAGTTTTTTGTTGGCCAGGTGCTTATTGTGTGGATGTCATTTCCCAGTGCCCCCTGCTGATGCTGGGCCAGGAAGAGAAGTCTCAGACATCTGGAAGAAAGAGGCTTTCTGGGGTAGGCTGATTCTCAAGGTGGTTTTCTTCTTCCAGGTGGCACTCTACTGACTCCGTATCTCATGGTGAGACAGGAATGTATCAGGCCTGCTGGAGGAGAGCCCTCTCCCTGAAGAATTATATAATCAAAGTTCCCAGTGGCTCTCCCTCGCCTTGGTGCTGGGTTTGTTAGTGTTGTCTGTTTTTTGCTGAATTTAGGTATGATTCAGAGAAGGAGTGACACCACCTGAACTGTCCAGGCTGTCGCTAGGTTGCACATCAGAAAACACTGGGCCTGGGTTTTCTTTTGTGTAGGGAGAGAGTTGGGGCAGCAAATGGCTTGTAATTGTGTTATTCCTCTAGTCCTGAAGTGACAAACTAGCTATTCTTCCTCTGCCTGCCTTTCAGAATTCCCCTTTGAACTGCATTATTCTTCACTTATTCTGTAAGAGTAGAGAGAAATAAAAAATCAGTACCACCTTGTCTTGAATAAAAGTCCTAAACTAACTAAAAGCTTGTGTTTTATAACTTATATTGGTATTTTTCAAAATCAGATGGTTTTGTATATGTGTATCTATTTCAGGACTCTTCTGTTCTGATTAACCAAGTTTGCTTCTGATCTCCCTCACTGCGATACCTTTATTTCATTCTATAAGAAAAAAATTACAGTGTACTTGTGCTGCTGCTGTGTCAGCTGTTTGACTATGTTCAGCTGATAAAATGCTTGAACCAATAAAGTTGTCTTCTGGTTTATTTTACCATCTGTAAAATGAGATTCATTTAAAATTTGTCTTTGTAATGTCACTAAATAAACCATGACTGATGTGAAAAGTGTAAACTAGCCAGGGAGGGTCACTGTTTGGCAGATTCTCTAAGAATCTGAACCTGAGATTTAGAATATCTCACCATGTGGCATTGGGTCTGACTCTTCAGTCTTCTCCTTGTTGACTTCCTCTTCTTTAATTCATTTTAAAAAACTTTTTTTTATTTAAAGAGAAACAAAAGCATGTATAGGGTAGAGATAATACAGAATTTAAAAAAAGATAAACAGTAAGAAATCACTAGTTGATAAATTACATATTGTCCTCTTAGAAATAGTTGTTCATGTTACAAAACTAAAGCATACAAAGTAGATATTCAAACAGTGAGACTGTAAACAGCCTCGTATGCATGAATCTCTACATGCATTTCTAACCTTTCTGTATTAGATGGAAAAACAAAACCTAGCAAGACAAAACAAAACAAATTCCCATAAAAACATGAAACCAAAAATCGTATAAAGCCACAGTACAAGGTGATCTACAATGATTGCTGTGTTGTTTCTTATTATCTTCAATAGAATTGTTTGTATTATCAGGCATAAATGAATATAGCAATATAATTGAATATAGAAGTACATAACAATATTAGTAAAAATAAAACATTGTAGACAATATAAAACTTCAAAGGCAGGTAATAATCAAACCAGAGTGGATAGTCTAGTGAATCTTGTTATCTTAAGTGCAGTTGCCTATACTCTCAGACTTGATACTATCAATCATAACAGCTTTGAATAAAATCCATCAATACAAAACAGCAATCTAACAAACCAGATTTGATTATGATCAGTCATGGTAAAACAGTGTAGATTTTACAGAGCTTTAGATTAACTAATAGGAAATTAAGGATGATTACCGTACTATATCCTGCTATTTTCAGGATTGCTGTCTGTGCCCTCAAATCTAGTACAGGTAGAATGACTGGAACAGAATATAATACATCTAAGCAGAGTAGTGTGAGTAATGTGGGTTTTAAATCCTGGTGTAGTATTAACAATATAGTGTATCAAGGCCATCTATGTTAGAGATTCTAGCCATCCTTCTCTGCCTCATTTCTGCTATGCTATTTTTCTGCCTGTTTGTCTAGTTTTCTCCTTCAATCTATTGCCTGCCCCACTCATTGAGGCCTTTCTTCCACTGTTCCTAAAATCCTAGTATGTTTTTCCTCTCTCTCTAGAATGTCCTTCAGTATTCTCTGTAGTGTTGGATTGGTGGTCACAAACTTGCCCAGTTCCTCTTTGTCATGTAAACATCTTGTTTCTCCATTAATTTCTAGTGACAGTTTCGCAGGGTACGTCAATCTGGGCTGGAGGTTATTTTCTTTCGGGGCTTGGAATATTTCACTCCAAGCTCTTCTTGATCTGATGGTCTGTGTTGAGAAGTCAGCCCTGATTCTGATGGGCTTACCTTTATAGGTAATCTGTTTCTTTTCTGTGATGGTTTTTAATATTCTGTTTTTATATTGAATTTCTGGCATCTTGATTATTATATGTCTGGGTGTAGCTCTGTTTTGGTTGTAGGTGGCTGGAGTTCTGTATGCATCATATAACCAAATGTCATTTTCTCTTCCCATGCTTGGGAAGTTTTCCTTAATTATTTCCATGAATAGTCTTTGTAATTTGCCTGTATGTATTCCTGCTTCTTCGTTCATGTTTCTGATTCTTAAATTGTATATTCTCTTGTCATCTTCTCACCTTTGTATTGGTACTGCCTGTTTCCTTGTTATTTTTAAGAGATCTTTCCTTTCATGATCACACATTGCAAACTTGTCTCCAAGTTTTGATAGTCTATCCATAGTTTCTTTTAAGGAATTTTGCCAGCTTTAATTTATTTTTTAATGAATGGGTCTATGAGTTTTCTTTGATTTTTGTAAGCCCTATTTAGAGTATTATGTCAGATGCAAATAAATGCTTGAAATGCAGCTAGAGACACAAGGTCAATCTATCTATCCATCTACTTACCTACCACATAGATGTATGTATATAAACATTACATGTGATTTTTCCATAGTTAGAATAAAATCACAGTCAGATGTGTGACCAATCTTGCTTATTAACTCTGATGGCAAAGACTGGATTGATTTTTTTAGACCATGCTATCTTAAGTTTCTAGAGCAGAAGTTCAGTGTGTATTAATTGAATTATTAATGAGTAGCAGAAGTAAAAATTTAAAAATTGTATGTGTTATGGTACGAGGTCCAGTCAATAGGGAAGTATAGCCAATCAGTCAGAAAACAGGCAGCCAGTGTGCAGTACCAGTGTGAGCCGCTGTGTTAGATTTGCATGTATGTGGCAGGGTTGGGTGGCTAGAAAAGTACCATGTGAGTTAGGCTTGAAAACTTTGTGGATTTCAAGTGGGGCTGAAGAAGGAGTGTGGCAATTAGGGAAATTATGAGTGGGAGGAAAGGAATGAATTCTGGAGAACAGTCAGCAGCTGTCAGACTCCGGATATTTGAACTACTTTTGTACTCTTCTGCACTGTTCTTTTGTACTCTTATCTACAGTTTGATTTGGCTTCAAAGCAATAACAATAAAACAAAAGTTTCTCAATGTATTTGTCATTTTATTTTCATTACTATTAAGTTATTCAGTTTGGAATTTTAGCTTTAAAAACTAAATGAATCAATAAACTTTAGCAAATAACACTTAACATGTAATAACAGTTAAAATGTATGAATAAGTTACTCATTGTAACAATGTCAAAATATGCTCATAAAATCAAATGAAGCATTACTAATATTAAAAAAAACAACACTGAAAGACAGTGGTATATCTCGACCTGTTTCTTTGGAGTCTCCTTTTTTTTTTTTTTTAACTTTTTAAGACAGGGTCTCACCATGCAGCTCAGGATGGTCTTGAGCTCACTTTGTAGCCCAGGCTGGTCTCAAATTTATAGTGATCTTCCTGCCTCAACCTCCTGAATGCTGGGATTACAGGCATGCACCACTATGCTCAGTTTGGAGCCTGTTTGTTTGATGATTCATTTTCTATAGGAGAAAATAAAAACAACTGGCAAATTTTTCATATGGTATAAATAATGAGTGAGAGTATCACATTACATTACATGATCATAAATAAGTTATATTCAGGTTCCATCACATGTTTTACACTCTCTTCAGATCTGTTCAAATCCTGTAGACATAGAAGAAAAGAGAAAGGCAAAAGCATCTTTTATTATAGAGGAGGAAGTAGCTAATAAATACTAAATCAATTACTGGGTCTTTCTTCTCCCTATTTTCCTAGCATTATTGGCTGAGACACTCTCTGTCTTCCTTTTTTTTTTTTGTATTGTATGGCAATATAGTAAGTTAATACACTGTGTATTTTTATGTTGCTATGTTCAAAATATGTACTCAGAGTACCTGACACAAACAGAAAAGATTCTTTCTTGCAAACAAGAAACAAACAGATATTACCACAAAAATTTCAGTGAACTAAGAAAGCTACCCTCTATCAGAACCTAGAAATGTGAGAGTGATTCAATCACTCATCTAAAAATTTGAAAGAGCTGTTATTCTTATCATTGTTGGAATAGTAAAAAAACCTCACATTTTATTACTCAATTTGAATACGGAATCTGATTGGATGCACTGTGTATGTTGGCAAGGAGAACCTATAATAGATGAGTTATTAACATTCTGACATAAGCAATACAGTGAAAAGATTCAGGACTACTTTACTGTGCATTCTGCCACAAATGCTTCTATTTAGGACAATAAAAAAACAAAAGTATGCGATCACTTGTTGAAATGCAAATATAATAAGTTTCTTATTATAGTAACCCAAATTTTTCCTCTTAAGTTGGCAAAATTGATTAACCAATGTAGGTTAAAGCATTTATCTGCCTTAAGAATTGGTTTTATACTTTTAAAATATCAATCGGTTGTCTCTTATCTAACTTCTCCTGAAGGAAATAATTACTGAAAGGGCACACAATGTCTGGGTTCCTTCCCTTCACTAGTTTTAAAATGATGCTAATCTCAATGATCTCCATTGGCTAATTTATAACAAAGAGAAATCAGTCTAATATTTGGTGAATGAAACCTTAGAACTTGAATTAATCAATTTAGAACCAATTTCACTGTGGAGTTTGAATTATTAGAATCTTACTTGTTTTCTGTATTTTCGCCAAGCTCTCTGGTGTTTTGTGATTTTCTCTATCATTTCATTTTTCCTTTCATTGTTATGTGCACTACACAATAATTCAAACTGTTCTTTTTTATATTAAAGAGAATTATTTTTCTTTGCATCATCTTACAGCCACTGAATTGTCATCTCCTGGTTCCTTTTATTTTTAAGAGATCTTTCCTTTCATGACTGCTAGCTGTGCTCCTGTCATTAAGGTCTGAAAGTCTATTTTCAGTTTCTTTCAAGTGGTTTTGCCAGCTATTGATTGACTGTTTAATTTCCTGGATATCTCTTTGAATCTGTTTCATGCAATGTAATTCCTTTCTATATTGTTCATTCAAGTTTCCATCATTTTCCTATGCTCCTCTTTTTCATCTATGTCTTCTTTAGATATGCTCAGCAATCCTTTCATTATGTTTGTGATTTCTTCTTTTGCCCAAGACATTATTTCTGATCGGATTACTTTTACAGTCTCATGAAGTTTTGTTTCTTTACTTTAGTTGCTATCCTCTTAGAAATTTCTTTTTTTAAAATTTTTATTATTTTAAAGAGAATAAAACAAAAGAGGACAGATCTAAGCAGATCAGAACAGAACAATGTAAGCAACACAGCACTTCACAACAAGACAATTAGATATCAACAGTAGCTATCCTAATGTCTCTTTCTTTGAAATAGTTGAGCTTAGCTTTACACACAATAATGTCAAACATAACAAAATAGAATAAAACCACTCAAGAGAATGAAAGTATTGCAAGGCATTCTGAACCAAATAACCAAAGATGAACAATGGCTACTATATTATCTCACTTTCCATAAAGGATTTGTCTATACTATCATACATATTAAGATCCAGTAAGACACAACACGATAGAACCAATGGCAATAGAAAAACAAGAACATGGTAGGACTTCAGAGCAAGATGATATCAAATCAACACTGGCTGCCATATTGTCTCTTCTTCAAACTAACTATTCATGCCATCACATATATCAAGATCAAATGAAACAGAATAAAACCATTCCAACCAATGAATGAAAACATAAGACTTCAAAGCAATATAATGGGGAACCATGATTACCATAAAATCTTCTGTACTCTTACCATTTCTTACACTAGGGAGACTATATGGTATTTATACATGTGAGTTTTATTTATTTCACTTATGAGTATGGTCTCAAGTTGCATCCATTTATTTATAAATATCTCAATGTGATCATTATTTATAGCTGAGTAGTACTCCATTGTATAAAAGTACCACAATTTTTTTTATCCATTCCTCAGTTGATAGGCACTTAGGTTGTTTCCAAGATCTGGCTATTACAAACTGTGCTGCTATAAACATGGGTGCACATATATCACTGTGGTAAGATGTTTTCAGTTCTTCTGGGAATATGCCTAAGAGTGGAATAGCTGGGTCAAATGGGACCTCCAACCCCAGCTTTTTGATGAATCTACAGACTGACCTCCACAGTGGTTGCACCAGTCTACACTCCCACCAACAGTGCGGAAGAGTTCCTTTTCCCCCACAACCTCTCCAGCATTTGTTGTTGGTAGTTTTGTTGACCCTGTTTATTCTTTCTGGAGTGAGATGGAATCTCAGTGTGGTTTTAATTTGCATTTCTGTAATGACCAGTGATGATGAACATTTTTTCATGTATTTATTTGCCATTTGTATTTCTTCATCTGAGAACTGTGTATTCATCTTGGATGCCCATTTTGGATTGGGTCTTTAAATTTCAGGGGTCTGTTTTTTTTAATTCTTTATAAGTTCTAGACAGAAGTTCTTTGTCTGAGGGACAGTTCACTAAGATTTTTTCCCAGTTTGTGTGTTTTCTTTTCACTATGCTGGAGATTTCTTTGGACATGCAGAAATTCTTTAATAAGACATGATCCCAGTTATTGATTCTGGGAAGTATTTCCCATGCAGTTTGGTTCTTGTTCATGAATTCTTTACCAACTCCTATGTCTTCAAGATTTTTACCTACTTTGTCTTCCAACAGATTTAGTGTTTCTGTTTTAATATTTAGATCTTTGATCCATTTAGATTTTAGTTTAGTACATGGTGACAGGCATGGGTCTAATTTTAGTTT
This sequence comes from Hydrochoerus hydrochaeris, assembly GCA_004027455.1. Taxonomy (NCBI): domain Eukaryota; kingdom Metazoa; phylum Chordata; class Mammalia; order Rodentia; family Hydrochaeridae; genus Hydrochoerus; species Hydrochoerus hydrochaeris. Next base: position 583,841 of record PVLA01000054.1, read on the forward strand.
TCAGCATATGGAAAGCCAGTTTTTCCAGCACCATTTATTAAAGAGACTATCATTCTTCCAGTAAACATGCTTGGCACTTTATCAAAGATAAGGTGGTTGAGTGTGTTTGTAGTTGTATCTTCTAGTCTATTCCATTGATCTTCAGGTCTGTTTTTATTCCAGTACCATGTTGATTTTATTACAGTAGCTTTGCAATATAACTTCAAGTCAGGGGTTGTGATGCCTCCTGCCTTGGCTTTGCTGCTTAGAATTGCTTTTGCTATTCTAGGTCTCTTCTGATTCCAGATGAATTTTAGGAGTGATTTCTCTAGATCTATGAGGCATGTTAGTGGTATTTTCATTGGGATTGCATTGAATCTGTATAACAATTTTGGGAGAATGGCCATTTTCACAATATTTATTCTTCCTATCCATGAACAAGGAATGTCTTTCCACTTTCTGAGATAATTTTCCATTTTTTTACAGTATTATAATTTTCCCTGAATAGATCTTTTACTTCTTTTTTAGACTGATTCCTAAGTATTTCATTTGGATGCTATTGTGAAGTGTGTGCCTTCTCTTTTTTCTCTCTCAGTGAGTTTGTTGTTTGTGTATAGGAATGCTATTAATTTTTGAATGTTGACTTTGTATTCAGCTACATAACTGAATTCATTTATTATACCTAGGAGCCTTTCAATGGTGTTTTGGGGGGTCTTCTATGTAGTGTATCATGTCATCTACAAATGATAATTTAATTTCTTCTTTTCCTGTCCTTACTGCATCTCTAGAAATGATCATGTGATTTTTACTTTTGACTCTATTGATATGGTGGATTACATTTTTTGATTTACGTATGTTGAACCATCCCTGCATTCCTGGGATGAATCCCACTTGGTCATGGTGTATAATCTTCTTGATGATTTGCTGCATCCTGTTTGCCAATATTTTATTGAGAATTTTTGCATCTATGTTCATTAGGGAGATTGGCCTGTAGTTCTCTTTTTTAGTTCTCTTTCTCAGGTTTTGGTAGTAGAGTGATATTTGCTTCCAGGAATGACTTAGGGAGAATTGCTTCCCTTTCAATTTCATTGACAAGTTTGAGGAGTGTCAGCATTAAGTCTTCTTTGTATATCTTGTAGAATTCCACAGTGAATCCATCTGGGCCTGGGCTCTTCTTTGTTTGTAGGGACTTGATTACATTTTCAATTTCATTAATAGAAATTGGGTTATTCAGCAGTTTTACATCTTGATCCAGCTTTGGTGGTTCATATGTTTCTAAGAATCTGTCCATTTCTTCTGTGTTATCAAACCTATGAGAGTAGAGGTTTTTGAAATAATTGTTGATGATCTTCTGTATTTCCACAGGGTCAGTAGTGATTTCACTTTTTTCATTCTGTATTGCATGAATTTGAGTCTTTTCTTTCCTTTTTTAAATTAGGTTGGCTAGGGGCTTATCCATTTTATTTATTCTTTCAAAGAACCAACTCTTTGATTCATTGATTCTTTGTATTGTTTTCTTAGTCTCTATTGCATTAATTTCTGCTCTGATCTTTATAATTTCCTCCCTTCTTTTGGCTTTGGGCTTGGCTTGCTCTTCTTTTTCTAGATGTTTGAGGTGTAATATCAGGTTGCTTATTTGTGCTCATTCTGTTTTTCTAATGTGGGAACTCAGTGCAATAAATTTTCCTCTGAGGACCAGTTGCATCCCACAGGTTCCGGTAAGTTGTATTTGTATTTTTGTTTGCTTGTAGATATTGTTTTATTTCTTCTTTAATTTCCTCATTGACCCACTGATTGCTCAAGAGTGTATTATTTAATTTCCATGTGTTTGTGGAGTTTGGGCAGTTACTTTTATCATTAATTTCTAGTTTCATGGCACTATGATCTGATAACATGCATGGGATAATTTCAATTCTTTTACATTTACTTAAATATGTTCTGTGGGTTAGTATATGGTCTATTTTAGAGAATGTCCCATGTACTTCTGAGAAGAATGTATATTTTGATGTTGTTGGGTGGAACCCTCTGTATATGTCTATCATTTGTTCACAGGTGTGATTCAGTTCTGTTATTTCTTTGCTGATTTTCTGTCTAGTTGATCTATCCCTTTGTGTCAATGATGCATTAAGGTCCCTTGTTATAATTGTGTTATTGCCTATTTGATTTTTCATTTCTGTTAATACTTGCATTGTGTAGTTAGGTGCTCCAGAATTTGGCGCATATATATTTAAGATTGTTATCTCTTCATCTTGTAGTTTTCCCCTAACTAGTATATAATGAACTTCTTTATCTCTTCGGACCATTCTTGGTTTGAAGTTCACATGGTCTGCAAACAGAATAGCTACCCCACTTTTTTTTGAGTTCCTGTTGCATGGAGTATTGCTTTCTATCCTTTGACTTTCAGTCTATGAGTTTCCTTTTGGGTTAGATGGGTTTCTTGTAGACAGCATATGGTTGGACATTGTTTCTTGATCCATTCTGCCAGG
>PVLA01000054.1:586405-742921 GCA_004027455.1 Hydrochoerus hydrochaeris
CAGCTGCTCTTTGTCATGGAAGTATATTATTTCTCCATCCATTTTGAAGGACAGTTTTGTAAGATACATCAGTCTGGGTTGGAAGTTGTTTTCCTTTAGGATCTGAAACACTTACTCCATGCTTTTCTTGACTTCATTGTTTGTGTTGAGAAGTCTGCTGTGATTCTGATAGGTTTTCCTTTATAGGAGATCTGTTTTTTCTCTCTAACTGCTTTTAATATTCTGTTCTTATGTTGGATTTCTGGGACAGTGATTACTATATGTCTGGGTATAGTTTTGTTTTGGTTACGGCTGTTTGGAGTTCTATATGCTTTACTAATCTGTATGTCAGTTTCCATACTCATGTTTGGGAAGTTTTCAGCTATTACTGTTGTAAATAGCCTCTTGATATCATTTGTGTTGTCCCTTTCTTTTTCATTTATCCCTATTAATCTTATGTTGTTTTTCTTTGCATCATCTTGCAGCTGTTGAATTATTTCCTGATTTCTTATTATTTTTAGAAGATCTTTCCTTTCCTGTTCACTAGTTGCAATCTTATCTTCGAGGTCTCAGATGCTATCTTCACTTTTGTTGAGGCGGTTTTTGCAACTTTCAATAGAATTTTTGATTTCCTGTATATCTCTTTGAATCTGCTTCATGTATTCTGTTTGTTTCTTAAACTGTTCATTCAGGGATTCTATCATTTTGCTTTGTTCCTCTAATTTTTTAGCTGTGTCTTCATTGAATGCATTCAGTATTTTTTCACTACTTTTATCATTTCTTCTTTTACCTGGGAGGTTATTTCTGATTTGAGTTCCCTCATAGCTTCCCATACTTGCTTCTTTATTTCAGTTGATATCATTTCAGGCATTTCAGGTGTATGGCTAGTATTTTCTTCTATGTACATGGCTCCTAGGCTTTCTTGGGATGGGCTGGAGGTTTGAGATTGCATTTTGGTCTTTTGTTTTGTCATTTTCCTATATTTCCATGTTTCCAGCAATGTTCCAAAGCTTACCCTGGATGTTTTGGAAATCACCTCCTGTGCCCTCCACTACTGGGACTCATTTGGCTTTGGCTCCCCTTGAGTGGTGGGCTTGGTTTTCCTGGTTGAAAGAAGGTCACTGGGCATGGTCTACTCAAGCCTACAGAACCTCTGGAGCCTAGTCCAGTGTCTTAAGGGGGCTGGGTGGGCACCCAGCCACTGGCATAGATCATCCTCATCTTTTCCTGGGCCTACCCTGGCCAGCTGCAACTCACCTCGTGGTGGCAGCATGGGCCTAGCTCCCCTTTTGCAGGGCCTGGCTCCCCTGGTTGAATGAAGGTTGTTAAGCGAGGTCCACCCAAGCCTGCAGAATCTCTGGAGCCTAGTCCAGTGTCCTATAGGGCTGGGCGGGCACCCAGCTGCCAGAATTGATGGTCCCAACTTTTCCTGGGCCTGCCTTGGTGAGCTGCAACTCATCTAGCCGTGGGGCGCAGGCCAGGCTACTATCCTCTTAGAAATTTCAGGTGTATGGCTTCCATTTTCTTCCATCACTGTATCCCCCAGACTTGTTCTGTGTGGGCTAGAGATCTGAGAATATCTTTCACTCCTTCATCTTGACATTCTCCTGGGTTCCTCCCAACAAGCCAATTGTGGGGTTACAGGCACTTCCCACATTGGCTGCTCTTCCACAGTGTAGGGAAATGGAGCAAGCATCTGAGTTTCTCTAAACCCAGGTTCCTAAGGAGGTAGCAAGGCATGGGGAAGGCTTCTCCAGACCCATTTAGCTACACTCAGGCTTCCCTAGTGGCCAAGGGTATGTGTGGTGGGGTTACTTCTGCTTTCAGCCTGCGTGTCTACACAGGGACCCCTGAAATGGTGGCAGACACAGAGGGGTGTGTTTGTCTGATTCTCCTGATGATGATGGCTGCCTGAGGGAAGCAAGGATCTCCAATGGTGGCCTGCTGGTGTATGGGGCTTACCTGGCTGCATGTCCCTGCCCATGCTGGTTGCCTGTGGGAAGCAAGTCTTCCAATGATTTCATTATGTGTGAAGATATGGACAACTATTTTGAAGAAAATGAGACATTATGGTAGCCATTGTTGATTTCCTATTGTCTTGTTTTGAATTCCCATAATATTTCCATTCTTTTGTTTTGATAGGTTTTATACTATTTTGTTTTGTTTTATTGTGTGTGAAAGTATGGACAACTATTTTCAAAGAACACGGGACATTATGATAGCCACTGTTGATTTCCTGTTGTCTTGTTTTGAATCCTTGTGTTGCTTGCATTGTTCTGTTCTGATCTGCTTTATTCTGTTTTGCTTTGTTTTGTTTTATTTTCTTTAAAATAAAAAAATAAATAGAAGAAGAAAAATAGAAAACAGTTTCAAATCAGGCTAATAGAGTAACAATAATTAATACACTGCACCTTGTTATCTTCATAGTAGTTACTCATAATACAAGATATAAGCATGAAACAATGTCCAGTCAATCTTAGCACAAGTCTTACTTTTTAATGAACTGAGAGGAACTAGTTTTATAATTATCTTAACTATTGTGTGTGTGTATTTCCCTTTTTTTGTTCCTTTTTTTGGGTCTTATTTACTTGTTCAGCTTCTCACATTAGTGAACAAATGATATGTTTACACCTGCAGGTCTGATTTATTTCACTTATGAGTATGATTTCAAGTTGCATCCACTTGTGTGCACCTAAGTCTATAGCAGAGCAATTTGTAATAGCTAAATCTTGGAAACCACTCAAATGCCCATCAACTGGGATAAAAGAGATGTGGTTTTTTTTTATATAATGGAATACAAACTGTTCTTCATACATTATTTTTAAAATGTAAATATTTTATGTAATAATAAATACGTAATATTGTCATTTCAAAGTATATTCCACATAATGCTAATAAAAACACATTTTATATTTTTGTTGACTCTTTAAAATCTGGTGTATAATTTTATCCTTATAGCACACTCAACTTGAAAGTTAAATTTTGTTAAATGTACTACTTCATCTGTATTTAGATGTTATAAGATTTGCAGTTGAAAAAGACAATTCAAATATCCAAGCTGGTTCTGATGCAGGACAAATAAGAACTTGTCTCAGTGAAATGGAAACTGAAACTGAGGCTACAGTACAAAATCACAGGTAAAAAACTTTGTGAGAGACAACACAGAAACATGGTATTCAGATCGTTCTCTTTAACAAAGAAAACTTTATTCCAATTGCTGGTGTGGATTAGGAGCTCATAATTTCCCACCGTTGTTTAAACAATCTCCTCATGTAAGATATGAATCAGCAGCTATCTTTGTCCTTGGAGACCTCCTGGCATTGCCTTTGTTGTTACAACCCTACCTACCTGGTCCTTGATATAAGTGCAGGGAGCGAAGGCAAAGGTGTATTCTACACGTTTGCAAGAGAAGTCAAAGGGAAAGACGTATCTTCCCCTGCGGTAGGTGACAGGTCATGGATGAGAGTCAAAGAATTCCCCCACCATATCTTTTCCCTCTGAGGGTCCCTTTTCTATTTCAGTTCCAAACATATTTTAATATTTTCCAAAAATGGAATCAAATATTTGGTACGTTAAATAAAATTAAGTCAAATAAAACATCCTCATTCTGTTATATTTTATATTAATATTCCATTGTGTAAGTCTACTCACCTTGATTAACCTCTCACCCACTGAGGGACGGGTACATTCTTTTCGTTCTTTGCCAATGTAAATATTTGCATATAGTATTTTGTAGAAACATGCTTAATTCCTCCAGTGTTGAAGAGTTAGAATGCTGAGTCATCTGATAACTATGAAAAATCGCTGAATCGTCTGTAGGAGTGGTTATATAATTTTGCATTTCCACCAAAAACAGTTGAGAGTGTCAGTAGTTCTGTAGTCTCTGCAGCCCTTGGTATGGGGAACAAATTTTACTTTAGTCACTGTAACATGTGTGGTTTAGTACATTTCCCTCACAGGGAATTTCATGTGTTTATTTCTGTTTCCTATATCCTTTTTGGTGACAAGTATCTAAACCTCTTACAGAACTGGTACCATGTATCTTTGTGGGAGACAATGTTAGCAGTTAGAGTACAGTATTTTCGTAGAAGTTTTTGTTTGTTTGTTTTTGCTTTTGGTCTGAGAGGCTCTAGTCATTTCCCAAGTTATTTAGGTCAGTACCATTGTCCAACCTCCTTTAAGACAGTTATTTCATGCATGTGTAACAGAGTTAGACTGTTACATTCTTCACTTCATCCTGAGCTCCTCTACTTTACTAAATTATTTTCTAAAAGTATTACCTATATTTAGATTTGTTCTTTGATGTTTAAAATTCTGTGGGTTTTGGCAAATGCAAATGTGTTCACTATAGCAAGAACAAATTGCTACAATACAAGATCAAGCAACAGAAACTCATTTGTTACCTGTGTAACCCTCATCCAACTCAAATACTGGTGTATTGGAGAATATCTTATGATTGAAATCATGAAATATGTTAACTTTTTAAGACTAGTTCCTTTACTTAGTAATGTGTACTTTAGATTCATCCACACTTTTAAAATTTAAAAACAAAGTTAATATGTCATAATTGACATATTTATGGGGTACAGGGTACTGTTTTCCATAGACTGTATAATGATGGAACAGAGTACTGAGTTTATTTAGTATCTAAGTCATTATCATTCTTTGGGATGAGAATATTCAAAAATCTTATCATCTATCTATTTTTAAATATGCGATATAATATTATTAACTATAATCATCCTTTTGTGGAGGTGCACACAGAAATGGACTTCTATGACTTTGTGGCTGTTAACCAATTTCTCCTTAAGTCTCCTTTCCTACTACACTTTCTAGCCTAGGTAACCTTTATTCCACTCTGTATTTCTATAGAAATTACCTTTTAGAGATTTCAAATACAAATAAAATCATATGGTGTTTGTCTTTCAGTACCTGACTTATTTCACTTACTATTCTGTCCTTCAGTTTCATCCTGCTCATTCAAACCCTTGTGTGGCTTGGTAACGCATTTTTTTTAAATCAACAAGTAGTATTCCACTGTTTGGATGTACCGCTATGTTTGTCCTTTCACGTACTGAAGAACATCTTGGTTGCTTCTACTTTTTTACAATTATGGAGGAAGCTGCTATAAACATTTGTGTGTAGGATTTTGTGTGGACAAAGTCTTCAAATCAGTTGGATAAACACCTGGGAGTGCAATTGCTGCATCATATGGTCAGACTGTGTCTAACTGTGAGAAACTGCCAAATGATCTTCAAAAGGGCAGTATCATTTTTTATTTCTAGCAGCAATGAATGAGTTTCTGTTGCTTGATCTTGTATTGTAGAAATTTGTATTGTCACTTTTTGAATTTTAGGGTATCTCCCTAATTGAATATGACAAATGACCTCAGAAGAGGGAGGGGTGCCAGGGTTGTATAACACACACTGAGAAAAGTCCACATGAGTTCACAGGAGAAGCCATCTTCAAGCCAAAGAGAAAGGCCTCGGGGGAAAAGAATATGCCAGCAAATGCTCTAATCTCAGGCTTTCGTCTTCCAGAGCAATGTACAAATAAATTTCTGTTATTTGAGCCACCTACTCTGCCATATTTGTCTCTGCAATCCCTAAAACAACTAATAAACAAGGTTTCAAAGATTTTCTTCTGTACTTTCAAGAAAAGCCTTTGACTTTATATTTTATATTAAGATATATGGTCCATTTTTAGTCAACTTTTACAATGAAGTTTTAAATCTATGGCTAGGCTCCTTAATTTGTATTTGTTTATTTGGATACAGATTTGGAATTTTATTAGCAGTCATTACTGAAAAACTTTACCTCTCTTCCATTGAATTGCTTTTGCACTTTTGTTAGAAAAAAATCAGTTGAATATATTTGGGTAGGATCAGTATTATTTTACTATTTAGATAAGTGAATGTGAATTAATGATTAAGACATTATTGCAATATTAACTCTAAAGATCTAAGTCAATCTTTATTGCCCATCAAATCACTTATCTCCATGTTTAATTTTTTAATTGTGATCAGATCAATCTATTCCTTAAAAACAGAATATTTCAATTTAAGGAAAATGCCAGTGATTTATATTAGCCTTTGGGAAGTCAGATTCCAGACAAAAATCTTATGTATGATCTTTCTAATTCACCTATAGGAAATTACAGCAGCTTTAAGCAGCTTTAACTAATGGGAAAAATTGCTTTCTCCACACCAGCCCTGTACACAGTGGTGCACTGCAGTCTCTGGAGGGAGTTGCACTTAGAGTTTCAGTACCCCCCATACCCCCACCTCAAATGCTGAGGGTAAACCGCAGCGGTATCACAGTTACATTTCTAGCCCATATGCCTTCATTCTGGACCTTGCTGGGAAAGGAGAGGGATACTCAAATGAAACACTGCCTGGAGCCATCATCTAAGCCCTATGTGTGAGGAAGCCTCGAAGATATCGTGGCATTTCTGGCCCTTTAGCCTCTCAGGATTTTTAAAATGGGGAGAATATTTTGTTTGGGGCTCCGTGGCAGATGTGATAACCACTCACCTGCTGCCAAGTGGGCTAACAGATCTGACCCTCTTCTGATGCTGTTCCATGGGGGAAAATGGAGCACTGAGGAAGTAAGTGTATCTCCCTTCTCTTTATGGCCTCTTCCTCACACTATCAGAGTAAGTGAATAAAGGATAAGTGAATAAAGAATAAGTGAATAAAGGATTTGCTTCCACTTTCAACTTGATTTACAGTCTCACTGGATCATGCTGACACTTTTGGCTCATAGTCTACCAGCTTTTTTTACGGTTCTTTCCTGACAACTATTAAATTATTAAACGGAGTATACAGTGTGTGTATACTCACAAAGTACTTTCTGGTATCTATATATCCATACATTCACCCATCCTTCTATCTATATCTAGTTCTCTAAGATATTTTAATGGGTCTTATTAGTTGTGGTTTGAAGATGGAATCTCAGTTTGACAGCTTTTGGGAGTACTGAGATCTCTGAACTTCTACATCTGAAAATAAATGACTATTTCAAATTTTAAAGCCAAAAATGCAATGCTATGACAACCATGGCTACTTGTAATACATTAGAAAAACTGGCCTTACACAAAGCAAATGATGGACAACCATTAAACTTTGCTCATATCTATGGCCTACATCTCAGGATTTCTTAAACTTCTTTAATTACAAATTATCTGAATTACTGGAAACTACCCCCAAGATAGCTGAATAAGGTTTTGCAAGAAAAAGTGCTGGGCATTGTTTTACTCTTTAAATTTTTATTTTTTATTAATACATGTTTACAGTACATAATAATTATATTGTAGAGTAGTACATGTATACAACATACCTTAATTCTTTTTTCATTCCTTTCCCTCTTTCTTGCCTCCTTTCATCCTTTAGCCCTCTTCCCTTTTGTAAAAGATCTGTCTCCTATATCTACCTTTTATCTTGTTGGTTGTTTATTTATATTTTTAATTTCTCATATAAGAGGAACCATGTGATATTTAAGCGTGTGTGCCCAGTCAATTTCATTTAAAATTATGGCTTCAGCATGCATCAATTTTCTTACAAATGGCATGTTTATTCTTCTCTATGGAAGAATAGCACACCATTGTATCCCAAAATCACATTTTATTTATTCATTTATCTATTGATGGGCATATAAACCACTTTCAAGAATTAAATATCATACATTGTGCTGCTATACATGTGTGTATTCATACATCACTGCAATTTGATGTCTTAACTATTTTGGGGAAGATATCCAGAAGGGGAATAAATGAGTCAAACAGAATTTCTACTTTTAGTTTTTCTAGGAATCTAAATAATGACTTCCATAATAGTTGTACTAGTTTAAATTCCCACCAACAGAGTAGAAGAGTTTCTTTTCCCCCCTGCAGCCTGGCCAACATTTGTTATTATTTGATTTCTTTTTTATTATTCTTTGATTTCTTGATGATAGTCATTTTTTCTGTGGAATCTTAATATTGTTTTAATTTGCATTTCTCTAATGGCCGGCAATATTGGACAATTTTTCTTGTATCTATTGGCCTATATACTTTTTCAATAGGTTCTGGCAAGGGCTTTCTGAACAGAACCTCAATTGCACAAATAACATCAAGGATCAACAAATGGGACTAAATCAAATTAAAATTTCTGCAAACAAAGAAAACAACCAACAGAGTAAAAAGAAAATCTATAGGATGAGAAAAACATTTTTTTCAACTAATCTTGGGATAAAGGACTAATATCTAGAATATATAAAGGACTCCAAAAAATTAGACCCCTTTCAAAAAAAAGAACTTAATAAAAAATGAACAACTAAAATGAATAAACACTTCTGGGAATTATTATGGTTAGATGCTTGGAGCCATTTTTGTCAGAGAAATTTTGGTAGCTTTGGGCAGACTTTAGGTTTATAGATGTACAGTACCAATCCTTTCTTTTCCACCTTGAATTTTATTAAATTATTATAAAATTCACAAATGTAAACCTTGAGCATAGTAGTGTTATTTGATCATGCTTTATCCTTCCTGTTCATTTGATTCTCTGGGTTACAGCTTGCTATGGTTTGTATCAGGTTGTCCGCCCAAAGTCTCATGCAGGCATGGAGGGTAGGCTTCTAGAGTTTGTGATTGATTCATGGTCCAATGCTGAGATTATGGGTGTGAGTGCTAAACCCAAGTGGGTGTGGCCATTATACAATATAAGGGAAAGAAAGAATCTTCTTGGTGTTCTCCTCCCTTTTTTGCTGTTGTTGCTTTTGCAGTCTTCCACCACCATAAACTTTTGCCCTGCCATGAACCACTCTGCCTTGGATCCAGTTGAGTGTGGCCTGAAACCTCCACAAACTGTGAACTAAATAAATCTTTCCTTCCTTAATTTTGGATGTTGAGTATTTTGTCTCACGCCTAGTTTAAAAAAATATCTCCATGGTTAAATTTTTCATTTACTTCACTTACACATGAAGAAATTTATAAGAATTCTCAGGAAATTAGTAGTAGTATTATTTTCAGAATTGTATTTCATTTCAGTATTATGACATTTGCATTAGACATAATAAAATCAAGATGAACTTCTTTATAATTTTATTTTATATTTTTCCTTCATCATTGAAGTTGCTGAAAAGAATAATCTTCTGAAATTTATAATGGTACATCTTTATCATGTCAGATTTCTTATGGCTCTGACTTGGTGCATCTTTTGCAATCTCTGAAGAATTTTACAAAATGTTGGTCTAAATTTTGTTGGAATATTTTTTCCTAATGCTTTAGCAGGTTCACACAACAGCTGGTGAACTCCCCTTCAGATAGTTTAGTAACATGAAGATCTGGAAAAGATTTGGGCTAACTTTATGCCACAGGCTCAGAGTGTGTCATTTATAATTGACACATAAGCCTCCACATATTACAAGTAGTCATGCCATCTCTATCACTAACTGAAATTTAGTTAAAAGCTGTTGTATACATTTATCCATCTGATACCTGCACATACTGTAGCAGCAAAGTTCTGACCAAGAACAGAGCTGCACTAAGGTTTGAGGCAAGAATCAGTATTACTACACCTGTAGTTCTGATTAGGATCTTTCCTAAAGAAGTCGGCCCCTAAAGGCTCAGGGAGGGAGGTTTTTATGACGTTGCAAAGTGGAAGTACAAAGGCAGAGGGACTCGTCACTGGGGATTAATTCTTACAATGTGCATCATAATGACCAGCCATGTGTCCTAGTGACCAGCTGTTTCTGGAAAACAGAAGTGACAGAAATTGCAGTAAGCTGGAGGTTACTTGGGCAACAGAAACTAACAAACTGAAGTATCCTGGCATTTACATTGCCAGAACCAACAATCTGTCCCTGGCAGGAAGTGGATGGGGGATTTTCTACTATAATATGAATGTACAGAGACACATATTTGCAGTGTCATTACAGAAAAAATCATATCTCATATTAAACTTAAAAAAGCAAATCATATTAGTACAAAGAACAATACGACACAAGACATAGGGCTCTATAGTGAATGTATTTGTACAGAATGAGATTCTACTACATAACAATTTTAAATACTTGAATATAAAACATTTAACTACTACTTTTCCAATATGTTGATAAGGATGTGTGCAGACACTAACACAGATTTTTCAGCTAAATGTTATTCCATAATAAAAGCTAAGCTCTTACCTGGGGTAATCTGACTTTTGCCATAAATAGATTATCAAATGTATGGATGTCTTTGGTCATAAGTGAAAATGCTGAGTTAGTAAATGTTTTCATAGAATATAGGAATCACTGATTTTACTGGATTCACAAACTAACAAAGGGGAAACAATGTAAGTATTTTAGAGGAAAATGTGTGATTTTTTAAGGTAACTGTAGAAGACTGAATTAGAATAAGTCTGCCTATAAGAGTCAGAGGCATTCACAGAGAAAATTATTCTGCTGGACATTGAGAAAAAGAGAAAGAAAAGGGTCATTTTAGAGAGGAAAAATATTCTGTGCTAAATTATGGAAATGTAAAAGATCAAGATCTATTTGACAAAATAGATGTAGTTCAGTATGAATGTAGTATAGAATGATGTGAGAAAGAAACCTCTTCCTGAGAATAAAATCAAGTTTCAGTAAAAATATAAAGGTCATTTGCATATCATGCTATTACCCAGCACTTAAAAGCAACATTCAGGTTTTGAGAGATTTCTGCTTGATTGTTTTTGGTTTTCATAGCTAACCTAATATATCAAGTTCAGTAAGTAGGCAAGAATCACTGATAAAAACACAGAAGAATGCAAGTGAAGTGAATGCAATATATTGGATAAATGATTTTTTGTTAAAGACATGTATATTGTTACCCACTTTAGATGATTTATTTTAAGTATCAATGTGATTATCAGGGGGTGCTTATCTAGGCCCTGAAAAAGGACCTGTAGATGTGCAATTTTGAAGATATTATATCAAAATAACCAGAAAATATCAGCAAGATTATATATTAGAGAATTCTACAGTCATCCATGAGTAACTTGTAATCTTCCTTCTAGTACATTAGTTTTTTTTTTTTTTAAGCAGAACCAAATATCAGCAGGCATTTAAGAAATTAGCAAGGGAAGAAAGTGAAAAGACTGTTGCTTGACTTTAATACTGAGGGTAAAGTTACAGTAACCAAAACTATATGGTATTGGAGTGAGATCAAAGGAATAGTTAAGAGAGTTCAGAAATATATACATATATCAGCAAATAGGAGCTTACTTTTTGCAAAAATACAAAAACCATTCAAAAGACAAAAATGATGTTTTTTAGATAGGATCTCGTAATGTTGAACTCCTGGTCTCAAGTGATCCTTCTATCTCGGTTCCCTGAGTATCTGAGATTACAGAAGTGAGATTACATTGTGTATAATTTTTTAAAAATTTAACATGGCAATGGACTGGTGAATATTTATAAAAACAAATAAAAACTTACTTAGATATTTCCTAGTATTTTAGTATTTTAGTAGGGTGACTATAGTCCACTGCAGTTTATAATATACAGTATTTCAAAATAATTAGAAAGAATCCAAAGTTTCCAAAAACATAGAAATAATAAATTCTTAAAGAAATGGAAATGTTAGTTATCCTGATTTGACCATTACACATCCTGTATATGTATCAAATTTTTATATCATATCCCATAAATATGTGGAAAAATTATATGTAAGTTAAGCATAAAATTGTATATGCTACTTAAAATAACATTTAGCCATATATTCTGTCATTGTTGTGGCTTGTATCTAGATGTCCCCCCAAAGCCTGATGCTATGACTATACGTGGAGTTTTTCAGAGATGGCTGTGCCTAGGGTGTGTGATTCTGGGAGCAAGGCTGTGATGCTGTGGTTGACTCATGGTATGGTGCTAGGATTAAGGCTATGAGTGCTACCCTAGTAAAGGACGGTAACCTGAATAAGATACAAGGGACAGAAAGAATGCTGCTGAATGTCTCTTGCTTGTTGCTTGCTCCCTTCTGCCTGCACTGATTTGCCATGGATTGTTTCTCTTCTGAGATACCTCTACCATGCCAACTTGCTTTGGAACCAGTCAGCTCTGGGTTGAAACCTCTATGCACTGTGAACCAAATAAACTTTTCCTCCTTTAATTGTGGGTGTCAGGTATTTTGTCTCAGCAATGAGAAAAAGTACTTAAGAGAACCACATAGAAAAATTCACTCAAGGGGGTCATAAACATAAATGCAATGCTTAAACGTATAAAACTTCAAAAGAAAAAAAGCCTACAAGAAAAATTGCTTTGAATTTCAGATAAACAAGTATTTCTAAAATAACTCAAAGGTATAATCTGTTTAAAAAACCAGCAAATATTTTGACAGTTTTCCTTGGGGAAAGGGAAAGGAATATGGAGAGCTGTTTTTAAGTGAGTGTAAGAATTTTAGTTTTACATTATAACTAACATAGTTACTGATAACTTTTCTTTCATGAGCCTGTATTTCTGAAAAATTTTACCCTACATATTATTTTAATCATATATTTAATCTATTAGTAACCATTTTCATAAATGAAAGTGCACTGGTGACAAAATTGTAATAGCTATTAATTACTCAGCTAAGAAAATTTGCCTGTACCAAATTTTGGTGAGGATGTAGAAAAACCGGAACTCTTAAATACTTCAAAGAGAAATAAAATGCTAATATCTTCTTGGGAAGTGGATTGGTAAAAATGTTAAACATTCAAAGCAGATGTGTTGGCACACATTTGTAATCCCAGCACTGAGAAGTAGAGGCAAAAAGGTCTTGAATTTCAGCTCAGCCAGGACTAACAGTGAGTTTAAGGCCATCCTGAGAGAAAGAACAATACTTTTATCTTTAAAAAAGAAAATACAAAACAAAACCACGAACAAGTTAAGCAACCATCTGCACATGAGCCAGCCATTCCACTCCTAGAAAATTACTTGAAAGATAAAAGAGTATGTACAAATGTTCATGGCTACTTTTTTTGTAATAAATTCAAGGTAGAAAAAATCCAAATGTCCATTACCTGAAGAATGAATGGACATGTTGTGATATAGTCACACAACAGAATACTACTCAGCAATAAACTAATGATGCTCATCATAAGGTATGAACTGCAGAATAATTAAGTTGATTAAAAGTAATTAGGCACAAGTGTATGAGCTTATACATATAAAATTTTAGGAAGTGAAAGCTAACATAGAGTACCAGAAAAGAGATCAGTGGTAGTATATGAATTGAGTGGAAAACTGTGGAATTTCTAAGGGGCAGAAAAAAACTTTCTGAATAGACAAGTTCAATGTTTTGTTTATGGTGATGGTTTTCTGAATTTATATGCATGGAAAAATCTACCCAACTGTACATTTGAATATATAGTATTATCATATGTGAATTACATTTTTGATAGACTATTTTTAAAGATAGTGAGTTCCAAAATGAAAAAATAAAATATAATCAAATTTTGACTCTGCATCATAAGGCAAATATCAAAATAAATATAAATAGTGAAAGATTTAAGAGAAACAGCACATTCTAAATAGATAAATAAGAGAACAAAGCAACACATTTAGGATTGTGAAAGAATAGCAAAAAATCTTAGACCTCAAAATTCTATATCCAGCAAAAAAGGAAAAGTAAAGATATTTTTAAATAAGAAAAAAAATTTATTACCAACAGGCCCCTTGAGAAATGTTAATAGGAATTCTTCAGATTGTAGGGAAACAATACCACATCAAAATTCAGACTTTCAGGAAGTAATTAAGAGTACTGGAAATAAAAATGAACATGTCATATTGCTAAAAGTGTCAGTTCATTAAGAAGGAAAATTCATAGTTTCCTTCAACAGTTTCAAAATTCATGAAACAATAAAGGAAGGATCAAAGTGAATAATAAATAATTCTATAATCATAGTTGAATAGTTTTAACACAATTCAGCAATTGATAAAACTAAAAAATCAATTAAACAGATAGAACTGAACAAATCATCCATTACTTTGTCCTAAATCATATATAAACAACACTCAACAACTTCAAAATAAGCATTCTTTTTAATTTATTTTATTTTTTGGTACTGAGGATTGAACTCACAACCTTGCACTTGCCAGGAAGGTGCTTATGCCACTGAGCTAAATTTCCAGGCCACAATAAGCATTCTTTTCACATAGACATGATATGTTCACTGAAATGGATCATATTTTGGATCTTTCAGAAAATCTGAATAAATTTAAAAGGTTGAAAACACAGAATTTATTCTCTGAGCATAATAGAATTAAACTAGAAATCAAAACCAATATGACATTCAGGAAAATCTTGAAATTATAGAAGTCCTCCTAATTTCTTAATGAAGAAATCATTAAAGAAATTATAAAATGTCCTGAACTGAGTAACAATGAAACATAAAACTTTTAAAGGGAAACATAGGATAGTATCTTGTGATTGGTGGGAAAGCAAAATTTAGAGGTCTGAAACATAAAGTAATAATAATCAAATTATGAAAAGTTGATAAATCAGGTTTCATCAAAATTAAAAACTGCTTAACCAAAAGAACCATTAACAAACTGTGTAGTTATGCCCCAGCCTTGAAAGTGATGCATATTTTAAGGTCTGTTTATGTAAAGAAATTCTACAATTCAGTGATAGAAACGAAACTGATCAAAGGAATCAAGTAGATGTATCAACATGCACACGGAATAAGACTATGGAAATATATTTAACACCATTAGTCATCAAATGAGTACATATTGATATCACTACCCACACATCAAAATGACTTAAATTCAAAAACTATCAGTACCCAAATTTGGTAAGAATATGCAGCAACTAGAAATTTTATATGTTGTTGGTGGGAGTGTGATTCTGAGGCAGCTGCTCTGGAAAATGATTTGACATGTTCTCATGAAATTAAACATACATGAAGCAATTATTCAGCAATTTTACTTCTAGAGATTTTACAATAAAAATATGTACATATACTTACTAATAATTATATAAAAAATACTGAGATTCACTTTATTCATAATACCTATAAATGCAAATATCCCAGAGATCATTTAATAGGAAAAGAGATAAAGAGGCTATGCCCAGTTCATGCATTAGGACACTTTTGAACAACAAATTGAGGCAACCACTGGCATGAATTCATATGGGTAAATAACAAAGCCATTATAGGGAACAGAGTATTCAGATAAAGAAGCATACATACTGTACTGGTTTATTTTTATGAGGGTCTAAAATAATCAAAACCAGTCAATGCTGAAAATGTTTGAACAGCAGCATTCCTAGGATGAGGCCAGGATTGTTGATTGGGAAGAAATATGGAAGATCTATCTGAAGCGATAGAAATGTATCGTTTGGGATTTGGGTTATACAACTATATGCATTTTTCAGATATCAGCAACATTTATATATTTAATTGATTCAAACTTTATTTTGAAATGGAAAAATTGAATGTTAAACTTAGCTAATAACAGGATTGTAGAAATACTTAAGCATATATTTGTCTGCAATTGACTTTAAAATTGGTAGAAGATGTATCATATAGGAATAAATAAGTAAAAAGGAGATATAGCAAAATGTTAATGCTATAATTTAGGTGATGGATTCATTGTGTCAATTACAAAACTTTCAGTTTTCTATAAATCTAAAAATGATTAATACAATTTTGAAAAGCAAATGTACTATTTATCAACATCTCAGGGATACTAGAAATAAGGAATATTAGACAGCTAAAACTTCTTAAAAAGTATATTCTATCTCCTAAATAGTACACACATAATCAATAGGAAGATGGGCGATATAAATTGGGATAATTCACCAGTTTGACAAAGATTGAGAAGCGTCGGAAAAAAAAAACAAATAAAAGAAAATTACGGCATTAGGTAAGAAGAGCCATCAGTTCAGTGAGTCAGTGAAAACTGAGAAAATGTTGCTGAGGAAATTATAGAATAGAAGAAAATGTCCCACAACACATGGGAAAGAATTCGCTGTTTTAGAATAAACAAACTATGTGTCTAGCGTCATGATTGAAGGAAGTAGCATATTACCAAGACATTTGGGAACACTAGGGATAAAGATATGAACAGGTAACTTTTAAAGCCCAGGGTGGGGATGACAATACGAGGAAGATGGGAGAGGCAACAAGGAGCGAAAAGCAAGTTATCAGCGGAAGACTGGGCGTCCGAATGGCATTTGACCGTTCAATCACAACGCTGTTGTCAGAAGATGATAGAATGCCTTTCCAAATTCTGAATGATTTCCAATCTAGTATTTTATGGCCAAATTAGAATACATTTTAAGCCATACAACAATTTCAAAAATCGATCTTCCTTGTGCCTTTCATCAGCAATTTTATTGGATGCTGATCAACCAAATTAAACTTAGAAACAAGGAGAAGATATGGGACATAGGAAACAGGTAACCAAATTCAAAGGCAAAGCGACATATACTCCTGAGATGATATTGAAAGAAAATCCTAGGGGTGTACTGTGTAAGCAAACCCACAGAGCTAACTTTCCCAGTTAGGAAGTGTTCAGGGATTCTGGAAGTGAAATAGTTACATTAATTTGCTATTTATGAACATGTGAGGAAGTTCAGTCACACCACTGGGAGCAAGTTGGGCAGGAATTAATGCAATATATGTAAGAAAGGAATTAAGTAAGAAGCCTTGAATAATAAGGAAAACAAACTTTTACAAATATATTCTTTCTGCATTACCAAACACACAGTTCACCTGTGGGATATTCTGCTAATATTAAATTCAAGTTCAGCATTACTGTAGATGATAGATAACTACCACAGGTGAATATAATAAAGAGTAAATAGGAAAACTAAATCCATATCATGTACAGTCAGTAATCACTAATATTGAAAAAACATAAATAATATTTTATCTCATAATTCAGGAATTTGATAGCAAATATCAGAAAGAAAAAAGAATTTGAACACCATTTTCTCTGAAAACCACAGATTAAAGATGGGAACAGACCAGGAGACAGCTGTTTTTTCTATTATTAATCTCATAAAACTATGTGACTAAATAGTAAATAAAAAATAAAATTTAATATGCAGAATATTAAATAATGGCATTACTCAAATGACTGTTGAGAAAATTTATTAGTCTAGCTCAAATTCTTATCACAAAAAACAATAGTGTTTTTCTTTATGGGAGTTATTATGGAAAAGTTATGTTTATTAGCCAGAAACTAGTGAGTATTTAGGTGAAGCAATATAAACTTTCTAGTAGGTATATGATTATTTTTGAGTATTAATGATTTTTTTACATAAAAGAAAACTGATTTTTTGAGTGAAGAGTAATGTGTGTAGAATAAAAGAACTATATAAATAACTATGAGAGAAATTTTTATGGGGTATTGAATTTATGGAGAAGAAATAAATTATAAGATTTTCTTTATTGTGTTATATATAGGTCCAACAAAAATATCAAAGACATCAGTTGTTACAGAATTCATGTCTATAAGACACAGGCCTGGGCAGATCACCATGCATGCAAAACATTGCTTTTCTCTCTCTCATTGCCTACAAAATGAAGTGTAAACTCTTCACTGTCCTTGGATGCTGCATGAGCTCTCACCCTAAGGAATTCCACTACTCATTCGCGGTCGTCCCTTTGTTAGAGTCAAACTGAGTTTCTGCAAGTTTGTCATAACCAATTCTTTAATTTTCTTTTTTAGCATTTATTTTGCTGTTGATGTTTAAGATTTTTCTTCTTGTTCTTTAAAATTATAAAACTTCATATTTTATATCAATATGTATAAATTATTAAGTTAAGCTTTAATAAAGTTATTTTTTATTTTTATCTTTGGTATGGGGATCAAACTTACTACCTTGTGCATGCCAGGCAGATACTGTGCTGCTGAGCTAAATTATCTTAAAATTATTTTATTTTAAAAATGAAAGGGAATTAAAAACTAATAATTTTATATCTCTTTCTGGCCATAATCTAATTTAACTTCTCTTATTTACAGATATCTTCTTGAAAGGACTGAAAGATGTTTATTGGTAGAGTCAGGAGAAAAATAATGACAGTGGAATGTTAGAACATTATAGAGATAATGGGAGATAAATAAGGAATCAGAAGAAAAATGGAGATATTTCTAGGCTAGCAGAGAACACAGTGTCTGATACAGATGTTAGGTCTCTATCTGTCTCTGTCTCTGTCTCTCTCTCTGACACTCTATCTCTTTTGCAATCACTCAACTATGCCACTGTAGAGACCACACTCAACACCACATACAAGCATGACTATCTTCCAATAAAACTTGGATTTGGCCAAGAGACACAAAGTTTGCTGATTCCAATTTTGTGTTTTCTAATGTCACATCGTAAACTTTTCCCAGGAGTCACCTCATTCTGGCAGAATAGTCTTTTCCCAGAAGAAAGAGGCATAAAGCAAAACAAAATCTGGTAACTGAGGCAGCAAGGAAAATACATTTGAGCTCCCTAAGTAAAACGATAAAACACAAAATAGCAGAACACTATTCTCTGTTAAGAACATGAAATTAAAATTCTAGTCAGGTTGTCTAATTTTATAGTTACCAAAAGCAAAATCTTGAAAGGAGTAAGACGAAGGCGCACCTGGGACACAGTAAGGGTCCAACTGACGACTCGTTGACTTATTCAAGGGGTAGCACACCTGAGAACACCATGGAGCTTCTAAAGTCATATTCAGGGAAAAAAGACAAAGTCACATTTAGGATGTATTTCCACTCCTTCATGTTAATATCATGAGGACAGTATTTCCCACACATACGAACCGGCGGGATTATCAAACAGGATATGCCACAATAACCAACAGTCTGGAATAGCTTCCTATTTAATTTGCATCCATATGAGAAAGGTGAGCTCTTTTCTCATCTAGTCTTTTAGGGATGCAGATGATGAAGGCTTATCTCCACTTTTCCATCCACAATCACCCAAACAGACAAAGAACAGAATCCAAAGGTCTTGTAACAACCAACCACAATCAAATGATTCAGTCAGGCATGAACACATCGCACATCTGCCCCAAGCCACTGGCCAGAAGCCTCATTTTAAAAAGCCAGGAAATAAAATGTTGATTTACACCCAGAATAAGAATAAATGGCATTTCTGAGTTGACAACGATGTTTGGTAGGAAAACTAGAGAAAAAATCATTGACATATTTAGTATATAAAGATTTTCTTCATGTTTGGAATAGAGGAATACTCCAACCCCCACCTTGCAAAATTATAAGCAAGGTCCAAAAGTTCGGATGAGTAAAATGTGGGGTTACAAACATAATGCAAACAAATTTTTGTCAGTTTTCCAGTTATGGTGTAAAAAAATAAGAAACAATGGCTTTTTAGATGTGAGAAAATAATTATATATTGCAGATTATATATCTTTCTGTACATGATAGAGTAAAAAACAGTCATGATATAATAATAATTTTGTCCCCTCACATCCCAGAAGAGAACTTAATCTGGCCAGACTCTATTGAGAACAGGCACTATGCAAAGGAAGCAGCTAAGTGATTATCGTATTAGATCAAAAGTCATATTACTATGGGGCATCTTTGTCAGGCGTGCTGCTTAGGTAATACAGTGACTCTTGGTTTATTTCCTCCCAAACGAAGTATACAGTACACTCACTAAGTGCCAAGTACTGTAATGTGGATATAGCATGAAAGGTTACGTTAAATGAAATTTGTGGGAGGCCGTTGTTTTGGAGTGAACCTCTGTACCAGACCCTACTAGACTAGACCAAATCCAAATGGGATCACCATGCTAGGTACCAAAGTGTGAAACTGTATTTTAAAACTGCTCAGTCTTTTCCCCAAAGGGAGATTCCTGGCAATTAATGAGAAAGGGCCTGAACTACCTGAGTCAATGTTGAAAGGAAGGCCACTCGGTTTAACACCATTGAGAAGCAACCAAAGTGCTTCTGTGGCTAGTTTCTGCTTTCTTCAGCTCTTTGCTGCCTGGAAAGCCAGCCTCCTCTTTTGAGCACACTGAAGCACCCTCCTGTCTCATATGTGGGGTGATATTCCATGCATGAATTGCCTATAAAATCAAGTAAATCATTCAGCTAAATTTGTTACTTTTTTTAAGAAGAAGTAAGAAGATATAAACAGCACACAATATACTAGCAGGATAAGCAGTGTCATTTTCTTCTTATGTGCCATGCTTGCTTAGGGTCAAATCTTGGGACATGAATTTTCACAGTGAGTATCCTCAGACATGGAAATTAGCTACTGTGATTCAAAGAAATCTTTCTGCAGTATTTTTTCCTCGTTGATAAGACTAATAACTTTTCTTCACATAAAATGAAAAAGCGCTGAAGGACCTGAGTAGCTGAGGCACCAAGCATGAAAAGAAGAAGAAAAGAGACTGCTGAGGGACCCTGCTACACTGCACGCGGTGCACCTCCCAAGTGTGGGGAAAGTGGGTCTGTATTTCTCTTACTTTGTCATGATTATCTCTCTACCTTATATTGGCGTGCTTGCTTGACAGCCTCTTGGAATACTTCCTTCTAGACCTGTGTAACTGATTGAGTAAACAAGCCATTCTATCTTTGTGTCTAGGCCACAGTGAGTGCCAACTGTCTCACTTGTATTCTGGGGTATGGAGATGCTTTTAGGTGAAAGGTAATTATCATAACTCTTAAAATTTGAAAAGTAATGCTGCAACATTGCTAACCTTAGATTATTCATGCTGTGAAGCAAAACTCATTATCAAAATATTCATAGACATCATGAAAATATGTTTAATATTCATTATTCAATTTTATTCATGTATCAAATGATTACAGAGCACACACATTTTGTCAGATTCAGTTTTAAGCATTTTTATATTAGCTCATTAGATCCCTTATTGGTCAGTTTTTTTTTATTGCTGGCCAAAATACCTGATAATTTCAGTTTAGAGAAAGAGAGATTTATTTGGTTCATGGTTTCAAAAGGTTTAATTGATGGTTGGCTGACTCCAAATCAACACTCATGGCAGAAGAGGTTAGTGGAGGAATGCTGCTCATTTTACATTAGCCTGAAGCAGACTGGGGGACAGCGATAGGATTGTGCTAGAGGCCGAACAGAAAACCCAAGGTCACACTTGCAGGACCCACCCAGACATACCCATGCGTGTGTTTTACTGATCCAGTACGTGACTCACAAGCCAATCAAACTGATAATCCAACTTAATCGTTAGACATCCACACATCAACTCTGTAGGATATGTATTATTATCATGCTTATTTTATGCGTGAAGAAACTGAGGCCCAGAGAGACAAAGTTCATTACCAAGGTCATACAGAGCTGGAATTCAAACCCAGGTAATGTGGCTCTAGAAGTCCTACCATCAACTATTATGCTATTTTGATGTAATGCTGCTAAATGAAAGTTCAGGAAAAGTTTAATGGTTCATCATAGTCACTACTTTTATTTCATTTGGTTCCTTTATGGTGTCCAACATCTTGTGATGTTTAAAGATTGGTCAGGCATTGAAAACATTGTCAGAGATTTAAGAGGCTGACAGCAAAGATAACTTTTTAACCCTCCAGCTACAAACACCAAGAATTGCTCAATAAATTGTAACTAAAATCTTAAAAATGCATGGCTGAACTGCTAAGAAATTGCCTTGGGCCAAAAATAAAGAACTGAAAACCAGGACAATGAAGTGCAGAGTGGACATTGTATCTGTTCTAAGGTATTTACTACTTTAAATAATATAGACACTAACATTTAATACCAGTGTAGGGGTTGGGAAAATAAGGAATAAGACCTGTACTTTCCATGGTGCTGCCTCTTCAGTGTGAGTGAATATCTTCACAAAAGAAACTCTCAGAGGTTGTGAGAAGGATAATAAACTTCTACAACTACTTTAGAGAGCAATGTAGCAGTGCTTCATGAATTTCAATATGTGTTCTTATGACCAAGCAATTTCTTTGCTAAATTCATATGCTGGAAAAACTTTAGGCCATGGGAAAATCAGATATGGACAAGAATTTTATTGTGGCATTATTTGCATTAGTAAAAACTTGGTATAGGAGAGTGGATAAATGAATTTTGCTATACTCATACAATGGAATATGCAGAGCAAAGTCACTGTAGTATAGACATGCATTATCAGGAATAACTCACAGAAGCTTTATTTTTGCAGCATTAATATTCTGAAATGCAGAGGATTTATATTAAGTGCAGAGGAGAAGAGAGAAGAAAGAAGAAAGGGAGAAGAAAAGACAGAAGGGAGAGTAAGAGGGATTTAAGGAAGAAAGGAAGGAAAGAAGGGAAGAAATTAGGAAGAAAAATAACTGGTTTTTTTTGTCCTTTTCAAAAGTGACTGCAGTAGCCTTCAGATGTTGGCTTCCCTTTGGCTCAGCACAACCCTTTAAAACAGAGTCAACAGCATAACATGAAATAGAGGTTTTATCTAACATCTATACTCACGGTAGAGGGTACCATTGGGCAGACTTACCTAATAATTTCATTTTCCACAAATCCAAATAATCTCCACATACATGTCGCTCGTCCTGTCCACCCAGGGGCCTTGCCTCATTTCTTGAAGTTATATAGACGCACATATTTTCAAACAAATAAAAAATCGTTTACCTCCTTTGGCCTTTAGACTTGCATTTTATCCTTTTAATCTGCTTATCAAATAAAGGTTCTTTTTTAGGATTTCTCTGTAATTCTTTTCTCTTGAGACAGGGTCTTGCTGTGTGGTCCAGGCTGGCCTCGAGCTTGTAGCATTCATCCTGCTTTAGCTTCCGAGTGCAGGGAATGAATGCTTCGTCCTGCCTGGCAGGATGTGTTTATAATTCTACATGGATGTGATTTATAATAATACTCTTTTCTGTCATAAATAATTTAAAATCAGTTTCCAAGAGGGCTTTGCAAACCGTAACATTTTAAATTTATGAGATACAATTTATATAACAAACAATTCATCTATTTACAATGTAGAAAGGAATAGTTTTAGTATGTTCAGAGTTATACAACCACCAACATAGTAAATTTTAAATCATCTTCAACATCCCCAAAAGAAACCTCGTATTTATTAACAGTCACTCTTCATCTACCCAATTTCTCCCTCACTTCTCCTACCTTCTGAGATCCCTCACCCTAATTGTTTGCCTCTCATTTTTCCACCAGGCCTTGGTAACCACTAACCTAGTTTCTGACTCTATGTATAGTACTTCTTTTCCATGGATAAGCTACCTCTTATCATTGGAAGCCCACAACATCCGGTGTTCCATGATTGGTTTCTTTTTCTAGGAAAAACATTTTCAAGTTTCAACAACATTGTAGTGTTTATCAGTGTTTCCCTTATATTGCTGGGAAAAAATTCCATTTTCTGGCCAACCCACATTTTATTTAGCTTTTCATCAGGCAATGTATATTTGAGTTTTTTGATTGTTGTTTCCACCTTTTTGCTATTATGAATATAATAATGCTGTTATAGTGTGAAGGATATAGCTCAGCAGCACAGCATCTACCTGGCAAACGCAAGGGCTTGACTTAGATTCCCTATACCAAAAACAAAAAACAAAAACAAAACAGAAAAACAAAACTATATAAATGCCGTTCCCCTCCTCCTGTTTAGGTTGGTTTTTGCTTATATTGTTTAATCAACTTTGCATGTCTATGTCTTGGTATCTGCCTAACTGCTTTGAAGATAACAATACACAATAGATTGACCACTCTCAATTTCCTATTACCTTGTTTTGAAACTGTGTATCATTGTTTTTATTGTTTTTTTCTCTTTAAAAGAAAAAAAATGAATATTGCTTTTACAAAGATTCATGCTCAGTTTTGATTTGATCATTTGTTTTCATTTCTATTGGGTATAAACCTAGGAATGACACTGTTGAGTCACTTGGTAACACTGTATCCTTTTGAAGAACTGTCCGTGTTTTATAAAGTGGCAGCACAGTTTTACTACTAGTAAACAGTATATGAAGGTTTTGATTTTTGATCATCTTTGCCAACATTTGTCACTCTTTTTAAAGCAGACATTTTTTTTTTTTTATCGGTACCGGGGATCGAACTCAGGACAGCATGCTTACAAGGCAGGCGCTTATGCTGCTGAGCTAAATCCCCAGCCCCCGTCACTCTTTTTAATTGTATTTAGCCATCCTATTGAATGTGAAGTGGAATTGCGTTGTAGTTTTGATTGACATTTCCTTAAGGAATCTACATGTTTCTTCATGTACTTATTGCTTTTGAGTATCTTCTTTGGAAAAATGTCTACTAGCAAGTTTACTCATTTTTAAATTGGCCTATTTTTCCTTTTTTATTATTGAGTTGTAACAGTTCTTAAACATATTAGATACAAAGATTTTATTTGATACATGATTTGAAAGCATCTTTTCACATAGCACTGTCTTTTCATTTTCTTTAGTGTTGTTTGTACACTTGTATTCATGGTCTTTTTTTTTTTTGTCCTTTTAATGTCGTATCTAAGAAAACAGTACTTAGTCCATGTAACCAAAATGTACTCTTGTTCTTTCTTATAAAAGTTTTATGAATTTAGCTCTTAGATTTAAGTCTTTGATTCATTTTGAGTTAATGTTTGTATACAGAGTGTGGTAGAGATTCAATTTCATTATGTTGCATGTGGATATCTAGTTGTCCCAGTGCAAGTTGATGACAATGCTATTTTTCTCTCTACTGGATTGTCCTGACATTCTTGAAGTTCGTTCTTGGACTTTTCATTCTATTCCATTGATACGTATTCTCTATATCAATGGAATACATGGAATATGATATATAGGTATGTATCAATGATATATGGAATATGTATCAATGAAATAGAACAGATTTTATATATATATATATATATATATATATATATATATATATGGAATACAACAGATACATATCTTAATGGAATAGAACACATATATATATATCTCAATGGAATATAACAGATATATTTATCAATGAAATAGAACAGATACATATATATATATCAATGGAATACAACAGATTATTTATATATATATCATCTATATCTATATCTAGATATCTGTCCTTATGCCAGTACTGCATGGTCTGGTTATGGTAGAGTACTGTAGTAAGTCTTAAAATTAGAATTGTGACCCTTTCAATTTTGTTCTTTTTTCAAGATTATTTTGATTTTTTGGAGACTTGCATTTCTTAATAAATTTAATATCAGCTTGCCAAGTTTTGCAAAGAATCCAGTTAGAATTGTGCTACAATTGTACTGAAATTTTGCCATATCTGGACATCAATCGAGGAAGTGTAGCCATCTGTATTAGTCTGTCTTCTGTTACTATAATGAAATTACAAATACTGGGTAAGCCTGTAAAGAAAAGAGGCATAGCACACACTTTTGGAGATTCAAAGGTGTGGTGCTGATATTTGCTGTATTCCATTTAGGACCTGGTGGTGAATGATGTCAGATTAGGAGGAATCTTGTGGGGCTAGGGGTTATATTACAAAACAGGAAGTCAAACAGTACAAGGAGAGGGTCTTTCACAACTTGCTCTATTGATAACTTATTTGGGGACCCACAAAACTACCTTAGTCCCTTCCTTACTCAATGTTCTCAGTGATCTAATAACCTCCTTCTAGGCCTTACCTCTTAAAGATCTTATCAGCTCTTAACAGTGCCACGTGGAGAACGGAGCTCACAACACACAAACTCCAGAGAGCAAACTCAAATCATACCATCATACTGACAATACTAAGTCTTCCCATCTAGGGTGTTTTTCACCTTGCCTAGGTTTTCTTACATATCTTTCAGTGATGTACGATTTTCAGAGAATAAATTTTGTACTTCATTTGTTAAATCTATTTGAACATTTAACATGTTTTTTGATGCCATTTTAAATAGGATTGTTTTCTTAATATTATTTTGGGTTATTCACTGAAAATGTATAGAGATACAATTGTTTTTTGAACATTGATCTTGTAATTTTGCTGAATTCATTTATTAATTTCAATGCTTTTATCTTTTTTTAGTAGATTCCTTAGAATTTTACACATACAAGATCATGTCATTTGTAAATAAAGATAATTTTACTTTTTCTATCCTATCAGGGAGTTTATTTCATTTTCTTAATTACTCTGATTAGTACTTTCAATAAAATGTTTGATAGACTTTTTTTTTTTTTTGGTGCTGGGGATTGAACTCATGACCTTGCACTTGCCAGGCAAGCGCTTTTTACCGCTGAGCTAAATCCCCAGCCCCTCAATATACATTTTTAATGTGCATTTTCCAGAATTTTTTTTCTTTTTATGATCAGTAGTGAAGTAGTAAGATGAATGAGCTTGTGTCTTTTTTCTTAAGAGCAATAAAAGAGGAGGAAATTGTGACAAATCACACACTGTCTTATAGCAATTGTTTGCAAAGAGCTGAAATAGAAAAGCAATAAATGGTGACTATTGACAAGAAAGAACAGGAGGCAAATTAGAGCTCTGGTTCCAGGAACCAGAAGGTGTATAAAGACTGGAATGAGCCTGAAACATGTTCTTGAACATTAACAGAATGAAAGTTTGAAGTGGTTCCATAAAGATGGTAGTACCATAAATGTAAAACTGATTTTTCAATAATATTTTAATAAATTATATGCATCAAAAATAAAATTTATTAGTACTAATAGACTTCTCCTTCTCCTGGTTCTCCTCTTCCTCTCCTGCCTTCTAGAAAAAGCACAGGGCCTTGACTCTTCCAGGCAAGCCCTCTGCCATCGAGCCAGTAGCTGATCATCCTAATTACTAAAGAAAAAATATATATTTTATGCTAGGTCAGTGAAGGTTGTGATGTGTTAAAACCTTTCTTTTCCTGAGTTTGTAAGGAAATATTCATCTTGAAATATTGTTAAACATTACTTCCAACTTAGTTTTGTCCTCAGCCTTTCTTCTTTTTGTAATAATGGTGTTTGGAATCTGTTAAATTATTAAGAGCTAAATTTTTCTTCAATTGGCCTCTTGAACCTCTAATTTATTCTATATTTTGGAATAGTTAATTTGGTGGTATTTTAGACTAAGAGGTAAAACAAATGAGAAAGTTAGGTCAGTTTTTTTTTCTACTTTGTTTTTGTTTTTTGATTAGACTTTGCTTGCCTTTAAAATGAGAACAAGGAAGAACAGGGAAATATTGATGATTTCTGAAATCTTTCAGTGTATCAACACAGTTAATATTTACCAAGTATTTGTTCATTAGTGTACACCGTGATACAAACTTGACATAGTTTCATGTAAACCTCCCAACAGCTCCACTGTACAGTCCTATTGTTTACTATTCCATCTGAGGGAAATTAAGCTTGGAGAGCATCTTGCCAAATTCACCAAAGCTGGTATGCACTGGGACCAATATTCAAACTCAGGAAACATACTCTGTATTCTTCTCTGTGACAATGAGTTTAGTCACAAGAGTCCCACAAGAGGCTCAGGAAAATAAAAATTTATTATGTTACTGTCCCCATTTAAGATAGTTTGATTTAATGATTTTCCAACTTATGATGGTGGGTACTCACATAGTACAAACCCTACTTGGAATTTTGAATTTGGAACTATTCCCAAGCCAGTGATATGTACTTTGATCCCCTTTCCTTTTTTCAAACTTCTGTTTTATTTTATGGAAAACTAAATTAAAATTTCATAAAAAATAAGAAAATAACAACAGTTATCTTGAAAGTAGAGTACAAGACATACATCAAAAATATTCTTACAGGAAAGATACTCTTTGCTCAGGGAAAGGAACAACCAACCTTGTGAAAATGGCCATACTCCCAAAACTGTTACACAGATTTAATGCAATCCTGATCAAAATACCATTAGCACACCTCACAAATCTAGGGAAAACAATTGTAAAATTCATTTGGAAGCAGAGGAGACATAGAACAGCAAAAGCAATTCTGGGCAACAAAAGCAAGAGAGGCAGCAATCACAATCCTTGACTTGAAATTATACTACAATGCTACTGTGATAAAACTGGCATGGTATGGGGGGAAAAAAGAAGAAAGAAAGAAAACAGACATGAGAATCAATGGAACAGATTAGAAGATGTAGACACAACTCCAAACACATTTAGCCACCTTAGCTTTAACCAAGGGGCCAAACATGTTCACTGGAAGAAAGCCTCTTTAATAAATGATGCTGGAAAAATTGGCTTTCCACATGCCAAAGACTAAAACTAGACCCATGTCTATCACCATGCACTAAAATAAAGTTGGATCAAAGATCTAACTATTAAAACAGGAGCACTGAATGTACTGGAAGAGAAACTCGATAGAAATCTCAAAGACACAGAGGTAGGTAGAAAGCTCTTTTTTTAAAAAAAAAATTACACAACATAAGTAATCACCAACAAAGAGAAAAGATAACCCAAAGACTGGGAAAATAATTTAGCCAACTCTTTCTAAGATGCAAGACTTCTGTGTAGAACATATAAAAAATTGAAAAATCAGGCCCCAAATTCAAAGACTCAATTAAAAAATGGACATTGAGATGAATACTTCTTAGATGAAGAAACATAAATGGCAAATAAATATATGATAAAATGTTCAACATCATTTGTCGTTTGAGAAATACATATGAAAACAATACATGAGATTCCATATCACCTCAGAAAGAATGGCTATCAAGAAATCAACCATAGATGAATGCTGTTGAGGCTGTGGGTAAAAAGCACACTTCTTCACTATGTGTGGGAGTGCAGACTGGTATAAGCACTGTAGAACTCTGTGGAAATTTCTCACAAAGTTAGCATCAAAGGTCCCATTTGACCCATGTATTCCCCATCTGGGTATTTTTCCAGAAGAACTGAAAATATCATGCCACAGTGATCTATGTGCACCCATGTTTAGAGCAGCACAATTTGTAATGGTTGAATCTTGGAAACAACCCAAATGCCCATCAACTCAACAATGGATTTAAAAAGGTGTGGTATTTTTGTGGTTTTTTATTTTTTTTTACAATGGAGTACTACTCAGCTATAAAGAAAGATAAACTCAAGGCTTTTATAGATAAATGGATGCAACTGGAGACCATACTCATAAATGAAATAATATTTACACAGACTCACGAAAAATATTTACACAGACTCACATGTGTAAATATCATATTGTCTACCTAGTATAAAAAACTGAAAGTAAATCAGATTCAAAATAGCTAAGATTATTAAACTGCTGATTTCTTTTAGTTTATTGAGAACAGTTGTGTTTATATTGCTTAATTAATGTGTGCTTATATCTTGCTATCTGAGCAACTACTCTGAAAATAATGCACAACATATTAACCATTGTAAATTCTCTGTTATCTTGTTATGAAATTCTGTATCAGTTTTTATGTTTTTTTCTCTTAAAAATAAAAAAAAATTACAAAAAAGAAACAAATGGATAATAACACAAAACTTTCTTTTCTGTTAAAGATTTAGTATATATATTAAAGAGTTTCTGAAACAACGTGATCCCCTTTGCTGATGTCAGCAACACCAGTGAGTTTCAGCTCCCAGTCAGGCAAGCAATCCCTCATGGGAACAATTGAGGCTCTGTAGTCTGCTGTGTTGCTAAACTATAATGTTCAGTAGTTTAGATACATTGAAATGTGCTATTGGCCTATGATCTTTTTTAATCTTACAATGAGATTCTCAAGGATATAAACCAATGTTAAATTGAGGAACATTTTGATGACATGCATGAAAATGAGGAGGAGCCTCAAAGGGGTCAGGAGGCAGAAAGCAGGTAAAACATAGACCATGAGTTTTACTGGAGCGTCTCAGGAAAAAAAAGGCAAGGCAGGGTAAATTGTTTAGGACTGGCTAGTTTGAATAATTTCAGCCAACTTTAATCTATCTGTGTGATCTCTAGTCACCTAGTACCTCCTTCCTTCCCTGGGAGATTAAAGCAGAAAGTGGTTTCTTGGAGTGGATAGGTCAGATAGAGATAGGGCTCTGGACTGGGTATAATGCCTATCAGAGCCATACTCTCTGAATCCTTTGCTGTTTCAAAGAATTGACCTGCCTTGGGAGGGCAGTCCCCTTTCAGGAGCCATATGCTTAGATATTCTCCATTATTACTTTCTCTATGTCAAAAACAATTAATAAGAAATTATCAAAAGATCATATTACAATGGGCAAGCATATACCCATATTGTTGAAACATGAGATTGATCAGTTGCATTGTTAGTACAGGACATTACATACATTTATTGACTATTTCTAGGTAAAAATAGCTTTGAAAGTAAAAACATTAGAAAAATAACAGAAAGTATTGGAGCATTAATGAATATTTTCTAGTGGCCTCTCCTTAACCACACTTTAGTCTGGTTCATCTGAATCCTCTTCCCAAGTAGACTTACACTCTGGGACTTCTGTGCCTACCTCTACATCTCTCAATTTCAGCAAGAATTTTAGTGTACCCAAAATTCCTCTTTAGTAATTTTCTCTCAGTAATTTTTTTATCCATGGATACCCCTCCAGTACCTTGACTTTGAATTCTTAGTTTGTACTCTTGCATTTGGAGTTGAGTCTAATCTCTGCAAAGTCCCATCTCGGTAATGCGCACACATATCACACTGGTTCTGCAGTCTGCTGTGTATTTTAATGAGTATCATGAATAATATTTCTTGAGCAGTATTAAAAACCATAATGGTCTAGTGTAATTAAATGAACAGAAGTAGACAAAAGTAGTAGTTTTGGAAGCAGGCAAACAGGTTTGAATTTTGACTTTCCCATCAATTAGTTTTAAGTTATTGAACAGCTATTGAACTCAGTGCCTGTAAAATGTATCTATAAAATGCAGAATGATAAATGATGTGTTATTGTAGGTCACACATTTGTCAGTTAGTAGCTGACCTATGCTTCAGTCTCAGGATTAACACCAAAGTCAGTTCAACCGCCCATGAGAAAATTAAATTCCGAAAGCAGTAAATATCTCAAAAGGCAATTAAATATGTAAGTATCAGCCCCATACTTAACAAATATAAAGTAAGACCAATTATTCTGAGTAGAGAAAACACACTTTAAAAAATACACCTTTCATTTTATTTGGTACCATTCCATTGATGTCTAATTTCATTTTTGGCTAATATTTTGAAAATAAGTATCATTGAAATACACAAATTGGCTATATTTCCATGTTCTCTATTTGAATTCTGAAATATCCATACTGTCATTGCTTCACTGAAGATAAGTTTTTACCTAAAGATGGTGATGGCTGCTCGCAATTCAAGTACTTAGGGAGTCTGAGGTAAGAAAACTGCATGTTCAAGTCCTGCCTAGGCATCTTAGTGAAACTCTGTCACAAAACAAAACAAAAACAACTAACTAAATAAATAAGTGACTGGGGATGTAGTTCAGTGGTATTCCTGGGTTCTATCCTCAGTAGCTCTCAAAAGACAAATTTCCATCAATGAAATTTTATGAAAGATATTGAAATGAGAAGGAAATAAAAATGATTTTTTGATATTATTTTTGACAGATCATCTGTCTAAATCAGTATATATAAGACTAAGAAATAAATATTTTAATATGTATGGAATCTCAGATTCTATGTAAAAGGTGATAGAAAAATATGCTGACAGATATGAACTGTCATGAAAAGGCACTTATAGAGAAAGGATCTTAGAGTTTTAGAAAACAAATATAGCAGAAAAAGTTTCTTATCAATTCCAGGTGTTTGTCACTGACCGTTGGGTACAGATGTTTCAGTTCCAGACTGCAAGATGAGTGGAATCTCCTTCAAAGAGGGAGGGAATGCGAGGCTGGGGGGATGAGGGAGAGAGAGAGAGACAGAGACAGAGACAGAGGGAGGAAGAGAGAGAGAGAGAGAGAGAGAGAGAGAGAGAGAGAGAGAGAGAGGATGGAGGAGGACAGAAAGAACTTAAACTGAAAAGGTGAGGCTCAGAGGCTCACAGAAACACATAAAGGCAAATCTTGTGCTGTCAACTTATTGAATAGATGAAGACTTATTGTCTTCATCTGTTTACTTGCAATGACATAATACCCAAGGCGGAATCATTTATAATAGAAAAGGTTTATTTTGGCTCACGGTTCTAGAGGCTGGAAGTCCAAGATGAATCCAGTTGTTGAGGGTTTTGCAGGGTTCCAGCTCATGGCCGGAAGCGGAAGGGCAAGCCCACATGTGGGAAAGGTGAAGCATGAAGGACAGCCTTGACCTATAACCAGACACCAAGGCCGGAACTCACTCTGGGGGAGGAGCATTCATCCATTCCTCAGGGCTGTGCCCCAGGGCCGGACACCTCCCTAGGCCTCCCATCAGCGCTGCATTTGCAATCAGATTTCAACATGAGCTTCCAAAAGGGCAAACCATGTTCAAATCATTGCACTTACTATAGATATTTTACAAATGCATAGAAAACACATTATTGGGCAAAACCAATTAATTGGACAGTATTATGCATGTTTATTAATCATGATATACAAGATGTGGTCAAAACAGGGTGGATATTTAAATCAAAAAAATTCTTACTGTAAACGATACATTTCTCACCCTCAGCTATTCCCCCTTGTTGCAAACACCCTACTTCCATCACCCTTGCCACTTTCTGAAGCAACGTTACAAGTTTCCTTTCCTGATTGTCTTCAGTTGTGCTGTCCTGGGTGCCTCAGTGCTTTGAATGAATTCAAAATGTTTACTTTTCATGGTTATTTTGAATTTAGAGAAGAGCCAGAAGTCCACAGTGCCAGATCTGATGGGCCCTGGACCCGCCATTTTGTGTTTATGAGCCTACCTGGGACACGCCATCATTTGTTTAGGAGCCTACCTTTTCTTGGGGTGACACTCAGCAGTAGGATTCATTGTAGATTTGATCCCATCCTATAAAAACACAAAGGCGGATTCCCAAAACTGCTTTTAAAAGGGGCAAAACTGATGAAATAAGTAAGTTCAAGGTGAAGTATTTGGGAGGGAATTAATGGTAATGTGCCTTATATTATCATAGTTTTAAAAATAAATGTCCACTCTAAATTTTGATCACATTTCTTAAATGTAAATGAATGAGAACCTGATTACTGAATATAACTCAGAGTTACCTGGTGAATTGCCAGCATTTTATTCACTTATTCTTTCTCTAATTCATTTATTCTTGCATTTTTCCACTCATTCATTCAACTTTTAGCTTCCTAGTTCTCTCAGGCAAAGTTAGTAATTGCTGTTTTGTCTGATCTTATCACAAACGTTTTCCAGCAAATATGCAAGTTAATGTGATTTTCTGATAGTTGTGGAAACTCAGCTTATTCTTAAGCATCACAACATTCTCTATCTCCTGGGACCAAAAGTGTCTGAGGGCAGAAGAATGGGTATTACTCACAGGGTAGGGACCAATATGTGTTTTGGAAAGAGAGAATTTGCTGACCCTAACTTGGCTATTATAATATTCATAATGTGTTGAAGAGAGCTAAGTCATCCTTTTACTTTTTAAAAGTTCTCTCTAGCAATGGTAGTTTTATGAATTCTACTAAAAAGTACCTTTAATCTTTTGTGCTAGGACTGCTGTGGATGCACTTTATTACAGAATTAGCTGGCATTTACGGAGATACGAGTTTGAGAAATAGGTCTCAAGTTGCTTATGCTTCAATAGTTAGACTAGAGCATAAACACATCCTGTCCTAGGCAGAGTGCTTGGCTCCCTGGGGTGCATACCAAACAAAATCGTTTTGCTTTACTGCATTATCTTTTGTTTGCTTTGTATTTTTTCTCCTTTCTTTCAATAAATTCAGTATTATGTTACCATATCCCATTACATTTTTTTTATTTGTTTAAGGTATTTTTCATTCCTACCAAAGATTCTTTTATTAGGATGAAAAATTAAAACAAGGTCATTTTAGAAATTATAAGCAAAAGCCTGTGAGGATTAACAAAGTTCATTGACAATAACAATGGTATCTA
Source organism: Hydrochoerus hydrochaeris (assembly GCA_004027455.1). Taxonomy (NCBI): domain Eukaryota; kingdom Metazoa; phylum Chordata; class Mammalia; order Rodentia; family Hydrochaeridae; genus Hydrochoerus; species Hydrochoerus hydrochaeris. The sequence continues at coordinate 620,208 of PVLA01000054.1, forward strand.
TATAGTCCTTGATATCTGTAGGTTTCCTTTAAACGATTCATGACTTAATGAAAATCAATGTTACAAAAAGTTACTGAAGCTGGCCCTGTTAGTGCAGGCCTATAATCCTAGCACTATGGGAGGCTGAGACAGAAGGGTCATGAATCTGGAGCCCAGTCTGAGCAATTCACTTGAAGTAATCCTGTTTCAAAATAAAGAATAAAATAGTGCTTGGGTTGTAGCTTGATGTTAAAGTCCTAGGTTCAATACCCAGTACTGAAAAACAAAGAAAAAGATGAAGATGAAGATGACAATGAAGAAGAAGAAGAAGAAGAGAAGAAGAAGAAGAAGAAGAAGAAGAAGAAGAAGAAGAAGAAGAAGAAGAAGAAGAAGAAGAAGAAGCAGCAGCAGCTAAGGGTGTAACTTAGTACAAAAGTCCCGGGTTTCATGCCAAAAAAAGAAAAGAATAGAAAAGAAAAAAAGAAAAGAAAAGTTATTCATATAAAGTAACGGATTTAAGATAGATGTTGTTTATAAACAGCCCACATATTAAAAATTGAATATTAAAACCTAATATTTACATTTGAACATTAAAGAAAACGAAATACCATTTGGTAAGGTCAAATGGCAGAATGTCACACCCTGGCAGCATCATCTGGGTTCTGAATTGAGTTGAGATAGTAAATTTCCTATCTGGAAAAATGAGGATACTAGTAGCACAGTTAGAATCAGTCAGTCCTAATGTGATTGATTTGGCATTATGCAAACTCCCAAGAGGCAATTAATTTAGTATGAGGCTAAAAATTATCTTACTTCTGATATGTAGGCTGCTTCCTTTCTCATATTAACACACTGGGAAGACAAATTAGTCACCGAAATGACTTTTGGCCTGAGCAAATTCAAAAGAGGCAGAAGTAGTACTCCTAGGACATCGTCAGTTAAGGCTTTGTGTATTCAATATACTAATAGGGTTCTAATATGGACTCTGCTACTTACTAGCTGTGACTCTGCCTTTCCTATCTGGAAAAATGAGGATGCTAGTAGTCCTTAATTCATGACATTTTCTTGAGGATTAAATGAGTTATTATAATGTATAAAGTGCTTGTAATTGTATTTCATGCTTGTCAAATTCTGTGGTTGTGGTTGTTTGCAATAATTGAGGGGCATTTTTGCAGAAATGAGGAAAATTACCCCTTTCAGCCTGCTTTTGTGAGCAGATTTCTCACATTGATAGTTTCTTTAAGAAGGTATCTGTCTCTGTCTGGTACAAGACAATGTAGTAAAAGAGATACAAGAAGGGGAGAAGTATGCATCAGAGCTAGTAGTCTAAATTCAAGGAACTTATATATGATATCTCTGCTCTCTGACTCCAATATTAAATTAATTTTAAGGGATTACATTGCTAATACTGCTTAATTGGGTCAACTGGACTTTGCAACTGTCCTCTCATCTTTCATCAAGAATCATTTAAGGAACTGTGCAAGGTGTCTTGCAAATGAAGTTAGACAAGGGCTTTAGTACATCCTATAAATTGGATTCTGTATAGTTGTAAATTATGCTGACAGGCATTCTTGTAGCACAATGAGGTCAAACAGTCTTATGGAAAATGGTCTTTTCATGCAGTACTCAAGCCAAAAAAGGGCATTATAAAGATACCAAGTCATGTGTATAGAAAAAATGGAAATGCAACCCAAGGCCTTGGCTAGTTTTCAGTCTTACAGGGATAAAATTATATACATTATGAAAACATACAGCAATACGAATGCAAAGCTATGATTATGAAGTACCTGCTACATGAAAGTATACTATAACATGTTATAAATCATATGAAAAATTTTAAATTACAACTCATGATTTTAAAGTGCATAGTTTAAAAGAAGTAGAGTAACATGCATATAATTAAATTAAAGACAGCATTTAAATGTCATAAATTGGAGAAAGAGTTTAGCTTGAAAGAACATAGGTGGATTTGAATTGGTCTACTAAAAAGTTAGCTCATTCGGAAGACTAATGTGGTCAGGTCATGATGTAACCCTTTCCACAAAAGGACGTTAATATTTATATTAACTCAATTCTTGAATAATATCAGGCAACAATATAGAGTAGAAATAGCTTTAACTTTAGAAATAGAAAAGCTTGAGTTAAAACTTGGCTCAAACAATTATCCATGGGGTGACCCCAACAAGGAAGTTTCATTCCAGAAGTTAGTGTCATCTTTGATTTCCTCTTCCAATCTCATTCTCACATGGTTAATCAATAGTTTAGTCTGTGCATGTTTTGAACACATTCCATCTTCTTCATTCCCACATTGCAGCTGTAACTCTGACCTTTAACATTTGTTATGGATTCTGTGACCCTAGGAGTCATTTCTCATCACCCACACAATATCTGTCACTCTTCTTTGTTTTTATCTCTTCGAGACAGGGTCTTGTTATGCAGTTCAGGCTGTCCTTGAGCTCGCTTTGTAGCCCAGGCTAGCTGAGAACTTGCAGAGATCCTCCTGTCTCCTGAGTGCTCTTATGTGCTGACCACAGATGTGCACATGCCCAGCTTTGTAAATTCTTTTCTTTTGTCATGTCACTTAAGAAAGCATTTAAGACTTGTGATACATTTAACACTGCTTACATTTTTAAACTCATATGATGATCATATTTCATAACCTATGTCTCTCCAATCTATGTATGTCTCTATGCATTTGCACATCGCTGTTTTTTAATGTCAAAGATTGAGGCTTTCCTCCCATCTTTGCTCTATGATTCCCATCCAGAAAAATTTAAGATTTTACTCTACCTCCAACACTGTACTCAAACACCATTTACGAAACACTCCTTGAGACTACCAGGCATATGCAGTTATTACGTCACCAGTTCCTTCACAGCATATTTTATATACCTGTGTTAGTGTAACACTGCCATTATTTGTGTATAAGCCAATTGTCTCAAGAAAAAACAAACAGCAAATGATAAAGACAAGCTCTTTCACTTTTGAATTCTCAGTCCAAAGATGATGTCTGCCATCAGTCTGTTGTGCAACAATACTTGTCATAGCAATGATGTCAAACTTGAGAATACATGGAAATAATCAAGGAAATACTTTATGAAAGAAGTGGCAGTTGATGTAGGCTTTGAAAGATTTTGAAAATGTTTTAGAAATTTTAAATATGTAAACTCGAGATGTTTAGTGTTTGAAATACATAAATGGTTATGCATATTTTGATGATTTTTAATATGTAAATGCTTTATACGTTGAAGTTTTGTCTTTTCAAGACCCTTAGAGAAAGACTTTGACAAGGTGAACATTTTATCATTGCATTAATTATTGCATTGAAAAAAGGATCCACCTCATGTCTCCTAGAAGAAGAATGCTTGTTTTCAGAATAGTGCCATCTTGATTTTCTAGTACAATGTGGTATCAAAAACATTTAACTTTTTAGCTGGAGCATAGACAGTTTTGCTTATGGCTCTACATTGTATCTTATAGCAATTAGAAATGTGGGTATTCACTCATGCATGTTAAATTTCTCCAGAACGTATTAAAATTGTAGGGTCTAACATCCCTTGAAACCACAATGGAAAATGACTGATAACTTTGGACAACTCGGTGCTGCTCAGTTTTACTCTCTTTGAGCATATCATCTGAGTCTCTTGGTAAAACTCACAATTTGGATATCTTTGCATTCCAAATCATGTCCAGGTTACCAGTAATGATTACTTCACTGGCAGATTTCTTATACATGAATCATTAAATCGAATTAAAAATCCTTTTTTGAACATTCCATTTTTGTCTTAACTGTTGCATATTGTCATGCGTCATTTAAAATTTATAAAAGAAAGCTTGGACAACAATAAAAGAATCATGAGTAAGAAATTTAGAATACAGTCTAAAAAGAAAATCATTACCATTACATTCCACTTTTAAGGAAAACAATTGGTATTATTCTAGGCATTCTTAATTACTAATATAAATTTTTTTGGTTTTGACAACACAGAATGGTTATCAGTCTAGAAAATTGTTTCATTTCACAGGAAAGAGCCCTGCGAAGAAACCTCTCCAGTGTCCGGTAGATCTTCACCTGTGAAATCCTTGCATGGTAGGAAAAGTACTGGCTAAATTTAGGGAGCTCAGGAGGTAGCCCGAGGAAACATTACATGAAAGAAAAGCGTATGAGATGTGACTGGAAGTGTACACACATGGTTTAAGGCATGGATCACAAAGGCAAACTTGGAAGGGGAGGGATAGTTGCTTTTTATTTTTTCTCCTCATCAAATTGTGAAGGCTCGCTACCAGCCTTTGGGACTTTACAATCGGTTTTCAGGTTTTCAACTTGCATTCCTCAAGGGAGTTGCTTCAGGCCAAGTCAGACTTCTTGTTGATGTTTTTTTGCTAAAAGAGAGCAATTTCGTTTTCCTGGTAACGCACCTGTTTACAACTCTGCCCTTCTCAAACCCTGAGCTTGTGTCTGCAAAGCATGAGGAGCCAAGGAAAAGCGCCGACGGGACGATGGAGACGATCTCCTTGCGAACTGCGGTCCTACCTGTCAAGGAGTAACCAACAAGCACCAGATCTATGTGTACTTTTAAAGAAGCACCGTCACCATTGGCTTCCGGAGTGCGTTGTCTCTAAGGAGCGGTTGGTAGGCGAGCAAAGCCTTGGAGAAGCCCGGGCTGTTTGCTCCTGTAACCTGGGAGAGGAGCCTCCTCCGGGGGCGCTCACTGGGACTCGCTGTTGCTCGCCCTGCGCCCCCAGCGCTGCTCTAGGCGGAGCTGCACCTCGGCAGCTCTCTTCCCGCCCCCTGATTCCTGCTGCTGCCGCCCAGAGGAGAGACCAGACTCTGCTTCCAATTTCCTCCGGGAGCTGGCGCTGCGGAGAACCGGGAGGGTGGGCGCGCGGAGGAGAACGCAATGAATGAGTTCTCCCTGCGTTTCCTAGTTGACTGAGTTGGCGGCGCCGCGCCCAGGTTTTTGGCTTTCTGCGCCCCAGAAGCTGGCGACTCCCGGGGTCGCTGCCCACGCCCGCAGCGCGGACCGAGGCAGCCGCGCCCGGGGAGCCCAGGCTCTGGGGCGCCCGTCCGGCCTCAGTTGGGGGCCAAGGCTCCAGGTCGCGCGGGCTGCCTGCTCTCCGCCTGCGTCCGGGCTGCCTGTCCATGGCGTCTCGTCAGCAGACCCGGATCCAGGCTTACCTGGAGAGGAACAAGATCGGTCCCCTGTTTGAGGTAAGGCGCTGTGGAGAAGGACGGTCCCACTGTCTTCCGAGAGAGAGGTGCAGAAAGCAAACCAGAACACCCTCGAGGGAAGGAGGGGTACAGAACAAATGCGCGGGAGAGGGCGCCTTGCGACCCCGGTTCAGTGGCATTTGTTCGGCCAGTCCAGGTGTCCTGGAGCGCGGCCGGGAGGGCACCCGCCAGCTCCCGGCGCGGACAGGTGGGCTCCAAAGAGCCCAGTCTCAGCCAGGCACGACAGTTTTGAGCCATCTCTGTCCTCTACCTTGTAGCCACATGTGCAGGACCGGGGTAGGCTGAGATAGAGGATGCACACACATGCACACACTCGGATGATCTTACACACACGCGCGCGCGCGCACACACACACACACACACACACTTTGGGGATTCACAGTATCCTGCGTGTTTTTTTTTTTTTAACGTGGGCGGTAGTGGAACCCGAAAAAGTGGAGGAGGTGCTTAGCGGTAGAAAAGAACATGGTTAACTGAGAAAAAAGCAAATGGCAAGGAATAGGTTTCCGTGGATGCAGGCACGTTGAACACGGGGAGACTGACATTGATCCCTGGATGAAAGGAGAGGTCTTGGCAATGCAGATTCCACCTGTGATGTGGGGGAGGGGAGAGGGGCGGACAGCGGTTCTGGAAAAAACACACGAGTATTTACAAAAAGGAGACGATGGCTCTGAGCTATTTTCTTTCCTCATCAAAGAAATGATGACAAAACGACCTGAGGAAAAAGAGCGGGAGGCTCAGAAACACGAGAGCCTTTGCTGGAACCTGGCACCAGCAAAGCGTCCCGCCAGTTGCCACGCGCGGGGCGCGGGGTTCGGTGGTGCGCGTGGGTCAGGTAGTGTGTTCTGACTCCCAGTCCGTTGGGAGGGGTTGAGCGGCGCCCCGAGCCCCGCCCCTGCCCCCAGCCTCACGTTCCAGAGGGGTAGAGCTGAGCAGGAAGAGTATGTGGGAGGGGAAGTGCGCCCCGGGGCTGCACTGAAGCAGTTCTTGGAGGATGGGAGGTGGGGAGAAGAGAGCGAGCTTAGGAGATCCCAGAGAAGGGAGCAGCTTCTCGGGGACTCAAGAGCTGCGACAGGGAGAGAGCTGGAAACACACACACACACACACACACACACACACACACACACACGCTCACAGAGGGGAAGGCGAACAGATCTTTTCTCCGGAGGATGGGTTTCCAACGCTTGCAATCATTTCCCAAGTTTATCTGCCTAACTTTTAACTTAACACAGTTTCTGGTAAGGCACGATCATTAATTCAAGTGAAACTCCTTTAAAGGGGTCACAAAGTACTAAGCTTGTCTTGACTTCTGTGTCTGCCTTTATGTTTTCTTTAGCAAAGGAAGTCCAGTCTCTGTTAAAGGTGGTAGCAACATGGAATTGCTGGATTTACTAGCCTTTGGGATGATTATAGACTACACACACACACACACACACACACACACACACACACACACACACACAGAGAGAGAGAGAGAGAGAGAGAGAATATATGTGTATATAATCCTTTACAACATATTAATTGTATCACAAGAACCATAAAACAAATAAATTTGGAATTTATATCTGCGGGCTGCTCTCCTAAGATGTAAAACAATTAGCCAGGGAAATATACATGAATTGCTCTTAATAGATGTTGTTCTCATTTAATTTATTTTAAAAATTCGAAAATTATTTCCAAGTGATAATAATGTAAGCTTTCTACATAATTAGGAAATAATCCTATTTATCAAGTGCCAGCCCTAATGCTCATGAGCTAATTCTGCACTGAAGATTTTTAAATGGTGGCAAAATTGCTCCATAAAGGCTTTAGATCTCCTCACCAAAAAACACAATAAAATCATATGCTTTGTAGTTTGTTGAATCTATATATTACAGGGTCTCTACTACCTTGGATTGCACTGATGAATAGTTAATTTTTAAGGGTTGATAGGTAGTTTATAAAATTAAGCAGAGAAAAATGGATAATGAATTCTCTTCTGCTAAAACCAGGATAGGACAATAAAATTGTAGTCACTAATTTGCTCATAATAGAGCTTGGTTTAGAGCGTAAAATTTTGTGTATTTTATAGAACTGGGAAATATCACCAGCCTATCTTGTAGCTTCTCTCTCCTTGTGGTAGAAAACAAGTAAAGAAGTACCACCCATGATTTGGACATAATCGATCTTATGGACATAAACATTCTTATTATAACTCTCAGGACTTACACAGTAGTTCTTATCACTGACTTAGGAGGTCAGAAGAGGTTCCTAAGAATCTGAAATTATGAAGCAGCAGAAAATGATTTCTGAAGTTGTAAGTTCTGGGCCACATTTTAAGAAACAGTGAAAAAGATAAAATGCTCTATTGATTAGAAATTGAAATAGGCAGCTTCAGTTTTCTTATGTGTGCTTTGTTGTGATTTGTTATGTTGAGGTCCTGTAGTAAGTGACACTTACTTTAGTTTTTGGGAATATTCTGTATCTAATTATATGTCTCCTGTGTGGATATATTTTAAGAGAATTTGTAATACAAAATTTTAAGAAAAATTTTTGGAGTGAGACACTTTAAAGAGAATATATGAAGTTTAATTAAAACAAAAATAAAGATAATTTGCACACTGGTACTGAGAATACCTGTTTATTTTAAATCTGTAAAATTATTTTTAACTTAGTTTTGGTGCTTGATTACTTGATTTATTTATCTCTAATATTTTGTTTGAGAGGTTTATAAAACACATACTGAATGCAATGTATAATTCAAAAATTACTTCACTTGAAATTAGTTTTGTTCTCTAATGATTTAAGAGCATAAAATCACACTGCCTTTAAATGTGATTGAAAATGTTTTGAAATACTATGTAGTCATGTCTAAAAATTACCAAGAGTGCTGGCTAACAGTATTTTAATTAAATAATAGGTACTTATAAAGTGAGAATGACTTGTGGTATGTTCTGCAAACTCTTGGAAATTTTTATAACATATAATAATTTCAGTGGTCATCAGTTTATAAGAATACTTGACATTGCTGAAATAAGGCAGATCTAGAATCCTAGTTAAATACTCTACCCAAGAGTTACTTAACTGGCAAGGTGTGAAATGTTTAGGCTCCTATCAAAATAGAGTGTTTTTACAATGTACCTTAGGCAAGATGCTTGGTACAAGCCCTGGGCTTGTCTCAAAACCTGAGGGCAGCCAGTTAATAGGCAGAGACAGTGGCAATAAAAAATTCTGAAACCAAATAAGTGTCTGGCATACAGCTGCTTAGTAGACTACAGATGGTCTGCTTCATCTACACTGTAAGCAATTTAAGTCTTGAAAGATGATGAGAAATAAATTCCTTATTTTCCATACAGAAGTATATAATTATTAGTTTCTCCCATTCTTAGTGAATAAATACATGACTATTTGAAGATTTTGGCTAGAGGAGTACTCAGAGAAGGCATGTATCTTGGTTCAGGCCTGACCATGTTCATTAAGAACATGAGATCTTAAACTATTAAAAAGCACAATCATGGAGATCTTTTCAGTTTTCTGTAGAACTTTTAAATCTCTCTGTACCAAAGTCACTGCATTCTCTGTGCATGGTCCAACATACTGCAAATAGAATAGATTTACTTTAAAGTGTTTCTACTCACATAGGTTAAATTTGCATGAACTGATTTGGTGTACATACTGCAAAATAAGCTCAGATCCCTAAACCTATATTCTTATACTCTTTGCTCCTACCCAACTCACACTGGTCTCTGGTATCTGCCTCATCTGTACGCCCAAATTCCAGTCTGTTTCAACCCTTCTCAACCCACCACTTCCCTTTATTCACATCCCTGAAGGGCGATGTGAAAAATGCTCCACACTCACCGGAGAGCTGTAGCATACACTAGATACTCTTTCACTGTCCTGCCTCATAAGGATCACAGTCCTGGGCTGGCTGTCGTCCAGTGCCTGGAACCAAATTCTTTATCTATTTTGGCTGGAATCATAGCAGTGGTGCTGAAAATAAGAAGAATGCTCCGTACTTCTGTATGGTCAGAGGTGGGGCTTCATTCCTTACCACACCCCCCTAGGAAAAGAGATATTTTAGTGTTTACAAACAATTTGTCTTTAAATCTGTCATTTAAATAAAAAATAAAATCAGATAAACACTTTTAGGCAAAGTAGAAACATGAACTTGGCACTTAGAGCCTGTTCAACTTAATGACTTGTAAATATGTTTTGGCAGTAGTCTCCTTTGAAGCATCTTTTTGATATTTGAAATTTTCCTGTACCTGGATTTGTATGCATCTTAATCCTAGAGCAGTAGACAAAGAATTTTTAAAAAATTTTCTAATAGAAAATGTATTAATTTACTTCACAAAATATGCAAATCATTTTTACACATTTTAACAGGTTTTGGATCTTTAGCCCATTTCTTTTTCATTTTTGACTTGATATACAGTTTTTTAAAATTTTAAGTAGTTTCTAAAGAAATAAAATGATTCAAAACTGAACACGATGAACAACTCACCTTTTAACTTTTAAAGCAATAAAGGATAAGTATATAAAAATGATATCAGTATATTTTTAAAAAGTAGTGTTTGAATGTTTATAGGTTCCTTCTAAAAGAATATGATTAGTGGAAATAGGAAGCTATGAAAATAATCCATATCCTTCTTTTCTTTGTTTCTCTAAATGATTAAATTAAAAAGCCATCAGGCAGATCCATGCAAAGAGAACAGCTCAGTGGGACTGCTGGCCTGGAGAACATCAGGGCGGGATTATGCAAGGGCTGAGTCAGGGTGTGGGGCGGCCTATCAAGCGGTTGGTATGTGAGGTGAGGGCAGAACACTGAGGAAAATGGGTAGGTGGACTGAAAATCATGGAAGCCAGCCTTCTCACTGATGGATATGGGGTCACAAAAATTAAAATTAAAAAGAGAAAATGGCTAAGATGAATTTTGTTGTGTTAGATTGAAATTGGAGACATTGATACACTGTCATGATTTTTATTAATAGGTGCTGGGGTGGGATGGTGAGTGGGCTCTAAACCGGTGACCAGAGGGAGTCTTGCCAGGGCTGTGTTCTGGGTCTTGATTCCATCACTATCCATGTCTTGGTTGTGGCACGAGGCTATAGTTTACAAGATTTACATTGAGGGAATGTGATACGTGGGATTATGTTATTTCTTAAAGCTGCGTATGAGTCTACAGTTACTTCAAAATATTTTAGTGAAAAAAATTTTCTTTCTAAAATATAATTTCTTAAACTTGAAAATAATTAGGAAGATCACATAACAAAAATTAAAGCCAAAAACAATTAAAGCAAATTAGAAATTAGTTAACTGTAAGGTCAAAATGATTTCATTATGCAGATAGGTGAGACAAAGGTGGAGTGGCTGGAGAGATGAGAAATCTGAGAGGAAAGTACTAGGTAAGCAAATTGAATTTTTATGGGAGGGTAATTATGATACTCTGCTAGACATTTTTATCTCAGAATATTTTTATTTGTAATAAATGACTGTAGTAAAGGTCTTTGGGCTTGACAGTGGTGGAATTTCTTATAGTCATCTAATTGACCACTACAGATAAATGGGTTGCAGTGACTGTCCCAAAATGGTGACCTTGCTTTCTGTCCCATTCTCTGGGCCTCTGATTGTACAGCACAGTCAAGGGTGTGTGATGACCAGGTATCTACTAATGACAGTGTTTGTCCCTATGTTTGCCTGTGTCCTATCTCAGAGTGGATCTTAGGTTCTAGAGGGTGGGAAACAGTGTTCCATGCTTCACGGAGCATCTGTGGTAGTGTCTGGTGGAGCCCTAGAACCAGGGGCTCAGCAGATGTCTATTGAAGTAAGCAAAGGTCTGATTTGTGCACTTAGTGGCCTTCTTTGGAGAAAGAAAATAAGGGAACTGGTTAGCAAATAGCATTCTAATATGTATTATTTTAAAACAAAAATATCTCACATGTTATTAATTTACATTTATGTACAGTGAATAACTTTTAATGATGTCCTTCATTACATGGTTAGCTTAGTTGCCAGAGATTTAGCTCAGTGCCTGCCTGGCAAACTCAAGGTCATGAGTTCAATCTCTGGTACCGGAAAAAAAAAAACAAAACTAAAAACAAAAACAAAAATAAAAAAAACAAAAAAACAAAACATAATTAGCTTAAAGCTACCTTTTCCATTTTCATGTTTGTTTTCAAGAGTGGGGATGAGCGGCTGGAGATTTAGCTCAGGGGCATAAGGGCCTGCCTTGCAAGCGCGGTCGTCGTGAGTTCAATTCCCAGTACAAAAAAAAAAATTGTAAGAGGGGATGAGATGATACATTAATTCACACTCAAGTGCTGGGTATAACATAGAATCGTCCCAAGTGGATTTGCGTTTGACTGGGAAGTAGCATGACACATCTATATAATTATAGGCCAGGGAGGCGGATGATATTTGGAGATAACTCAGTTTGAATAATCACGTACTGTCTGTTTGACCCTGAACAAGTTAATTCCATTTCTGTAAACATTAGTATCTTTATTTGCAAAATAATACCTGATAAGGTAATATGAGGAAGCCACTGAATGAAAAACATAAAAGAATGCACTTTGGATATTCACTTTCAGCTACTTTTGTGTTATTCTTTCTCTTTTCCCAGTGGCAGGCCAGGTGGAGAATGTTTTTGAAGGCTGGCTTTCTGGTATCCTAAGATTAAAACTCCAAATATGTATTTACTTTTTTAGCCTATAGCTCTGGTATTGATAGTGAATAAATCTCATGGTGATCGTGTCAAAGAGAGCAGCAGTTGGCAGAGAGCTGTGCATGTGTGCGTGCATGCGTGCGTGCGTGCCTCTGTGTGTGTGTGTGTGTTATGGTTCAGGTTCGTGGTGGTGGCATGGAAAATGTTTGCTGTAGTATCACCAAAGGGACACTAACTTTGGAAATATACCATATAATTAGAAAATAGTCCTAGAAAATAATGTCTCTTATTATCTCAGAGAGGCAACCTAGATCACCATTAACTGCATGCAGCAAACACACAGAATCCCAACTCTCCTGCCACTCCCTATCACGTGGCTGTCTTTGTTTTTCTTTCACATCCTTTATCAGCATCTGTTATTATCCCATTGGATTTCTGCCTTTGACTTCAGGTTATATTCTGTGCATTTATTCTGGAATACAGACTTAAAAGAGGGCATTTTCCCAGCCCTTTAAACTGCTTGTGTCTTCATGCCTAGCAAATGTCTGGTACACATAGTAGGTGTCCACTACACAGTTGTCAAGCACATTAATGAATGAAAGAAGCCAGGACCAACCTATTAAATCTGAACTATGTCGTTAATGTAAGAAAAATCATTTACTCCTAGAAGTCTGAAAATCTTCTTAGCAGTTTACATGACCTTTCACTTTCCTGAAAACTCATTCAGAACTGTATATGTTTTCAACACCTACTAGAATCTTCAGTGCTTGAAATTTGGAATTTCATGTACTTTTGGTACATATTTATTGCTATATTATGTACTGAGCAATATAAACGCAAATAAGACATTTCCTATTCCCAGCAACTGATGTGTGTTTAGAATCCTGGTATATGTAGGATGCTCTCCAATATTGCATCCTGACAATTTTACAAAAGCCTCCCTTAGCTCTTCATTTATATTTCTGGTCCATTTTCATATTCATCACTGTCATTTTCTCATTATAATACTAGAAGTAAAAAATTCATATTTGAAATTCGGATATAGAGGTTAGTTTTTAAGAATCAGATACATAAATTGGATCAGGTAAATGATGTAAATAAATTTCTGTTTTCATAATATATCAAATAAAGAAGTTTTGTTATTTTTGTTTTTTTCTCTAAGCTCTTAGCAACAACAAGACATCTAAGAATGAGCTGTTACAATATTAGTGTAAGTAGTCTACACAAAACATATTGATAATTTTAGGTTGAAAGCTGTTCTTTTAATATAAAAAAGAGAGGTTTCTTTTTGAAGTATGCCCTGGAGTATATAGAAGTGTATAATTCCTGTTCTCTCACTGTTTGAACATACTGATCTAAATTTGTAGTGACAAGTCTTATTGCATTGAGAATCCATCTGATTTCTCTGTACATTGAAGCATGTCCATTAGCCTGAAGTGAACTTATGTTATAAAAATTACTTATAGTTTTATAGTATCAAATAGCTATGTGAAACTGTTTTGATTAAAATATGTTTAAAAATATGCATCTGTCAGTATTGCATGCCCGCCACATTTTACATAGGCTGCTGGAAAATTTGCAGCCTAGATAGATACTGTCTAGGCCACCATAATGAACATTCTTTCCTGAAATTACCTTCACCTTATTTTACTTATTTTTTTTCACCCCACTTTTTATAGATGTAATTTGACCATAATTTATACTTCTTTGGAAAATGCCTTAAATTCTTTCTGAAATAAGAATGAAAATGAAGCTTTTAAATAAATCATAAAGCAATACAGTCTTAGTCCACTTTTTTGGTAAATTATAGAATATAATGTTTTCTATTGGTGCATACTACAACTAGTTTGCTTCCTAAAATATTTATTTGGTGCATTCTGGATCATTTAGTGAGAATTTATTTTCAGATGCTATCTCAGGATAATACTCTTATGAGCAGCAGAGTGAAGCTGCCTAAAAGGCAAGGATTGAAACTCAGGGCCTCTGCTGTCCACTTGAACAATTTGCCCCATGCTATGAGTGGCCACACCTTGTAACTCATATTTACGGTTGGCTATCTCATCAGGGAGTCTTCACTGGCCATTCAATCTATGTTGCTCCCCAACCAACTTCCATTATGCCACACTTTAATTTTTCCCAGAGTATTCACCTATCACTGACATTTTTTTTTTATTCATTTGTTCAGTGTTTGACTTCTCTCTTAAACAAAACCACTGTGAAAATGAGGACTTTGGCATCCTTGTTCTCTATTTTCCTGATGCATTGTAGTCCTTGACTGCAGTTAGCTAGTCATACTTCAAAAATGGGAATAAAATATTCAGATGGGAAGGGGAACTCTAGAGGATGGAGGGGGAAAGGAAGAAAAGGAAAATAAGAATGAGAAGAAAAGAAAAAGTGGAAATGAAATTTTTGTAAATAAGGAGGGGAAGAAGGGTTTAAGGATGGGTAGAGGAATGGGGAAAAATAGAATCAAGTTATATCACATACAGATACAAATCTCCTGTGATGAATGTGACCATTATGTATACCAAAAATGTACAAGTATATTTAATTAATATGTAATAATTAAATAATTTATTTGCATTTAAAAGTTGACAATATTATATAGCCACTCATTCTCTTTTTATCAGATATTTAAATAGAATTCGGTAAACATTTCCCAGGTGTGTTATAATGGAACCCCCAAACTGTAGAAATAGATAAATCCAAGATTGTATATACCATATTATCACCTCCATGTGAAATATACAAAGAGCATATACAAAAATAGTTTATATTTTCTGTGTGATGTTCTAGAAAAATGTGTTGTTTTTAAAGATGATGTACTAGGTTAATAGGCTCTTTTTACTCCTACACAATCCATCCAATTTTCTTAGTTCTCCGTATTGCTGTGGTATTGCTGTTAGTGTTGAAAGGACATAAAAATGAAAGGGCATGAAGACCGAGGCTGCCTCAGAAAGATGCCTGAAAGCCTTCTGAGTCACGGGGGATGTAAAAGTTTTGAAACACCAAATGATGGCATGAATTTCAACCTAGGGTGCCATTTAAGGTCCTCTAAAATCTCTTAACCATACTTTTCATTGTACCTACTCACTACCTTTCATGTTAACTATGTTAGTTTGTCCAATTCTTCCAATACATAGTGTGAAGTTTGTGTTGGATAATCTTTCTCCATGGGAGATTTCCCCTTTCTTCTAGAATGTGTGAGGCCAGGTTCCTTGGGAAATGTACTCTGGGAGATTTGCACGCACACAGTTGATTGTGGAGTGGTCATGCAAGGAGCACCCTGTGGGGTAGGAAGGAAGTGAGTTTGGTTTGGGGAGGAAGTTGAACTGTGAGGTGTTTTTTAGAGAGTCCAGCCTGTGACACAGAAAGGCTTCCCTAGGGTGCACTGGAACTGGAAGGCACTGGGGACTGTTCCAATAAAAACCCGGGGTCTTTTGTACTCCACAGCGATGCATCTTTAGAAGCAGATTTCCTCCAGAAAGAGTGAGATCTGTGGTGAAGCAGCAACCTTTTGTCAAAGGACAGTTTCTGAGGGGACCTTAGCTGAGAGCTTTTAATAGGCCAGGCTTCTGCAGCTGGCAGGATGAATTCTTGTGTCTGAAGGAAAGATCTAGGTATATACTATAGTATCTTCCACATTTCCCTACCCAACTCTCAGTCACTTTTAGAGGGAAATTTGTGTCTTACCCTTTGAATTAAATATATTTGAGGTGCTCTTTCTTCCTTAGATTTTCCTTTTCTGTGAATTTCTGCTATACTTATGAACAATTCCACACATTTTTGTGGTTAACCACATTGTCACATCAATACTGCCTAGATTATGAATTGTCATTTTATCTATATTATTGACTTTTTTTTTACAAAGCTCCTTCTAAGTATTTTAGAGTGTGTATAGCATAACAGTTTAATTGAACATGTGCTGAATGAAGAAATGCATAAAAAACAGCATGGTATACAGACACATGAAATAATCTTTTCATTTGCACAGCAAGTTAAACATTTCCATTCTTTTTAAGCTTCACAAATGAAAAAAGATGCAAAGACCTCATAGAAGGTTAAAAGATAATCTATAAAAGTAAAAGGAATTAAAATATCTATAGTTGGTTACATGAGTCAGTTGGATCATTTTTTTCATGTTAAGCCAAACTGATTTTGAGTTGCTTTTTGTTCATAACCTAAGCCCCACTTTGCCTAGGCAGTTACAAATACTGTGCCTTGTGCAAAATACACACACACACACACACACACACACACACACACCAATTTATATGACTCCAGCCTATGTAACAATAAGAAATATAAAGTCAAAATAATGATATTGTTAATTTTTGCTTTCTTTCTCAGGTTGTAAATTTGGGGTTTAAACCAGAGTTTCACTTTTTTTTTCCCAATCCAGCTTCTACTGAATAAACAAGATATTTCTTCAAAATTAAAGTTTTTACAGAATAATTCTGAATTTAATATTTTCCTCACTAACAAATACTTTATTGGTTAATATCTAGCAGAGTCTAATGAGGGCTAAGATGTTGATTTTAACCCTACTGTAGTCTAGTGAATATATCATAGAAACTATATGGAATTTACATTTTTATATTTTAATATGTGTGGAAGTGTAAAGTTGGGGAATCGTGCAAGAAAGTCAGGACTATAGAGTTTCAGATGCCGACTCGCTTTGTGAAAGCAACTTGTGGGGAGGTTTTTCCATGTCTTGCTCTTTGAGATTGGGCTATGAAGTAGGTTTAATTATGGTGAAAGGAAGCTATGCATTTTTATTTTAACTATACATTTAGAAATATGCTAACTTTTCATTTATTCTTACCTAGACTAATTTTGAGTTTTTGTATGGAAAACCTATTGTTTATGAAAGTGAAAGTGTTTCTTTCCAGTTGCTAATACCTTTTTTCTCATTATGATGCTATTTTTGTACAAAATGTGAAAAACTACAGTTTGGTTCTTTTTATGTTCTGTAGCTTTTATTTATTAATTTATTATTATTATTATTATTATTTTGTTCTTACTCGGTTGGCTAACATTTTTAGTATTGTGTTGAATAGAAGTGATAAATAATACTATATGTGTGTGTCCTATTTTAAGAAGAGCATAGCTATATTAGCAGATTTTTATTGGTAACTTTGATAAGATTTAAATTTTTTTCTCTTATAATCTACAAATATATTTTAGTTAAAATATTAGTCCAATAATATTTAAAGTTCTGTGTTTACTGAGATTATCTTCTGGTTTTCCTCTTTTATCCTGTTAATGGGAAGAGTTATACTACTGAGGTTTGTTAAAATAACTGCATTCTGGAAGAAATGGATTCTGCTCAGGATATGTAGATTTTTTTTCCTTGCCCGATTTTAATTACTAATATTTTGGTTGTTTTCCTTCTACTTCACAAAGTTATAAGCTCAATTTTTTTCATGATTATCCTAGAAGTAGTAGGATTTGTATATCTTAAAATCTGAAGTTGGGTAATGTTTCCACCTTCCTTCTAGATAATTTAGGAACTTCAGAGTGTTTACCTGTAGCCACCACCTTTCTAGTTTATATGTTATTGCTCATTGTCTTAAACTTGTCTTTTTAATTTTTTTCAGATCCCTAAAAATAACAATCAGTAACCATTTTCATGTCTACCTGGTTCTTCCATACTGCTATACAAAGAGTTCCTGGAATCCTGTCTTCCAATTTCGTCCTTTTCAAATCTCTGAGCTCTACCATTATTCATTGACCATAACTTAGTAGCTCCTACTTCCTGCAATAGATCTGTCAAGTGGACAATCAAATACGTCTAAGATGTTACTTCTTGGGATCTTTTCTATCTGTCTTGTGGCAGACATCTATGTGAATGGCAATGTCTCTATTTTATGACAAAATGTCGTGCAGTAATACCTGTAAGTTAGTCTCAAGGTTTTTTTTTTTTCTTCTTCTTCTTTCCTTCTTTTACTGGCCATAATGAACTTTGATGAGAACACAGATGTAGGTTGAAGGGAAGGAGCCAGCTTAGCAGAAGCATGCATCAAAGGAGTCTTAGCTACATGTAGAGGAAATATATATTCTGGATTGTGGCTTTATATATCCAGACTTGTGATTTTTGAGTCGGAGTTTAACCAGTTCATGATGGGGAACTGAGGTCTCATGGGCAATTGATTTCCCATAGTCAAGGGGACTACCAGGGCTCAGTGGCAAATTGAGATTCTATTTTAGAAGGAAATTAGGTATTTGGAACAGGCAAGACTTCTCCAAAAAACCCTAAGCATTTGTGCTGTGGTTTTCCCGTATACACTTGCAGCCACAATGTGCAGCATCCTTCTTGAACAGGCTCTTCAGGTGTTGTGGAGTCTACTGGGGTGTAAACCGTGGGTTCTAGAGCAGAGTGTACCGCAGCTAGAGCCTCTCATGCATCTTCTCTTGCTCAGGGCACTTTGTTGGCTGCTCAGTATGTTGTTGTGTATGATGTCTCCAACATCCAAAGAGAGTGTCCTTCTGTACTAATACATGATATGGGTGCAGCAACTTCAAGATGGTCGCCTTGGTTAATAGACCTTCAGAAGCTTCACAAAATTCATGAATGCCTAAATTTCCAGTGGAGTACACTCTTCACTGTGATAACCTAATTCAAGCTTCAGCCTGCCAGGCTTTGCTTTTATTTCCTGTTGTATAGATTATGTTACATTCCTATAAGCTATTTATCTCTTCCAAATCTAGGAACACCTTAATTGGTTATCAAACATCTTGAAATATTCTTTCTGGTCAAAAGTTTGCTTCCCATTTTGTCACAGGTTCCCATTATGGTACACATATCCACCTTGTGTGTGGAAGTTAAGCACATCCATCTGGGCTTTGCTAATCTGGAACCCCCTCCTTCCAGTTCAGTGAGGATCTTTTCCAGTGATAAGGTCAGCCAGTGCATAGCTTTTTAAGGATACTGCCCTGCTTTTCTCATTAATGTGTTTTGTTCTTCTGGGCATTTCTTCAGTGGGAAGTGGGTGAATGTGCAGTTTGTGTATGATAAGTTCACTCCGCTTTTCTTATCTTTCTATGCCTTCAGAATCTTCCCTTTGCAGCATGATAGACCGAGGTATCCTAATCTGATTGATTGCAAGACTTTCTGGAGGCTCTGAGTCATGTAACAGCAAATTGCTAAAACTTGGGTACTAACACGATATGAAAGAAGCTTTGAGTTCTCTCACATTAACTGATTCAGCTCAGTTTTGGTCTAATATCCTTAGAATCCAATTCTACACATTTTCCCTAGATTTCTGCCAAAATACATAAGGAAATCTTAAGGACCTTAAACTATCTCCTGCAGGTTTGCATTTATCTGGCTTCCAAGAGCAAACTGATATCTGATTCTGGAAAAAAACAGGGTGGTAAGATGGGTCTTAAGTAAAAAGGTTTTCCCATGGCCAGGCAATTTATAGAGTGCCTACTGCATGCCATGCCTGTGAGGTTCTATCTAGGGCCCTCAGCATTGCTGTAATAATGGTCAAGTGTAGTAGGCATTTGATTTCCCCAGGTACTGTCTTTTCTAAGCACGGCATTACAATAAAAAAAAGTGATAGTATTTTTAATAAGTATGACTGCACAGCACACACTGTTAGTATTATAATTCTCAAGTTGGCAAAGAGTTTAACGTTGTAGTTCAAGGCCAAACATAGGGTCAAGCTAATCATAATATTCCATCTCTGAATGTCTTTACCTTAAGTACATTATTGTTCAGAATCCAGTTGAGAAACAGAAGCCATACTGGTATTTCAAAAGAGATAATTTATTATAAAATATTGTGAGAATAGAAGTTAAACTTAAAGAATAGTTAGAGATTGACTAGGATAGCACAGTTAATAACTTCAAGAAACACCTACCTCTAGACTTTGGGGAAAGAAAAGAAAGAAAATGGAGTTATCAGAACTTAAAATCTCAGAGAAGAGGCCCTTCCTGATGAAAAAGAGGCTTAGCTTCAGTGGTGCTGGTAAGTGGGAGGAATATCAATGGGACTGGAGAGAGACAAAGAGAGAGTGAGTAGGAGAGAGAGAGAAAGACAGAGACAGAGAGAGTCCTCAATTGGCCAAGGGGTAATAGTGATAGGAATAATCAGCAATCAGGCTAGTTAAATCCCTCCTCTGTTCTTCCTGCTTACCAGTTTTTGCAGAGAACTAGTGAAACTTTAATAGGAAGCCACCTGAAAATGGAAAGTGCTTTTAATATAAAGAATTTAGAAATGTGGATTTGATAAGAAATAATAGTTTCATAATAGGCTTGGAGATAATAGTGCAAAGGAGAGAAAGAGAAAAGATCTGTCTTAGTTACTTTTTACTCATCACTGAGACAAAATGCCTGATGCCCAAAGTTGGGAAAGGAAAGGTTTATTTCTTACAGTTTTTTGGAGGTTTCAGTCCATACTCATTTGGCTCCAAGGCAGGGTGGCATGGTGGGGTTGCAGTTCATGGGGATGCAAACAGCAAGGCAGAAACCAGCAAGAGAGAGAGACACGCCTTCTTCCTGCCATTACATTGTATGCTGGCTCTACCTCTAGGCGGTATAGCACTGACACCATCGATGCAAGCGCTAGACAATGAACCAATCACAAATGCACAGTGCAAACACATGAGGCCTGGGGGCCACTGATACAAACCTTAACAAGGTCCAACTTGCATAGGAACTTCCTCTGAAGCACTGGTTATTTTGGTAATGGTGATAGAATCAGTCCGAATGCTCTTAACAAGTCCTGCCCAGATGTGTCCAGTCTTGTATTCCTTGGAATTTGCTTCTTATCCTATGTTCTCAGCTTCAGAGCTTCAACCAAGAATTCTGACACCACCAGGATGGTTTCATTCTATACCCTAATCTGGTTAATTCAATTCTAGAATCTATTTTGTTTTCTTAGGTCACAATATGCTTTAATAACAGCATATTAAAAACATGTTTTCTTCAGATCATTTTGAAATAAGTAACAGTTTTGGAGTTTATCATGTAATTAGTGGTACTGGTATATCACACATTTTTAATAAATATAACTACAAGACAATTATTAGTCAAAACAAAATGCTGTATTACAAGTTTTTCTTTTTTAAACAATGGCTATACTTTATAATCTTAGATATGAAGCTTGTCTTAAAACATCTTTTTATTGGTTCTAGTATGTTTTTGAGAGTTTTTAATCTAGAATTTTCAGCTTTTCTTCTCATGAAATCCAATTTAAATTTAAGAGTTTTCTGCAGTAGTAGTAGTGGGACAGCAGGGATAAGTCAATTTTATAACTCATATCAGACAAGATTTGTTTTAAGTTTGAATGTGCATGGACATAGTTTGAGGGTTGAAGTTTTCACCACAGATGAAAATATTTAAACTTCTTTTCGTATTTGTTCAGCATGAACTTTGAGATTGTCCTCCAGGACCCCATGTAGGTACTGAACTTTGGGCATATTTTTCCGATGCTGAAGTCCCAAGTGCAGCATGCTGACCAGCTGAAAGTTGGTATCATCACTGTTGCCTTTTAAAAAATAGATGATGTCAGTTTAAAGATTTTAAATGTTTAGCTCAAGCTTTACACCCAAGTGCTAATATTAGGATTCTGCCTAAGGGAGGAAAAATGTTGGACTTTGCAGTTGACAATTGTCCAAATGCCAGTTTCTCTTTCCATTGGAAATGGTGACATTAGGAAGTTACTTAACTCTGAATTTTCATTTACTCAGTATTGAGAAGAGTAAATATTCCCTACCTCTGTGAGTTGCTGTGACAATGCAGTAAAGACATTTGTTTTGATATATTGAGTAGTACAAACAAGACACCAATAAATAGTATTCTCTTGTCTCTTCATAGGTAAAGATGTCATAAAACAACATCAGTAAGATATGTGGAGATGTTTCCTAACATTGCAGCAGAGATGAATTTGTAGTGCTTCATCTATATCCTCCTAACTGGACTCAATTTAATGCCTTGTACAATAGAAATTTTATGTGCGTTAAGGTGATGCAGGAAGTTCTGATAACTTCCACAATTTTGTCAGATCTCAAAAAAGAAACAAGATGAGCCAAGACAGGATGAGCCTTTTACTCAGAAAAGACTGATTCATGAAGTATTTGTTAGAGAGCAGGCCCTTGGGAATATTATTGCATTTATAAAATCAAAGCACAGCTGCTTAAAATATCTGCAGGTTTTATCTTGACCTGATATAATTTAACAGTTAGTCAGCATTTGTTTAGTGAGTATTTCTTGTTGCCTAACCTTGGGCTAGGTGTATGTAGAAACAAAAGTATTATTTAACTTGAATATTATAAATAATGAATGGATGCATTTAGCTTTATAGAAAGGCAATTAAGAGAATGAAGTTTAGAGAGACTGGTCTAGTTTTGATTGAAGTCCTGAAACTTAGCTTATACTTCTAATTTCCATTTATCAATTTAGCCACTCGTTTATTCTCCGTATCTTGTAGAGTGCCTGTTGCATGCCACGAACTTTGCTCAGTAGCGGAGAGCTGAGATAATGTCAAGATCTTTGTCCTTTTTCTATTCAGTTCCTATTTGTATCCCTCGTTCTTAAAACAGTTCATGTATGTCTTGTTAGAAGGAACAAAGGAAGGAAAGGTTACATAATCTATCATAAAAGACACCTATTAAAACAAAATTCAAAATTAGATGAATAATTACTTTTGATTCTACTGAGAAGAAAAAGGAAAAGTTCAGTTCTTACATAAGGTTATATATGGAGGTTCCTCACAAATACTGTGTGGCCCAAGAATCCTTTCTCTGAGTAGAGAAAATGAGGTGGAACATGTATCTAAGCACCCAATGTTGATGAAAAGGTAGAAACATAATTTGGGCAGAGAAGTAACTTGAAAAGAAGGAAGAGTGCTCTGATTTAGAGAGATGCTTGGCCTAGTTAAAACTGGAACAAGACTACTGTGCCTTGAAACTGTCAGACCATCCAACATCTCTGGGGCTACTGTGCTACCTCTTTTTGGTTTCCTTCCCTTTATGTTGAATTTTTTCTCTCCCCCCCCACATTCCTGAATATTCAACTAATCTATTTTCAATTTAACCAATCAATGCAAAATGGAAAGCAAAAATTTTTGTTCAATGATATAACATCTTTTACAGGGCAACTATCATAAATTCTTTGTTACTTATGGTATGCAACTAATGTCAGTGAGTTAAAAATACTTTTGATTTAGAATCAGACTCAGCAACCCATAGAATGAGAAGCATCCATATAGTTTACACAGGTTGCCATGAACAAAGAAATGGAGCCATCACTTTTTACACAGGGGGCACCTTTCTACAACTTTTTTGAGGTAATATCGAAAGAATATCCATGTCCTTAAGGAGAGAGGCCCAGTGGGCAATTAGTTTATAACCTGTGGATTTGAGGACTAAATTGCCCAAAGAACGAAGGATACAAGGAACACACTTGTTTTGTTTTCTCTTGTTTAAAATGTCACTATAGAATGCTGATAAGAGGAAGTACTACTAAAGTTCATAAATAAGATAAAAGAAGATCTTTGATAAACCTGCCATTCAAGTCAACATGGTGATGCAAGCCTATAATCTCAGCACATGGGAGATTGAGCCAGGAGGGTCACCACAAGTTTGAGGCCAGCCTGCACTACGTAGTGAGTTCAAGGCCAGCCTAAATTGCATAATGAGACCTTGTCTAAAACACAAACAAACAAAAACCTACATTCAGAATGAAGACAGATGGTGGAGGTAAAGGGTCTCAGTTACAATCTCAGAACGAATGTTTTAGATTTCTGCAGTCCTCTGTTACATTTAAAATGTTGAGCTTTGTCAGACAGTAGTAGTATATTGTATCAAATCTGAATTTTTAGGAACCTATGTATGGAAATTTTTTAATTTTTAAAAAGTGATTTTTAAAAAGGTTTTTGAAGGCCTGGAACTCTTGTCTTTTTCTAGGCTATATGTGTGAGTGCTGAGGCAGATACCTGATAAAATTAATTGAGAATAAAAAAAAATTCACTTCTTGGTTAATTTGTTCAACACAGATTCATTGAAAACTACTTTTCATGTTCTATGCTTGAATGATAATCATGTTCAGACTGAATTCCTTGCCAATTCCTTGATTTGTTGGTAGGATTAAGCTTAAATTTCTCCTGCAACAATGTACAAAGTCTATTTTAAGACTTCCTTATATCCACAGTATGGTCAGTAAACCCAAAACAAACAAGTTCTTGATGGTATTATTAAGCCCTTCAATCATATCCTTGAAGTTTGTGGAAGCTGAAGGCTAGCTAAATAAGCTAATAAATCTTCTTTATTATTTAAGCCAGTAAGAATTGGGTTTTATATTTCTTTCAACCCCAAGTATTTTAAATAATTCTCATACATAATAGGTAAGCTAAAGGATAAATGACAGAAAGGCTAGGATGTCTATGTTGTGAAGGACTTTATTTTTAAAGTTTGAAGTCTGGGTTAGGATAGAAAGGCTGACATTAAGAACACATAAAATGCAAACCTAATGTTGCAACTTCCAAAAAGTGAAGGATTATCTTTGAGATGAACAGAGAAAATATAACATCAAAGGTTTATATGGATTATAAGAGCCTTTAAAGTAATTTCCTTCGAATTTTGGAAGAACTTGCTATGAAAATGAGCACACTTACATGTACATTTTTATATTAATAAACCACATATATTTATACAATTCAATTGAAAATGAATTTTGAACAGATTTGCAAATAATAGTCAATCTCTTAATTTTTTAAGAGATGAAATAATGGAATACTGTAGCTGTTTCAAATTTGAGAATTAAAGACTATGCATCTCTAAAAATTTTATCATGTTACTTCAGTAATTAATCCTAAACCTACTCCTTTCCTAGTGTTAAGAATCAGACCCTCTTCTGAACAACACTCCAGGATGGAACTATTTCCCTTTCCATGGAAGAAAAATATTACATTCCTACAGAAAAAAAATTTTACATTCCTACAGCAAAATTAACCAAGTATCAAATTTATCAACTTCTACTTCCTCCTGCCTTTGTGCTTTGCACTGAGTTGGATAAAATTTATTGGAGTATCATTATGACCACTATTTTACTTTTGATTTTCTTTCTGATTTTGGTCCTACTTTTGCTTTTGTGAAATTGCATGTATTCTTATCTTAGTCCATTTCTGTTGCTATAACAAGATACATGAGACCAGGAAATTTATGAAGAACAGGAGTTTATTTTAGCTTATTGTTCTGGAGGCTGAGAACTCCAAGTAAGGGGCACTGACATCTGGTGTGGACCCTCTGATTGTGTTATAATGTGGTGGAGGTCTTCACATGTTGGGATAGCAAGCATGCTAGCTCAAGTCTTTCTCTTCTAATAAAGCCAATAAAGCCATCGTAAGGGCTCCACCAATACAACCTCATCTGGTCCTAATTATCCCTCAAACAGCTGAACTGCAAATGTCATGGGCATGGGAATTTGGAGATTGTTTGCAACACATGAATTTTCAGGAGACATATTCAAACCATTCCACTTAGTAGCATTCTCTGATTACTTCTAAAAGTTGCTACTTCCTGTTCATGTAAACAGATATAAAAAGTTATAATAAAATAAGTCCTGATTAGTGTTGGCCATTCTGTAGGAAAGAAGAAAGTCTTGGTCACATCATCGTCTTGGATACAGATGTACCAGGACGCCTTTGTTGTCCTAGTGGGCCCAGATGTGTACTTCTCCCTTTTCATGTTAAATCCAGGGCCTGCTTCTGATCAGAGAAAGTATCTTTAGAATCATGGAGATTCCATGGCTTCAAAGTCACTTGATAACTTTAAAAAATAGCCACATTTTGCACTGACAGGAACAAGATGTACTTGAGGGAGAGAGAGTTCATCTCAGAAAAATAAGTTGTAGATAATGAAAGACGCTTAATGAGAAATGTAGCATTTAATTATGTTTAATTGTCACTGTGGAAATTACTGTTTACAGTACTGTCACTTTTAAAAAGATATTTTCAGAAGTGACATTTTGATTAGGATAATTTCCTGCTTCCAGTATAGTGCATTTTTATCATTATTTGGTTCCATGGCTGTTACTCAAGCAAAACTGTTAACTGAGTTTTTAGACTGATGAGTGCAAGCCTGAAATGTCATGATTCTAACTGAGTTTATTGAATGCATCAATATTTCACTGACATAAAAAAAAACAACTTTATGCCACACTAACTACATTTTCAGTTATACAACTTAACAAACCCGTAAACCTGTGATGAGCTCAGCAAATATTTTATGCATGCAGACAATTTAGAGAGACTCTCAGGATTGAAACTCAGGCTTGGAAGAGCTTATGTATACATGTATTATATTCATTTAAAGGCAATCAAAATTTATAACACATATATTTGCCTCACAAGATTATTTTGGGAAAACATTTTCGGAAAACTCCTTCTTATATTACTAGTATTTCTTGAGGCTATCTTCTGATTGGTAGCCCATATTAATATATTTGATAATAAATTTTAAGCAGAAGACAAAAAGCTGGTGAGATAAATTGTCTTAGGGGAAAAAGGTTTTAAAATGATAGAATTACAGTTTATAATACTAGAGGATATCGTTGCAAAGTATGAAGGATTTCAGTTTGACCTAATGGAAGCATATTCAGTAATTTTTCAGAATATTTACTTTAAGAATCTTAACAAGAAGCTTGAGTATACTGGCCAGTTTAATTTTCATATTTTCTGAAGGACAAAGATGAGATTACCATACTCTAATAAACAGGAAAGATTCGGACCTTCATGACTCTGTAATCAGATACTCTCCTGTAAGTTTAAATATTTGAAAGACCCTTCTGGGTGGTTAATCGTAGCAGGTCCTAATTCATCTGTCATGTGCCTTTCATATACAGTCAATGTTATATTTTCAAGTCTGCAAATGTTGCATTTTGAATATTCTTTCATCATTGGATGACTCCTACCTTTTATATCCTATATTTCAAACACCAAAGCATTTGAAATAGGCACATTGAATGGGTTTCAAGTTGAACAAGGTGTGTATATGTTCCATTTCTTTTTCCCATTAAAACAGCTTAACTGTTGATTGAAAGAGAAAATAAAATAGACGAGAAGTATAAAATTCTTTCACTACTTCCATCAGGGATCTTGTTAATACATACTCTGAGTCTTTTATGAATATATAAGTAAGATTAATTATATTACACAAACTTTTGCAAATTCAAAATTTTATCTAGAAGCATGTTTCTTTATAATTCCATTATAATTAAAGGGCAATGACATTCCACTTGATAAATACTTTATATCTTATTTTGTTGGGCATTTGTTATTTTTGTCTTGGCAGTTTTAATCATTGCTGTGAGAGGTGCCTGTATGGATCTCATTACTTCCTAGGGTACGTTCTTATTGACGGAGTCACTATATAGAGAGATGTATGCATTTAAGGCACTTCACAAATACTGCCAAATTGCTCTCCAAAGAGAATTTTATAGTATTTAATCTCAGATGTGTCATATGCTACTATTTCTCTGTGTTTTTTGCCCATTTTCTTATCTGTAAAACAGGAATAATTATAATAACATCATTCTTTCCTGCTTTCTAGACTTGTTAGGAAAATAGACTGCAGTGATGTGGGAAAGTACTTACATAAAGAATTAGAAACTTGAAGGTCCAGGGTCTGGTGAGAGTTCCCTCCAATGACCTGTAGTGCTTTCACCTTACTAAGGATTCCTCATCTTCTGCAGTTTCTACTTGACTCCAGCTTGCCCTACTGTTTCTCACACTCTCAGTCTTTCTGTCTCTTCCTGAGTTATTATGCATTAGCCACTGAACCATTTTTTTGTTTAGTACTAATAAGATACAGAGTCTGACAAGATGATATTATGACCTACTCATCCATGCAATTGCAACAAGAGGAAAATAACTGAGGACAATCAGAAATCAAAAGAATGCTGTCTTGTCTTTTGGCCTACATACTGAGTCTGGATTTCTGAAAAGCTCTTCACCATAGCACAGGTTACATAGAACATCAAATGAAAAATAAGAAATGTGGAAGACAGGCAATGCGTGAGTAACATTTTAGGTCAAATGCACGCTTAACAGTGAAGTTATCCAGGGTCATCTTCATGACTGTATTCATATTCTTTTTCTTACTTCCTAGTCGAGTAAAATTGTGTTGGATATTCTGAATTTATCTCAACAGTACCATACAGAATGCATTAAAGAGAGACTTCCTAAATTCAGATAACTCTGATAGCTATGAAATTATATCTTCCATCCTTTGAGCTCCTCCTCCAGGTCCATTTGATGGCATCTTGACTGATCTATGTTCTGCTTGTACATTTCAGGCACTTTCATAATGAAAAAATGATGAATACTTTTCTAAGTTATCATGCCCTGATTTATACTGCAAGCCACAGAGTGTACAGCAGTGCATTCTTCTGGGAAAAAATAAAGAGGAAGAAACTCCTTTAAGCTTTGCTGAAAAATTTTCATATACTTTCTATAGCCTCTGGCATCTAAATAAATATCTCATGCCAGTGTTCTTAGGAGAAGGTTATGGCACTGACCAGGTGCTGAAAAAAATAGGTGTTGAATTAAAGAATCCATGTTTATGTCAATAAATAGTTTCAGTGAAATTGTGTGGCTTTCCCAGGAGGATGAGGAGAAGAGTGTTTCTTTTTCACTAAATGTAGACCTTTCTCAGCAGACATAGTAAAAAAGAACTTTTACTGCTAAGTGCTGCACAGAAGAAATTTTGCTTGTTCTAATTCTGCTTTCTAAAACTATTATTTTAAAATTTTGCCATTGGCTTCTGGAGTCAATATCAATTTGAAGTTCTCAACTCTCTCCTCTGTATTTCAACACTGTCTTTAATTATGTTGAGAAAAGACATTCTAGGCAAAAGCAATGGGTTAGAAATAAAACATGTATTTGACGGATTTTGCCAGTTTAGTGTTCAAAGTATAAATATTTTGCTGTTTGCATGAATGCTAGGAGATTTACATTCTGGTCCAACAACACATTTGGAAGACGGGCGGTGTGTGTAGTGGGGCTTGGCTTTGCTTCTGGGTGTATGTCTTTATTACAAGTAGATCTCTATACTTGTAAACAAACAACATGGACAAGAGTAATTTGTTAATAGCAAATTTCTAAAATGCATAATTAAGTGTTGAATAAATATAAACATAATGTGTTTAGATAGAGAAAAGATGCCTAGGAGAAGCCAGGATAAGTTTACTGAATAAGGGACCAGTTTGCCATCGATGATAGCTGATCACTATCAAACTGTTAGACTAAAGTCATGTGCTGCAAACAGGTACCAATAAAAAGTATATGAAAATACTTAGACATGTAAAGTGATTCACTTGTTAGTGTGAGAATATAAGTATTCTTTTTTAGATAATTTAGGTTTTATTTTATTTTTTAAACTGTAGTTTATTTTTATGAATTGCAAACACAAGTTTGTAACTTCAGGTAAATTTAAAATTCTCTGCAGTTGTAAACAGTCAAAAAACCCATGTTTTTTTGGTATTCAATTCTCTTTTCTTCTTTTGAATGATTTCTTTTTTATTATTACCCATTCGTAGTACATGGTGTTCACAGTCCTTGTGTGGAGGTGGTACATGGACATTACACATCTTAATTCATGTTTTCATCCCCTTCCCTCCCTTTCCTGCCCTCTCCTTCTATCTCTTGATCCTCTTTCCATCTGAGCAAGATCTATCTCTCTACTTCTAATTAACTATTTTTATTTTACTCTTTATTTATAATTTGGATTTCTCATATAAATGTAACTGTGTGATATTTAAGCTTGTGTGTCTTGATTTATTTCATTTAACATTATGGTCTCATCAATTTCCCTACGAATGACTCAATTTGTCATTCTTTATGGCAGAGTAGTACTCCATCGTATGTAAATACCACATTCTCTTAGTACATTCATCTGTTGGTGGACATATAGGTACCTCCAAGATTTAGCGATAAACACGGGAATGCTTATAATACTGTAATGTGATGTGTTTCTCTCTTTCAGGAAGAGACCATATTATGTTCTCTTTCTCTGTCTCTCTGTCTCTCTCCTTCTATATTTTGAAAGACTGGAAATGGAGGGTCTAATAATAACATGATGGAACAAGTCTTATGGTGGAAGCAGATGGTGAAATTTCAACAGATGACAGAGGAAAAATTCAACCTTTATTTTACTGATATATTTAAATTATTTTTAGATACCACAAAATTGGGTGTCCTCGACTAAGAAGAATCTGAGAACCATAAAGGGAAAATACTACAGTAAAATACTGCAATATTCTTGTAATGATTTTGAAGTTTCTTGGCCAGGAACAGTTATGTCCTCATTAATTAAAACAACTTGATGTCTCAGAACCATAGTGTATCTTCTTTAATAAATAAGCTAATACCTAACCAAAATTATGTGCCTGCCACTTTCCAAACACTAGAAAAGAAACTATCTAATTCTTGAACTCTATGTAATTTTTGTTAATCCAATTTCAAGGATAAGGATGTTGCAGGACACAGAATTTAGGTAACTTAAAAAGGTCACAAATCAAACTAATGGAGGAAAATACTCAGATCAAACCAGGTATTTTCATACCTGTGTCCATGGTCTCAGTCTGCTGAGCTGATTCTCAGAAGGGTCAGAACCCTAGAGGCAGGAAGGGGATTTTTAATTTTCCAGGTAATAAATGAATTATGTTCTGATATTAACCAGAAGATAAGACTAGTTGATTTAATATATTGTACAATTTATGATTAAATGTAGAATAATAAAAACATTGACAGAGACATTTGTTCCACTGAAGCCTGGATGGGTTTTTTGAAGGCAAATTATTCCACATTAGCTCAATCCTTTTTCTGATAAGATGGCTGAACTCACAGAGAAGGTCCACGTAGGAGTCATGGCTTAGCTATGGTTTATTCTCAAATAATCGGAAAAGCCTTTCCAATTATGTGTAAGACAGATATATGTATCACAAAGCAATGCAGTGGTAATGTAGTTATTTGGAGCTTACTGAATTCTCTTCCCCATGAAAATGGATTAGTGAATGGTATGAGCCAGGAAGAAAGTCCCTGAGTACTGCATCTTGTTAGAACACGTCTTGTTCAATATTTTTACCAGAAATTTATTTGAGAAAGTCAAACATTGCTTTTTAAAAGCATTGATTTCTCATGGAACTGGAGGCCTGGAAGTCCAAGAACAAGGCATTAGAGGACTCGATGTCTAGTGAGGGATCACTCCCTCACAGGTGGCCGTCTTCTTGCTTTGTGCTCACATGGAAGAAGGAGCAAGAACGTTATCTGGGGTGTCTTTTTAAAGGACACAAATCTCATTCATTAGGATGCTTCCCCAATATAATCTCCTTTCAAAAACTCCATCTGTTTTTTTTTTTTTAAATCGGTACTAGGGATCGAACTCAGGACCACATGCTCACAAGGTGGGTGCTTATGCTGCTGAGCTAAATCCCCAGCCCCCCAAAACTCCATCTTTAGATAAGATTTTGATTGCATATTAGGTTTCAACAAATGAATTTTGTGGTAACACAAACATCAGTCTTTAGCAAGTAGGTATATGGTGTGTTAGGCATTTCTGTCAAGTTAGAGAACAAAATATTCCATTTTTCCATTTAGCATATATCAAATGTGTAGCTACATGAAAGCATACAAGAGGAAGAAAACAGGACCTTTGCTTTTGATTCTAATAGCATGAGTGCTCTTTCTTGGCTGAAAGCTCCTACTTTGTACTTTTCTTAGGTTTTTAAACTTTTTCTTGGTAAAATATCTCTTTCTTGATTACAAAGGAAAAAGTTTTTCATTTACTCACAGTATCTTCCACTTACTACTCTGCCTTAGCATCTCTCCAAGTGTCTGGCTTAGTAGATATTCCAGAAATTAGTTGTTGAATGAGTGAATACATTAATTAAGTTATATTTGGAATTAAACTTGACTTGTAGATAGAAGACTCAGACAGTACAGGAAGAGATTTGGAGGTGACTAAGGCATTCCAAGCCACAGGGCAAAGAGATGGGCATAGCATGGATGTAAGTAGGCTGGTTTATATTTTGTGGGAGTAGGCTAGTGTGCTTGACCCACGGTAACTCTGAAGAAGGAAGATGGAAGATGAAGATGGGATTTTCAACTGGTTCTAGACATGTAGCAGTTTCAACATCAGGTGGACAGTGTGTACTTACTTCAGTAGGAAAGTAAGAAGAATATTTGTGCAACACAATGATCGTCAAATGTCTGTTTTAGGAAGATCCATCTTACAGTGGTGTGTGCAATGACTGGGGCGTAGAAAGCACTAGTGAATGTTTATTGCTGTGGAAGAAATAATGGCCTGATGACTAAGTGACTATGGTGAGATGGAACAGGAAAGGAGGCAGCAGGTGGGTCTGTTAAACAGGAGGTTTAATTGAATAGTTATGCAGACTGCGAGAGTTGGGTGAGAATGATTCAAATGCCAAATAAAAAGTAATGTTCAATTGAAAATAGAGAAAGGAAGGTAGCCATGGTGGAGGAGAGGATGGCAATGGAAGACCTAAACAGACACTGAGTTTTCAAGCAAGAAGACACAAATAAGTAGAGGCTTTGCCCTGAAAAAATAGTTCCCTTCACAGCACTGTAAGAGCTACTCTTAATGTTTGTGCAGAACTCAAAATAGTACAGATAGCTCATGCTACGTGATGTGCATTTTGTTGTTTACTGAAGTCTAAAATAAATACAAAACATGACATATCTTGTGTTTCTTTTTTTCCCTTTTAGCTCTAGTGTGTGTGTGTGTGTACAATTTTGATACATTTATATTACTGCCCCTCATTAAATGTTGGGACATTTAACTTGAGTTAGTCAAGGACACTTCACTGCCCACAACTTAGCCTACCTGCTATGTACAGAGTGCTGTTGTTACTTTATTCCTAGTGTGGCCTTCATTCCCTGGTAGTTGTGTCACAGTGATATTTGATTGCTTTCTGTTGTTGATGGTTATTTTCCACTGATCATTGACAATCATGAATTCCATGAAAATTATTTCTGATTTTTGCTACTGAGAACAAATTTTTGCATAAAGTAGATACGTAATTTACCGCATTTTCCTCTCTCTACTTATTATCCCATGGAGAAAAATTTTCATAAAGCCTATTTAAGGGGATGGAGTATAAAATGCAATGACTTGTATTTTGTATTTAGCGATTTTAGCCACTAAGCTTTCTAGTCTATTTGTATTTCATTCCAGATCCCCATTGGAGTTTAGCCCAGCTTTCTTCCTCTTGAATTGGTAAAAATGTTTTGTCTGATTGCCTCGGCTAGCTGAGAATCACTTCTCTTTTGAGTTAGGAAGTATTTGTAACTGTTCTCCTCATTCTTCATGAGAGTATTTCTTTTGCTAAACACATTTAATCTATGTACTACTATCTGAGCTTAAGTTTCTTGGGAGTAGCAACCTATCCTCCATTTAAATAGTTTGGCAGGCTGAGGCAATAGGGTGTTTACAGCTATTTTTTATGTTACTCTTTCTTCATATGGACCTATTGCTTGATGAAGAGAAAGCAGTACTCAAGGGCTAAAATAACGTGAATTGTGTTTCAAATATTTAGAGCAATAAATATCCTTCAAACCATCTTCTATTGATAGTATCTCACTACGTGATTCTCAGAACTGTAGTGCTTATCTGAATCATCTAGAGAACTAGTTAAAATACTTTTTGACTTGGTAGCTATAAAGTGACGGCAAAGAATTTGCACTTCTAGTTTCCAGGCTTACCGATGTAGCTGGTTTAGGAATCGCATTTTGACAACCACTTCCCTACATACTGAGCTTTTCGTAGGTGTTGTAAATTTCTTACTAGAGCCCTTTCTGTCAAGTAACTGCATTGCAACTTTTGTATTATAAGTCGATATAAAGGAATGTAAAAATACCAATTAATAGGTGTGCTACCTAGCAGGTAATCAGTGAATCAAAGATTTATCATTACTAATAAATTCCATCCATCGTTTTATATGCATTCATTGTTCAAGTACTTATTAAATCTCCCACACCTATTAGAAAATGAAGATAGCAAATACTGTCCTCATGAAGCCTGTAACATTTTGAAGAAAAAGAACATTAAGTAAACAGTTACAAAGTTTGAAGACATCGTTTTCATTTCAATTTTGCCTCATGATGTATGATCCTTCCACATATATGATGAAATGGTGAGAAAATACTTGCATGGTTGCCATGAGTGAAATGAAATATCATACGTAGAAGTACCACGTACAATGCCAATCAAGCATTACTCAGATATGAAGTAAAAACTACAAAAAAAATTACAACATTCCTGATGTGTGATGAGAGACTATGGAAGATGGAGAAATATGATTGTATAAAACATCGCGATGATGACACACACACATTCAAAGCCCACCCAGTGCCCAGATGTGCTCGGTGTTCACGTCGTTGTCCATGGAATTCAAGCTTCCCTTATGAAGACTCGTGAATGTTTTTGGCAGTTACTGTATTGTGAAAGACAGGGGCCGCTGTTCAGTTGCTGCTTAAGAACTCAGACTCTATCAGACACTTGGAGACCTATGCATCCAAGGAGTTACACATTAAAAATCTAAAGGTATGATTGAATAAAAATGTCTATGTCTGATTTGACTATTTTCTACTTGCTTTCTGAAAAGCTTGGTGAATTTATGTGGCAAGATTTTTTTTTTTTAACATTGGAAATGAAATCTGATTCAAGGACAGTTTCTTTAGAAAGAAATTGTTTCTAGACTTACATAATCCTGATGATGCCACTTTTCTTCAGATGTCTTTTCTAAGATGCTTACATATTAAGGATTATGAGTAAGCATTTTGATAAGCTACAGTAACTCACAAAGCAATCACAATCCATACTTATGTATCTTGCTTCAGATCTGAATGCTTTGCCTTTCCCTTCACTGTGGTTGTATTTTTCCTTATGCAGTGGGATCTTTTGCTACAGAAGGAGTGGAAAGGGAGCAGGGTGCAACAAGCTCCTGTTTGATCAAGGGAAGAGATACGGGGCTATTCTACATCTAACATTCCGGCTGTTCCCTGGGCCTGTCCCCTACCATGTTAGTGCCATGGGTTGCATGCTTGGGAGTTGAAGGTCATCAACTGAGTCTCTTTTCCTCAGAAAAGTCTGAGAGAGCACCAAACTTCACTGTTTAAAACTACTTTTTTTGCACTAAAAGGAGATAGAGATTTGCTGTCTACTTATACCACAAATGGGTCAAGAGAAGATAGCTAAAGTGAGTTAATCTAGGCAGTGGCAAATGCTCCAGTAGTACAAGGTGATGCGTATCACAAGAGAGAGATTATACATGGAGTCCGAGTAGTATAAAAACTCTTTAAAACTGGGGCAAACTTTGTGCTCCACTGCTGTCATTTCTTTCTTCTTTTCTTCCATTTGAACTTTTTAAAATCAGGTTTTGACTGTGCAGATAGTGTATCTCTTTCAGGCCACGAATTTGGAACCAATTGATCTGAGTTTGAATTCAAGCTCCACTGTTCATCTTATTTGGTTTCACAGCTATAAAATGGAAATGAATATTGTGTTTGAGGGTAGCTGCAGTCTGTTCCAGAGTTCTCCGGAGACACAGAGCCAATGGAGAATTATTTTAAGGGATTGTCTCTTGTGGCTGAGGGAGTCTGGCAAGTCGGCGTCCACAAGGCTGGCCAGCGGGCTGTAAAGGCAGGCAGGCATTGCTGTTACAATCTGGACACAAAATTTCTCCAAGAAATCTCAGGTTTTGCTCTTAAAGGCCCATCTGCATATTAAGGGCACCATCTTTACGTAAGAAGCAACGGATTGTATATGTTAGCCACAGCAGTAAAATGCTTTTAGTATTTGATTAAATAACTGGACACTGTAGCAGAGCCATGCTGACATATGAAATTATCACACAGTTATCATACTGGCAATAACTAGTATTGACTTAGTGAATGAGCTGAGTACTTACATGACTTACTTAACTGATAAAAACCGTAGGAGGAGATATGATAGTCTTAGAAAAGATAAGATTTGCCATTGTCCTGTAGTAACTTGCACAAACACTGGAGTCTAGATAGAGTGCTCTCAACAAGTTTTCAGCTTCCAATTGGATTACAGAGTGCTTTTTTGTTTTTGTTTTTTTACAGTCTCAAAGCCCAAGGCTGTATTGTCATACTATTGGTAATGTCCCTTATCCTGTTTAAAAGTATGAAACATGATCAGAGAAGCGATAAGGACAGTTAGGGAAAGTAGCCATGAATGCATGGTCCAAGAGGTTTTTCCTTCCTACAGTCTGGCCTCCTTAGCCACTTTTTCTGTCTTCTTAAGCAACTTTGAATTGTGGTTTCTGTTACTTGCTCTCAAGGTCCAACATGATAATTTCATTTTACAATCAAAGTGACAAATAACAACCTTAAAATCTCAGTAGCTTAAGCCATGATTTATTTCTCTTACCCTACATATACCTGTGTCAGAAAAGATTTTGGCTTTTATTATCTTCCCTCAGAACTTTCCACTTTATTTAATATAGCTGACCCCACAGAGAGAAGAGAACATGGCAGATTATGTGCTGGCTCTTAACAGGTGCTGAGAGAGACAGAAATCCCGTCTGCCCATAGCATTGAGTAAAGCTAATCACGTGGCTGCCAGATGTGGAAGGAACCAGAAAAAATGCAATGTCGTAATTTTCTCCTATGATGTGTAAGTCTTGGGAACATAGGAAATTTTTATTTTCTTTGCATATTTTATAATGCAAAAAACCTGTAGGAACAAAATAATGTGTTACTACAGAGTTGTGAATACAATAATATTCTCTGGATTATTTTTTGTAACTCTCTATATATTTCCCCCAAAAATATAAATGTCCTATAGAAACTATTGTTTTTCTTTTTAAAGTTTTGTAAATACTACAGATAAAATACTGTTACAACATATTTTTTGCTTACCAAACACTTTCTAGTCCCATCACTAAAGGAAGCCTCTGAGGAGCCACTTGAAAGAAAACTGTCTTCAGGTTATTTGTCTATTCTTGGTGTTAAGAATATGACCATGATAGGGACTACAGTCTTATTTTCTTCCTTCTT
Organism: Hydrochoerus hydrochaeris; assembly: GCA_004027455.1. Taxonomy (NCBI): domain Eukaryota; kingdom Metazoa; phylum Chordata; class Mammalia; order Rodentia; family Hydrochaeridae; genus Hydrochoerus; species Hydrochoerus hydrochaeris. Next base: position 657,117 of record PVLA01000054.1, read on the forward strand.
AGGTTATTATAATTTTGAAAAGTAATAGCATCATGTTCTTGGCTTCAGGTAACAAAGTTTTGGAAAAAGCTCAAGAATCAAATGTTGGCTGTTGGAATGTTTCCTAAAGGCATGTATTATAAAAAGCACATTACTTTCTTATTTTATTTAATCCATTAGTGGAAATTTCATTTCATTTATGAAACACTGCTGTATTCTCACTCTTGCTTTAAAGTATTTGGGATTGGCAATGGAAGAAAATGCAAAACAGTGCAATGCATCTGTACATTTGCAGTTAGTAAATTGCATAAACTAGCTTTTTTGTAAGTGATATGTTGACTTCACTTGGAAGTAGTTGATCCAGTCTACATAGTGTGAAATTGCCTTAATCTTATTCTTTATATTACAAGGAATGTTGTGTAACTTAATTTGATTTAATCAAATATAAAAACATAGAGAATTGACATATTTTTTCTTGGGAGAAGTATTTACTCTTGCAGGAAATACATGCAGGATATCATGAAGCAGAATATAACACACCCAAAGCCTGTATTTTTGGTGGAGTTAAGCATAGGTTTAGGCCAGGTCAATGAAAAAATGAAGAATTTTGCAATGAGCCCTCTTTCCTACCGGAGTGCAAGAATATCAGTCTGCACTGACAAATGAGAAGCCACATCCCAAGGCCAGGCTTTAGCATAACTTTGTTTTCACTTAGCTTCCCTAGAATAAAGAAATAGGAGAAGAAAATGAATATCATGGCAAAAATAAGGAAAAGGTAATCACTGGAAGATTTTCTGCAGTAAACAAAAGCATTTCAGTGTAGAGTATGAGAATAGAGAGATAGGCAACAGAGGAAATTAGTGAACTCAGCAGAATCAGTTCTTGTAAGTTCAATCAGATTGTCTATATTCAGGGGTTTTGAGTTTATTCTGAAAGTGACAGTGAATTGTTAAAGGGCTTCACGTGACTGAGTGAAATAATTAGATGAAAGGTCCATAGTATTCAGTGGCATTAATTTCAGATAATAAATAACTGATAGGTGGGAGGCTGAAGCAGGAGGATCATGAATTTGAAGCCAGGAAACATTCCAATGGACATTTAATTCTTGGGCTTTTTCCAAAAACATAAGAATAATAATGCTGGTGAGGATATAGAGAGAAGGGATTCCCATACACAGTTTGTCGAAATGTAAATTAGCCTGGCCATTATACAAAACAATATGAAAGTTCTTCAAAAAACTAGAACTAGGGGCTGGGAATTTAGCTCAGTGGTGTAAGCACCTGCCTGGCAAGCATGAGGTCATGAGTTCGATCCCCTGGTACCAAAAAACAAAAGCAAACTAGAAATAGAACCACCATGTGGTCCATCTTCTCTACAGTTAGGTACACAGTATATCTAAAACAAGGGAAATGATTTTATCAGAGTGATACCCGATATTTCCTGCTTACTGCAGCAGCAGGACAATAGGCAAGCTATGGAAACAACCCAGGTATCCAGCCCCAAATAAATGAAGAAATGCAATATATATACTTGGTGAAATATCATTCAGCTATGAAAAAAAAATATATATCATCATCTATGGAAATATGGCTAGAATCAGGAGAAACCATATTAAATGAGATAAGACAGGCCTAAAAGACAAGTCTTGCATATTCTTACTCCTTACTCAAAAAGCTGACTAAAGTAGAGTGTGGAGTAGTGGCCAGTAGAGGATCAGAGGGAACGGGTAGAGAGAGGTTAGGGAGGGAGTACAAAATGCAGTTAGATCGGAAGGGTCGGTTCTAGCATTCTGTACCAAGCAGGGTAACTACCATCTATAGCAACTTAGCATGTATTTTATTATAAGTGGAGAAAAGAATCCAAAGTTTCCCAACACAGAAATGATAAATGTTTGAGGAAGTGGAAATGCTAATTATGTGGATTTAGTCAATGCACATTGTATACTTATTTAAAAATGTTGTACTGGACCCTATAAATATGTGCAAATATTATTTCAAGGAAAAAAATAGAATAATGCCATATGCAGAAAAATTGAGTTGATAAGCACACTCTTTCCAAAAGAGGAAATGTACATCCCTTGACAATTGTTAGCTAACTTTTTAAAGTTGCACTAAGTGATTTTGTTTCTAACTTTCTAATATTCTTACAGTCTAGTGGTGGGTCCATCTTTTTGTGAACTCATGCTTCAAAATAACCAATTTAAGTGAAGCCTATTATCTTAATTTAGCACTGAAAATAGTGGCATTTCTGATATTGCCATCTAGTGGCCTATATAAGTTACGGTGCCTTTCATTTAATTTTGTACTTAATATTTCGTCTCTTGAATTATTTACTGTGAAAAATAAGGCTTTGCTATAGTAGCTGTTAAGAAATAGGAAATCAGTTTTTTTAAAATGTAATTTTAGGGATTATTATAGTTGAATTCATGGTGCAGTATTAATGATAGGAAAGCGTTTAATCTTTATACTTCAAATTCTACAGTTTTCCTAGAGGAGGACTTGGAACAACTTATTTTAGCATCTTTGGGAGGCAATCCAGCAAGAAATTCAGGAATAATTAAAATTTATCTGTTATCATTTCAATTAAGAGAATACCTTTTATTGTCAAATAGATAGAAAAGGATTTTTCTAACCATCAGCATGTAAATACCTAGCCAGGTATTTTTGTGTTTTGTGTGAGCCTGTGAGTTAACATTGTCACACATTCTGGAGGACACAAATGAAGACCAGATCATGAAATGTTCACTGAACATATATTTTTTCTGGGACAATGTTTAGAATATACTCTTTGTGTCCTCTCTTCTTTGAATGCAACCCCCGCGCGCGCACACACACACACACACACACACACACACATTTTGGCCAGTAATTTAAGATTCTGAATATCTGGAATGAGGTCTCTTGTTCCTATTGAAAATTACTCGTCAAATACTAATTGTGAAATCCTGATGTTAAGAGACATGATCCATTTTGTATTTCTTGGATTAGTCTTACTATGACAAAGGAAAAAAATCATATGATCTAATCAATATGTAGATCATTAGTAAATGTGCATTATGAGAAATTCATAAGTATATATGAACCCAGATCTTTGTGGTTTAGGAATTTGTAATTTATTAATGGAGAGATGTGTAAACGGATATGGCATCAGAACCACGGTATAGTGGAGGCAGGAGAGATGGGAGGGAGCAGTTGGAGGGACAAATAGGAAATTAATTCAACTTTAAGTGTCCTTGCTGGAGACTGATGTTGGGGTAGAAGGTGACAATCATATTCTATGGGGAAGCTTCAGCGTCAGGGAAAACTTCAGAACCAGAAGGCAAGGACTAGATATGTAGTCGCTACATTTAATGGTACTTCAAATGTGATAAAACTACACACTTTTCCCTAAATCTATTCCTAATAAGGCAGTAGGGGTATAGCTGTTAATACTTGCTGGCATGTTATTGTACCCATACTTTAAATATTTTATTGTTTCACAAAATAAAGCGGTTTATTTAAAGCTCTATTTGCTGTGTTTTTTCTCAGCTCCTGCCCTTCTTATCCTGCCTGTAAACAGAAGATATATCATGTTCATCTGAATATCTGCTATACCCCAGCACAGTGTTTGACATATGATTTAGAAACAAACAAACCCCTTATATCCATTTATTGAATTAACCAGAATATTTCTAAATTGTATTTCCTAAAATTTTAATAATCAATTAATTAATCATCAATGATTAACCATCATAATGAATTAATAGTAAATTCTGTCTTATACCACACTCCAGAACTTTGAGCAGCTTTGTAAACTTGGGCAAACCAGTTAATCTTTATGGTCTTTGCTCTCCTTGTCTGTAAAGCAGGAAAGCTTGACTAGTTAGTGCCTTTTGAGGGTTTCCTCTGGTTCTAGCGTCTTAGACTGCTTCTTCCCTTCCACATACCACTTCACGGTTTTTATCTTGGAGCATTTTCCCTTCTCCTACCCTTTACCAATATTTCTCCATTTTCATTTCAATCTGTATGTTTTCCTAAAAGATGTAGCTATGCTCTCAACTTCCACTTTACTGAATAAGTACCTTAAAAATCATAAACCAACTCCTGAAGTTTTTTTTTCATTTTACAGTTTAATTTGTGATAGATCCCTGTGAGTATATATAAAGGCTTTATTCTGTTTAATAATTGTAAAATATTTTTGAGTTTGAGATGCAGGGATTTCTTAACCAAAATCCCATCGATGGCTTTTTAGGATGTTTCGCATCTTTATTATAAATAATGTTCAATATTCACGTACATTTATTATTGCAAAATTGCTAGGTCAAGATGCACTTTGAAACTTTTGCAATGTGTTGCCAACTCATGCTGCAGTGTTTGTGAGCCATTCCTTTTGTCCTGTGACTATCCTTTTATATTTTCTATTGATTTTTCTGGGTCTTTCCTTTTATTCAAGATACAGTTTTTGAGGAAAAGTATAATTTATGTACAGAAAATAAAGCAATTTAACAAACCTGAAACAAAGATTTTTATCTTTGAGTAAAATACACTGACTTTCAAATATATTCTAAGGTTTTTCTGTAATCCTTTTAATGTATGAGTTGGTAGTTCCTTTCAATTAATTTAAAAGTCTAATAATAGATATACTTAAGTAAAACTAATTGAAGTTCTCTCATAGTCAGATTTGTGATTAATATCAGTTAAGACTATGCCATTTGTCTTAAGTATTACTCACTGGTTGATTGATATTAACCTGAAAGGAATTGTAATCAAACAATTACAGGGAACAAAATGTTGTACACTGAAATAATATTTTGAAAGCTCAGTAGTGTGAGCATAATTGTAAAGTGATTATTTTTGTTAGCAACATTGGCACATACAAAAAGTATAACCATCTGAGGCAATGATTATGTTAGTTTGCTTGACTATAGTAACTATTTCACAGTGTAGAAGTACGTCACTTGTTATATACCTTAAGCTGTGTAATACAAATACAGTTATTATTTTGGCTCAGAAGAATTTACTTGCATGATCTAGAATCCTTATCCAATAAATGATTTTATACTTGTTTGAGAAGGTTTGAAATATTCCTGAGGCAGTCGTCTGGTATTTGAGTTGTTTTGCTAAATATGCAGTTTTAATAGTGAGGAAATTTACTATACAGGCAATTTGTAGCACAGCAATGTCTGACTCAGCAACTCCTAGCATAACTTCCCAGAGGGCCGTCTTCACCTATGTGACCTATGCGGTCACACAAATCCCCATCTTCAAAAGTCCTGCCCTGTACGTGGTGTGGTGTTCTGATGTTGCTATCCGAAACTCCCAATCACTTTTGAACAAGAAATTTCACAAATTATGCTTCCAGACACAATTCTAGTATGTTTTTCATGATAAAAGTGTATTTATTAGAATGCATCGTGAGCTAGTATTAATCAACACTAATTATAGTGAAACTTCTAAAACTATACCAATATAATAAGTCTATTTATATTTAAAACCAGTGGCCAAGGAATGATGACTCCAAGTGAGAGCTTTCTCATTATGTCTTCATCGATAGGAGTAAAGCCCATCCATCCCAATGACTAGGGACAGAAACCTGAGCACGGAAGTTCCTACTGGGATTTCCTATTATTGATTGGCCAGTTGAATGACAGTCTGAGTGAGAAACTAGGAGCTCTTAATCATTGGAGAGAGATGGGAGGCAGGATGGAACTTTCCTGAGAGTTAAAGGCATGGAAATCATCAGCTCACATTGGACCAGGAGCTTTCTGGGCAAACTGTTCTTAGTCTGATTCATCCCAGTGGCGAGTTATCCCAAAGGACCACTTCTTGGGTGGACTGGAATACCAGGTGATGCTGGGAAACTATCCTTTTTCTGTGTGATGAGGGTGGCTGGAGGTGGGGGTTGGGGATGTGATCAGCTTCTGGAGGCCAGAAACTGTCCAGAAGTACAAGGACTGCTGTGGAGGCTGGAGCAGGAGGTGCCCCTGCAGGAGCTGTCTCTCCAGGAGATCCAGGAAGAGTGATTGCACACATGGGAACTGAAAAATGATCATACTGTATTCAAATATGATCGCTTACAGAACTTACTCAAGGTCAAGTCTAGTGTTTTTGAAAAAGTTTTCTTTCTAGTATTTCATGACATATCCATAAACCTGGGTGTCTCTGATTTTTATATTTTTACTATACTTTTTCTTAGATTCTTTTTTTTTTTTTTTTACCTTCCTAGGATATCTCTTCTAATTTTTTTTTCAAGTAGGGTATGAAGGGACTACTCTTTGCTGTGTTTAACAATCAGTTTTATTGATGAGAAGTTTGATATCAGTCAGATTGTGTTTACCTTACTTTTTTCCTTCTGAACTCTTTATTCTTTTTTTTAATCTTTAAAGTCATATTTCTTCAGGATATGTTTTGTTATGAACATTTTCATTAATCCTGAGCTCTTTCAGTTTGGTAGTTGGCATATTTCTTTAGCTTAGGGAATTCGTGTTGCATTTACGTTTATTTTCTCATCTGTACTGGAACTGTATTCTCTCAGATTCTTAAAATGATGCAAGGCCTTCCACATCTCACATTTACTTCTTGTAATTTCTGTTATTCAAATGTATTTGTATTTTATGTCACTGATCACTAGATTTATTTGACTTTATTTTTTGGATCATTAACATGTCCTTGAATTTACTATTCTGTCTAATCTTCCCAGTTTAACATTTTTTCTTTCTTTCTTCCTTTCTTTTATGCTAATGGAGATTGAACCCATGCCTTGCACATGCTGGGCAAGTGTTGCAGTTTTTATCTCTGTGCCCCCAACCCCCACAAAGCTTCATGGACTCATAGGTGGAGCTTTTCAAAGGTGGCTGAATGGAGGGCATGTAAATATGGATTATGTGTACTTGGTAACAGGATCAGTCTAGTGATTGGATTAGTGTAGTTCTGGGTGTATTTATTGAAGACAGAAGACCCATACTGAGTATGCGTGGCACTAACCAATCGGCTTATATCCTGAATGCAATAGAGAAAGGGAGTCTCTGCTTGCTGCTTCCTGCCTGCCTTGCTATGGACTGTTTCTCCTCTGTAATGTCCCCCATGCCATGCCGCCCTTCCTTGGAGCCAGCTCTGCACTGCTACCTCTACAAAGTGTGAAGTAGTACAAACCTTTCCTCCTTTAACTTGTGAGTGTTGGGTATTTCATCCCAACAGCAAGAGTGTAACCAAGGTAGCAAGTGCTCTACCATTGAATCAGAGCTCTGGCCCCTATATTTTATTTTTTAAAAATATTTTAAACACCCTGGGTTCTATATTTTCCTCAAGTTCTTTAATTCCTTAATTTTTAGTTGCTTTTCTCTTTTCTGATAGATGAACTGAACTGTGGTAATTAAATGAATGGCAGCAGATAAGAATTCCTTTGAAGACTTTAATCTTTGCCAAAGTGCAAAGCTGTCTGCATTGTGTGTTACTATCTTTTGAGTCACAGTTATTGTCTATGCTGTTTCTAGTTCTAGTTCTTTCACTTTCAGTGCTTGTCATATGCTTCTTGTTGTCCTCAGGTTTCATGCCAGGAAACAGAAGTACTTCCTTGATGTAACTGGAGTCTATGAGAAACAGTGACATAGGCAGCACTAATCCCCAGTCTGCTGTCAGAGCCAGCCCATGTTCCAGGGCTATATTTAAGTTCTCACCTGTGAACATGGCCTCATTGACACTGGCAGTCTTGGCACTGGCCGGATCTTTCAAAAGCTTTGGCTACTACATAGGATCATGCACCACATTATAGGCATTTATACTTCCTTCTTCATGACAAATAGCTCAAAGTGCCAGTGAGACCCTCTTTAAAGCTGTACCCTTTAGTCAAAGGTCTTGTTATGTGCAGGGGATCACAAATGAATGCAGGATTGATTTATGTCATTTCCAGTTCCCTCACAAGTTTGTTAAGTGGTCTGATGTGGTCCAAGTTGGAAGGCATTGGACAATTTTTACCACAATGATATCATTAAGAATTGTGTAAGATTGTTGAGTTTCAAGAAGGTTAATTTCTGGCAGTTTCACTCCAAGAACTTTCTTAAACTCTTCTACTGAACTGATTGTCAGGAAGGATAAGGTGAAACAAATCTCATATGCTCTAAACCTGCTAGGTGGTAGGTGGCCTTGTAATATGCTTCACCATCCCTGAAACCATATTTTGCATGGTTTCAATATCTTAGTGATACTGTACATAAGCCATAGGTGGTAAACTAAGCATTAGAAATCTAATCAGTTCCTTTGTTCTTGAACTGGCACTCAATTTTGTAAAAGTAGTCAATGCTACTCACCACTAGCTTGTTACAGTAGACTTCTGGAGCAGATTTTATGTATATGTTCAGCTAATTATGATAAGCAGTGAAAAGCTTGGTCATCACTTCTGGGATGATGTTTATCATGGCACTTTCAATCTCGAGGAATACCAGTTCATCCAAGAACCTTCTTATACTATGATGATCTTAGAATAGATAATATCTGCAAGCAGGAAGATTGTAATTGATTTCCCGCGAAATGGTGCCCAGCTCATTTCCAAGGACTCCCCATAAACTCCAGTTATCTCTCCCTGATACACTTCATTATTGGTAGGAATGCATTCTTTTTCTCCTTTATATTCCTGCAATTACCCATGACTTGCAGTGTTCATTCCTTACAAATCATAGATGATGAGTTTCTTCCAGAAACTCTTCTCGGTTGCATCCTACCTGCCACTTTGAGGGTGATGTGGTGGTCACGGCATGTAGATGACTGTATGATCGGATGAAGTAAGATCTTTTCAAGAAACTTGTTTAGATTCCCCATTGACCTTCAGTTTGTACACTGCTTGACTGTGACTCTCTAAGCATTGATTTGGATTCATACTTTCTACCTGTTTACTCATACAGTTGAGTGGTTCATGGCAGCCGCAGTGACCTGAATTTGTTGAGCTCTGTTGCTTAGTCTCCTTCTCTGCCACTTCCTTCTAAGCTTTCAGACATTTCTTTAGCCCATTCCTGAGCAGTTTGGCTCTCCATTCACTTTCATCTCAGTCTCCTTGCTCTGCACATACCCTTCTGGAGAACCCTATCCAAAAGTGGACACCAGCTATATTTAAAACAATAAGCTTTAAAACAATAGCCCTACAGCTCTTTGTTGCCACTTGTGATTACAAAGCAATGATCATTTCCTCATGTTCTTTAATTGCTTTAACATCTAATTAATGCCATCTTCTCTAATACTACACCTGAATTCATCTTTGGAAATTCTTATACATATGCACACGACCTTTCTAAAATCCTGGAATCTTGATTAATTCCTTTTGGTCAGTTGTTTTTATTTCCTGCTTTGGCCACTCTTACTGTTGTACCAATAACTTCAGGCTCTCCATCATTTCATTTCAGACGCCCTCCCTGACCATGTCTCTTACCTTTCTAGCTCATTGCCTGTAGCATCCTAGCCCTAAATACTTTTTGGCCATACCTAAACATGCAGTCCCTTAATCCTGCCACTTTTCCATTTTCCTTTGCTTCCTTAAGGTCTCGCTGTGCTTCTCATCCAGTTAAAACATAAGGTTAGTTGTTGCTACTCATTGTAGTTCCTTTCTTCCTTCCACTCAAGTGCCTTGCCCTTCCCTCAGTTCATCCTACTGAATTAGCTCAACCATCATACTGCTTTTATTAGTTAGGATTCAAAGGGACAGAGTCAATGTAAAATATATGTATAGCTACATAAAGGATTCATGAGATAGGCTTAGGGATCAGAAGGGTCCCAGTGACTATGTGCAGAGACTGGTGAATCCAAAGTGTCTACCTACGTGCTGGAGAGCCAGAGAATCAAGGTATAGTCAAAGAGCGATGGCCGGGAAGCAGCACAGAGTCCCTAGTGCTCGTCCGGGTCAGAATGCTGACAAGTTTGTGATGGAGGGCTGAGTCGTCTGTGGTGGAAGCTGAAGGACCTGGAAACCAATGCCCAAAGCCAATGGTGAAGACTTGGAAGAGAAGAAGGCTTCCTTCTCGTTTCCTTTTATTCTATCCAAGCTTTAAGCCTGTTTGTTGATGTGACCCATATTCAGGGTGGGTCTTCTATTTTCAGCCTCAAGGTCAGTGATTCACAGATACACCCAGAATTTACTAATCTCCCAGGTTGTTTTTACTCAGATTAATTCAATATGCCACAATGAATGGTCACACAACCTGTGTACAACATTCTGCCTCTTTCATGCCTACGCTGAAATGGGTACCATTGAACATGAGTGGAAGGAAAGCATGCTTGCTGCCACACTAACTTGGCTTGCTGTCAGTCTGGTACCACAAATCTCAAGAGGCCAAAAAAAATCACCAGATATTTAGCCTTGTCATTCCGGATATATCCCTGGATCATTATTTCACTTCTCTTTCTATCATCTCAAAATCTTTAATTCGCAATTGTTATTTCCTGTTACCTGCTTTACTTAGATAATCAGAATAATCTAAAGAAAAAATGCCTAAACCAACCCCACCATATACTGAGCAGGGCGTTTTGTTTTGTTTTGCTTTATTTACTTACTGTATGTAACACATAGTGCCTGAGTTAGGGTGGATGTTCAGTACATATTTCTTAAATAGTACAATTGATCATTCTAAAGGAAGCATTAAAATACATTCTGAAAGGCTGAAACAAGAAGACTGCAAGTTCAAGGCCATACTGGGCACCTGACTTAGTTAAAACCCTGCCTCAAAAGATTTAAAAAGGAGCTGAGGATATAACACAGTGAAAGCCTTGGGTTCAAGCCTTTGTGCTACAAATAAAATGGAATAAAACAATAAAACCAAAACCACATTAAAAATTACTGGGGCACCATCTCTGTCATTTAAGTGTCTACTCCACAGTACCTGTACCATGCCCAAATTGGAACGCCCAGTCTCCTTCCCTAAATTATCCCTTGCTCATTGACTTGTATCACAGTGAGTGGAATAAACATCAGCCCAGTGCTCCGAGTACAATACCTGGGCAATATACCTTTTTTTTTTAATTAAAAAAATCAAAACAGAAAAAGGGTAGAAATGATACAGAATTTTAAAAAATAACATTAAGAAAAAATAATATTAAGAAATCATCACTAGTTGATATATTACATATTGCTATCTCAGAAATAGTTATTCAAGCTACAAAATCAAAACATAAAAATGAACAAGCAAACTATGCCAGCACAAACTATTCTGTTTGCTGTACTATCAAAAACTTAGTAGTATGACTATCTATCTTGCACACTTAAACATGTATTCAGTTATATGTGTATACCTACAAGTTGTTCTTTCTTTTCAAGCACTTTCCCTCTCATTATTACAATATCTGATATACATTTTGGATCTTATTATTCTTTGGGTGGTATTCTTTAGGCTGCTTTTATCCACTTTCTGTGCAGGTCATTTCTGTTTCAGAAATTTGTTTAAGTTCAAGCCACTGTATCCTCCCCTTAATTATATCACCACTATAGACAAGTAGTCTCTGAACAATTATCCTGCCTCCTCTCTTGACCTTTATGTAGTGCTCTAAGCACATTTTTAAAAAGGGTAAATAAGCTCAGAATTCTATTGAAAGCAGTATAGCAGTTGGACTCTGTGTCTTAGCTGTTAGGGTCGGCCAAGTCTGACCTTTCTACTTCTATGGCCACTTTGACAGCTCCTTAGAATGCACCAAGCTCTTCAGCACCCTGGGAACTTTGCATTTACTATTCTATTTGCAATGCTAATGCTTTCAATGTTGGTTTCTACTTATATCCCCACATCTCAGATTAAGTATGACCACCTCAAAGAAACTCCTTTGATTACTGAATGTGACCCCTATTTTTCTGTAATATATTACTCTTTTTCTCATACAGAAAAAGTATTCCCAGAATTTACATACATATATTACATAATATATAACATATGTGATTCATATGTTACAGATTATATATATAAATGTGTGCATATATATATATATATATATATATATATAAATATAATTTTTGCTTAATATGTGCCTCCTCCCAAGAATTTAAACTCTCTAACCCTGGACCATGTTAGTGTGTTTTAATCCAATATGTGAGAATACTGTAAATATATGGCATGAAAGTGAAAGATATTTCAAGGGACCTTTGTTATCTGTAGAATCTACAGTAGGCTATCATAAGAGATGAGACTGTAGGTTGCAAGCAGTTGTTAGATACTTTTGAATGCCACAGAAGGAGGAATATAGTATTTCTTTGCAGGCTGTATGTAGCTACAAAAGGCTTTTTAGCAAGGCTGTCAACATTATTTATTCATTTATTCCTTCTTTCCTTTAGCAAATGTGCCAAGCACTATTCTTTGATCTTGTGAAACAAAGATATCTATGACATACATTCTGATCTCCAGGACTCCACAGAAGATGGTTGGTTTAATACAGCAGGATAAGTAGTGCCTAGAATTGTATTTGTAATGTTACTCAGACACGTGTTATGCCTAACTGCTTGGGGCACATTTGCAATGATCAGAGCTATTTTTTATTCCATTTGGTTTGTACTGTCATGGTCACTTCTTTGAAGGTGTATGCAGTTAGCATTGGTGATACCATTTGTCCACCATATCTTTTTCTTCTAATAAACTGCTATTTCCAAGATTCACCTGGCTACCAGAGAACCTCTGATAGTCTGCATGGACTTAATGCTCTGGTCATAGTGCCTCCAGCTGGGCAGTTGATCAATATGCATTTCTTTCTTGGGAGTTTTAAACTTTGAGATGCAGAGAGTCAAATATCATTTCAGCACTACAGCTATGGAAAATGGTTGACTTTGAAGCTGCCAGGAATGATGTTTCCCCATGTGTGGCAAATCAGGCACAAAGAAAGTATATTAAGAATTGAAAGACAGAGACAGACTTTAAGTGCCGGTCTCCTAGTTGTTCCTGAAATCCAGTATCCCCCTTGTACTTTGTGTAAATTAATCAACCTACTGTGGAACCCATGATCCAGTAAATCTGCATTTTCCCCCAGCTACCACTTAAGCCATACATCTTACAATATTAACTAAGCAAATTCTCCATCTCACTAGTTGGTATTTAATATAGAGTAATCATCAAATATGTGACTTTTTCAGCCTCTTTACAGGGACTAGTTTTTCAGCATGTGCTATAGCAAATGCTATCTAGAGCTGGCAAATTCACTCAGGATTGTTTCTCTGTCTATATCACTACATACATGTGAATTCCTGAATTATGTTTAATAATCACTTCCTTTTTTACCTTACAGGATGAGCTTAGCAGTTTTACAATCTTGGAAAAATCATTTTTTTTTCTATCTGAATTTTCTTATACTAAAGTGAGTAAAAGAATACCTGCCTACCAGATTATATTGATATACACATGAAAAGTGCCATGTTTACACCACCTAGACCCAATTCATAGATAAATTCTTGCCTTCTCCATCCTTTTGACAGATCTATGCAAGGGAAAGAGAGTATTTTACAAACTTTTGGTTCTTAGTAAGATGGGCAACATTAAACTTGCAAGAAATCTTTAAACAATTCTCCCAACTGGATAAAAGTGAATTAATTTATGACATTTTCTGTGAAAAATTATTGATCCCACCCTTAGAAAAACTTGATCTCATTCTCATAATTTTTTTCCCATAACGTTTCCATATTTCAAATACCCTGGCACACACAGTGGTACATAGTTGATTGTTCAATAAGTATTTATTGAATAAATTAAACTAATTTTTTTATGTTAAATCTTATTTACATTTCTTTTAAAATTTTTTTTTTTGTTATGTTTAAGGTAGTAAAATACAGCAGAACAAGACAGAACAAAGCCAAATGAGACAATGCAGTGAAATTGGTACAGAACATCACAGCATATTACCTGGATAACAGTAATATAGGTGTCACAGTATATCTTGTTATCTTCACAATAGTTGTCCTTTCAATCAGGTATAGCAAAATCACAAACACAGGATCAAATATAGAACATTATAGAACTTATCAAAACAGAATATTGAATAGAGCAATACAATTAATCAGAACAAAGCAAAACAGTGATAACAATATTTGCCTTCAAAGAGAAGGCAGAAGGAAATCCCCCATATTTTCTATATTGCGTATGGTCAGCCTCCCAAGAGATGTTCAGATCTCTGGCTTCCATTTGCTAATGGTGGGGAGGATGGGATTTTTGATTCTCAGCCCACACATCAGTAGGCTCATGACTGCTTACCAGGGAGGCGAGCTGGTTGCTTTTTTTCCCAGTGCCCTAAGTACTAACATGGCGCGGATCTCGGGAGATGCTGGCTGGTTTTCTCCCTGGGGTGCCTGACGCATGCTGGAGCCACAGCTGCTTACCAGGGAGGTGAGTGGATTGCTTTCTTTCCCAGCACCCTAAATTCATACATGGCAAGGATCTTGGGAGACAATGGCTGGTTCTTCCCCCGGGTGCCCACCACTCACTTGAACAACAGCTGCTTACCAGGGAGGTGAGCCGGTTGCTTTGTTTCCCAGCACCCTAAGTTCCAACAGGGCGTGGATCTCAGGAGATGCTGGCTGGTTCTATCCCTGGGGCACCTGGGGCTTGCTGGAACCATGGCTGCTTACCAGGGAGGCAAGCGGGTTGCTTTGTTTCCCAGCTCCCTAAGTTCCAACACGTCACAGATCTCGGGAGATACTGTCGTAATATTTTAAATTATGTGTATCATTTGTGTATTACTTATTAATTTCTAGAATATTTATAAGCTTTCTTCTTTTGTGTTCCTTAATTATTACATGATTATTTTTCCCAGAGTAGACATTGTAGCACATCTTAAAACAAGGTAAAATGAAAGAGAAAGGAAGATTTGGGTTCAATATAGGTCAAGCTTCTTGTTGATACAGGTGACTCATAATTTGCAGTAACTGCTATTAAAACTGTAAGGTTAGTATACTATGTAATTTCTGATATCATTTTGGGAATATCAACTGCCAATCATTTAATTAAAATGTTTCTAAATAAAATTATTTTATAAACTCAACAGAGATTATTTTTAAAGCATTTTTACATTTTAAGAAACATTTAGTAGAAATTAGAGGATTCTTCAGGAAAAGATGGATGTTCAGGGTGGTTATTATTGTGTTTGGGGTTGCTTTTGCCCTCTTTTCTAATTAAGCTTTAAATTTACTTCTAAGTGTCTTAGGAACTTATTCTATAGCAAGGATACAAAAATGTACAAATATATTGAAATTTGTATTAGCAGAAAATTGAATATAACTTCAGTGTCTATTGATAAAGGGCTTATTAAAGAAATTTTGTGCAGCTTCCCAGTAGGATACTATTCATTCCACCTATGACTTTGAAAATATCTAACAGATATGTTACTAAGTGAAAATGTTACTTTTACATAAATGAGAAGAATTAATAAAACAATATATTGTTCCTGAACCTGTTTTTATAAATAACATCATTAGAGTTTAATAATAGTGGCCTGGATAGTTTGGACCAAGCAGGCAACTAAAAAGAACCCAAGTATATGTTCAAAATAGAGAAAGTATTTTTGAGAGTTTCAAAAACCAAGTAGCTTAGTAAAGAATGACTGGGCTGAGTTGCAGGAAAAGATGTAAGTTCAGGGTGCTGAGGATTGTATTTGGGGCTTATTTTGCCCTGAGATGATTGGTTCTTTCTAGTGCTTTTGATATTCACACAAGGAAGGGCCAACTTTTGGCTACCAGGGATTGGCTGCACCTTGAACTAGGTCCTAGAAAAACTTTTCTTAAATAACTGAGGAGGAGAAATGGAAATTAATGAGTCCTAGACTGCAAGAAGTTGTGACTTGGGTGAAGAACTTATGAGATAAAGTCACTGACAACTGTGTTGCTGATACATGCACTCTAAGCAGGTTACATGGACAAGAAGTGCTCATTTAAGGATACCAGATATGAGATACTGGAGCCATTGGTTCTAAAGGACATGGAGTGGCAAGAAATTCAGGCTGGAATTCAGTATTCAGAGAGTTACAACAATGTTGTAGAATAAGATGACATGACCATACTTGAAGAAATACATTGTTGTGTGTAAAACAAAAGACATCTCCTGAATGTAATCCCTATTGCTTCTTTTGGAGCAAAAAAATAATATAAAACTGGGTCTTACTTGTGGGGGAGGAATATGATATCTATTTTTTGCATCATTTTTTGCTTATACTTAGGTTTTTCAAATTTACTCAAGTTATGCATTACTGTACTACTAATCATTTTCATAGCTGTTTAGTTTTTCACTGTGTGAATGCTCCATTATTTATTTTTTTACTCTTCTTTTAAATGCTTTGAGTATTTCCACATGGACTTTATTGATAAACAATTAGGAATATGAGTAGATTTGGACTTGCCATTGCCATTTATTAGGGACCAAGTCCTTAAACTTGTGTGATCACATATTAACTCCAGGTGGATAGTGTCAGAAATGAATGGAATTACTGGATGCTTCTCTGGTGTTCAGAAAATTGGTAACTGGCATTGGAAAATACCTCAGAAGGATTCTTCGGTAATAAACATATAATGAAAGGTGCAAAAGTGACTGCCATAAAAGTCTAGAGAGCAGTTAATTTTAGGAGAGAGAGCAATCACTGAGAAAGGAGAAATCATGCAATTTCCTGGTTAACAGCTCTAAAATTTTCTCTTGTAATTGCTTGCAGCTGAAATCTCTTGAGGAATGACTTGCAAGAAATCTTGAAAAATTGTTTATTTATCCTGAGAAATATAACATTTAGAGAGACCAAAAAGGCAAGCTTTCTGCATTGTACATTCTTTGATTATAGAAGACTAAATGAACAGTCACATTACTATGAGATATGGCTTATGTAGTCCATGTGGTATATATATATATATATATATATATATATATATATATATATATATATACACTGATAATGCTGTTTTTATTTTAAAGAGAAAAAAATAAAAATAAAAATAGAGTTTCAAAACAGGTTAATAGGAGAGTTACAATAGTTAATACACTTACACTGTGTATTGTTATCTTCATAGTGTTATTCAGAATATAAGATATAGGCATGATACCTTGTCCAAACAATATAAGCATAAACCTTTCTTTTCAATGAACTAAGAGAAACTAGCTGTGTAACTCTCTTAACTATCTTGTGTATAAACACATTTTTCTTCTGATTTTTTTATTTTAAAGAAAAAAAGAAAAAACAAATCAAGAAGCAAACAAATTAAAAAAACAACAAAAGCAAAACAACAGCGATGACAAAAAACAGCTATGTAGGTTTTTAAAGCAAGATGATAGGAATTCAACAATGGTTGTTATATTGCATATTATTATTTTCACAACAGTTGCTCAGGTTACCAGATACAGAAATAAAACAAAACTGTAAAATGGAAGAAAACATTGGATCTCAAAACCAGGACAGAAGGAAGTCCCCCACAGTTGCCACGGGCATTATGATATCTATCCTTCAAATAGTTACCCAAAGCACTAGCCTTAGGCCTGCAAAGTCAGTGAAACAATACAAACATTAAGTTTTTTTTTCACTTCAGTTGCTGTTATCTCATCCTAACTGCCTTCCAATCAGCCCATTGCTATGGGGCTTGGGAGATGGGGAGTTGTCCTTCTTGTCTCCCAGCCTGCATACCAGCTGGCTCACAGGAAGGAGTGGTTTGGCTTCTTAATTCTCTTCCTGCTCCCCATGGCAGTTGCTTATATTTTTTTCTTTCTCCCTTTCTTCCTATTCCCTTTCTGCCAATCACGGTTTGTCTTTTGTACAGTTTCTTCCTAATTCACAGGATCTATCTTACATTTTGGATTTTATTTGTTCATTCAGTTTCTCACACTAGTGAGACAATACAGTGTATACACATGTGGGTCTGATTTATTTCACTTATGAATATGGTCTCAAGTTGCATCCATTTACCTATAAAAGTCTCAATTTTATCTTTCTTTATGGCTGACTAGTACTACATTATGTCTTTTAAAAAAAACTGTGCCTGTTTTATCTGTTCCTTGGTTGATGGGTATTTGAGTTGTTTCCAAGGTTTAGCTATTACAAATTGTGCTGCTAAAAACATAGGTACATAATGTATTCCTGTGGTATGATGTTTTTAATTCTTCTGGGAAGATACTTAGAAGGGGAATAGCTAGGTCAGGAGGGACCTCTAATCCTAGTTACTTACGGAATCTCCACACTGATTTCCACAGTGGTTGCACCAGTCTGCACTCCCACCAACAGTGGAGAAGGGTTCCCTTTTCTCCATAGCCCCTCCAGCATTTGTTGACTTGACTTTTTTATGGTAACCATTCTTTCTTGGGTGAGATGGAATCTCAGTATTGTTTTAATTTGCATATCTTGAATAATGAATGATGTTGAACACATTTTCATGTATTTATTTGCCATTTGTAGTTCTTCATCTGAGAAGTATGTATTCATCTTAGATGCCCATTTTTGGATTGGGCCATTGAATTTGGGGTATCCTGATTGTTTTCAATTCTTCATGTGTACTAGATAGAAGACTTTTATGTGAGGGACAACTGGCTGTAATTTTTTCCTATACTGTGGGTTGTCTTTTCACTCTGGGTGATTTCTTTTGTCGTGGAAAAGCTTTTTAATGAGATGAGATCCCATTTGTTGATTCTTTTTTTGTAGTATTTTCCTTGAAGTTTGAGTTTTGTTCATAAAGTCTCCTCCTACACCTATGTCTTTGAGATTTCTACCTATTTTCTCTTCCTATAAATTCGATGTCTTTGTTTTAATATTTAGATATTTGATCCACTGTGACTTCAGTTTAGTGCATGGTGATAGATATGGGTTTAGTTTTACTCTTTGGCATGTTGAAAGACAGTTTTTCCACTATCACTTATTAAAGAGACTATCTTTCTTCAAGTGAATATGTTTGGCTCATTTGTCAAAGATAAGGTGAGTGAGTATGTGTAAGGTTTCTTCTGTGTCCTTCATTCTGTTCCTTTTATCTTCAGGCCTGCTTTTTGTCCATATCATGCTGATTTTATCACAGTAGCTTTGTAATATAATTTCAGGTCTGGGGCTGTGATGAGCCCTGACTTGCCTTTATTACCCATAATTGCTTTTACTATCTAGGTCTCTTCTGGTTCTAGATGAATTTAGGAATGTTTTCTCTAGTTCTGTGAGGTATGCTAATGGTATTTTGATTGGGATTGCATTAAATCTGTGTAGCAATTTTGGGAGTAGGACCATTTTCACTATGTTGTTTCTTTCTATCCAAGAGCAAGACATATCTTTCCATTTTCTGACACCCTCTTCAATCTCCTTTTCTAGGGTACTGTAATTTTCACTGTATAGATCTCTTGTGTCCTTTGTTAGGTCAATTACTAACCCTAACCCTAACCCTAACCCTAAGTATTTCATTTTTTTTAAGATGCTATGGTAAAGAGTGTGTTTTCTCTAATTTCTCTTTCTGTGAGTTTGCTGCTTGTGTACAGGAATGCTATTAATTTTTGAGTGTTGACCTGTATCCCACTACTCTATTGAACTTTGATATTAAATCTATAAGTCTTCTGGTGTAGTTTTTGGGGTCCTCTATGTAGAATATCATGTCATCTGCAAATATTGATAATTTAACTTTTTCCTTTCCTATATTTATTCCTTTTATTTCTTTCTCTTGCATAATTTTTCTGGCTAATATATTAATATATTGAACAGGAGTGGTGAAAATGGATATGCTTATCTTGTTCCTGATTTTAGAGTTAAAGCTTTTGGTTTTTGAAAGTTTAATATGATGCCAGCTGTTGCTTTGTCATAGATAGCTTCTATAAGATTGAGGTGAAAACCATCTATTCCAATTTTCTGTAGGGTTTTTACCATGAATGGGTGTTGGGTGTTGTCAAATGCTTTTTCTGCATCTATTGAGATGATTGTATGATTTTTGTCTTTGGTTCTGTTAATATGGTATATTGCATCTATTGAGTTGCATATGTCAAACCATCTCTACATTCCTAGGATGAATCCTACTTGGTCATGGTGTAAGATCTTGAAGATTCACTGCATTCTGTTTGTTAGTATCTTATTTAGGATTTTTGCATCTATGTTCATTAGGGAGATTAGCCTGTAGTTTTCTTTTCTGGTTGGGTTCTTCTCTGGTTTTGGAATCAGGGTATTACTTGCTTTCAGAAATGATTTTAGAAGTACTGCTTACTTTTTAATTTCTTTAAAGAGTTTCAACATTCCTTGTAAACCTGAAAGATGAATCTGCCAGGCCTCGGGATTTTCTTTATTGGTAAGTTTTTAATTACATTTTGAACTTCATTGGCTAGTATTGGGTTATTTAGAATTTGTATATCTACTTGATTTAGTTTTGGAAATTTTATTATGCTAGAAATTTGTCCATTTCATCTTTTTCCATCTTTTTAGAATTAGGCTTGTTATAGTAGGTAATGATTATCTGGATTTCTGTGGAATCTGTGGTGATTTCCCCCTTTTCATTTATAATTGCTTGAATTTGTGTTTTTTCTCTTTTTGATGAGGTTGGTTAATTGTTTACCAATTTTATTTATTCTTTCAAAGAACCAAACTCGGGCTGGAGATTTAGCTCAGTGGCATAAGTGCCTGCCTTACAAGCACGCAGTTTTGAGTTCGATCTCCGGTACCAATTTAAAAAAAAAAAAAAAAGAAGGGTTCAAAGAACCAACTTCTCAATTCATTGACTCTTTTTGTTGTTTCTTAGTCTCCATTGCATTAATCTCTGCGCATATCTTTATACTTTCCTCTCAGATGAACTTTGGGTTTGATTTGTTCTTTTTCTACAAGTTTGAAGTTCAACATTAGGTTGTTTATTTGAGTTTGTTCTGTTTTCTTGGTGTATGATTTCATTGCAGTAAATTTCCCTACTAGAACTGCTTTCATTGTGTTCCATAAATTTTTGTATGTTGTATCAGCGTTATTGTTTAATTGTGTATACAGTTTAATTTCATCTTTAATTTGCCCTGTGACCCATTGGTTATTCAGGATGGTGTTGTTTAATTTCTATATGTTAATGTAGTTTTTGTGACTTCTGTTGTCACTGATTTCCAGTTTTATTGCACTATGTTCAGATAGTATGCATGGGATGACTTCAGTTTTTCTACATTTACTTTAACATGTTTTTTTTCAGCTAATATATGGTCTATTTTGGAGAACATCCCATGTGAAACTGAGAAGAATGTGTATTCCAATATTTTGGGTGGGAATACTGTGTAGACATTTACCAAGTCATTTTGTTCACAGGTTTGGTCTAATTCTAATATTTCTTTATTTTTTGTCTAGTTCATCTATCTATTTGTGAGAGTAGGGTATTAAGATTACCCTCTACAACTGTGTTAATTGGTTTTTCATGTATGTTAATATGTGTTTTATGTAGTTGAGTGAACCTGTTTGGTGCATAAATATGTAAGATTGTTGTCTCTTCTTGGAGTTTTCCCTTTACATGTATGTAGTGACCTTGTTTGTCTCTTTGGATCAGTTTTGGCTTAAAGTTTGTCTGCAAGTAAAATAGCTACCTCTGCTTTTTTGGGTGGTCTTGTGGCAGTGAGAATTGTTTTTCATCCTTTGACTTTTAGTATATGAATTTCTTATGTTAAATGTGTTTCTTGAATGCAACTTTTAGTTGGATCTTGCTTCTTGCTATTTCTTTTGATTGGAGAGTTGAGACCATTTATATTGATGTAAACATGATACATATTGGCTTATCTTTTTCATGTTGTTTTCCTGTTGTTTGTTCCATGTCTTTCTCCTCTGTTTAATTGCTTGCCTTGCCTGGGTGGTTTCTTTCTATTAGTGTTCATGTGCTTCTAGTCTTCATTATCTATTTCTAATATGTCCTTCAGAGCATTCAGCAGAACTGGTTTGGTGGTCATAAATTTCTTCAGTTCTTTGTCATGGAAGTATCTTATTTCTTGATCAATTTTGAAAGATGGTTTTGTGAGTACATGAATCTGAGTTGAAGTTTGTTTTCCTCTAGGGATTCAAATACCTCACTCTAAGCTCTCATTTTTGAGGGTTGTGTGGAGAAGACTACTGTGATTCTGATGGGCTTTCCTTTATATGTGATGTTTCTTTTCTCTAACTGCTTTTAATACTTTGTTGTTTGCTGCATCTCTGGAGTCTTGATTATTATATTCTTCAGTGTAGATTTATTTTGGTCATGGCTGTTTGGAATTCTATATGCTTGATTTATTTGTACTTCAATTCTTTATCCACATTTGGGAAGTTTTCTACCATTATTTCTGTGAAGAAGTTTTTAATGGCTTTTGCATTGTTTCTATCTTTCTTACTGATTCCAGTCAATCTTTTGTTGTTCTTTTTTGCTTCTTCTTGTAACTATTGGATTTATTTTTGTGATCTCTTGCTATTTTTTTTTATTTTGAAGGTAATAGAAATACAACAGAACAAGAGAGAACAAAGCCAATTGAGACAGTGCAGTGAATTTGGTACAGAACTTCACAGCAGGTTACCGGGATAACAGTAATAGGTACCCTAGTATATCTCATCTAGTCAATTAAGTATAGCAAAGTCAAGCCAAAGATAGAACATTATAAAATCAATTGAAAGAGAATATTGAATAGAATAAAGGAATTAATCATAATGAAACAAAACTGAAAACAACACTTGCTTTCAAAAAGAAGATAGAGGAGATCCCTCATATTTGCTATATTGCATACAGTCATCCTGTCAAGAGATGCTCAGACCTCTGTCCCCAGTTGCTAATGGGGAGGGGGTTGGGATGTTTGATTCCAAGCCTGTATATTGGTAGGCTCACAGGAGACACTACTGGGTCTCCTCCTGGCTCACACCGGAGGAAGGTGCTTACCAAGAGGGCAGGCGAATTGCTTCTTTGTGCAGCCTCCTGGGTTCCACCATGGCCGTGGCTGGATCTTGGGGGCCGCTCTCTCTCTATTGCTGTTTTTAAGATATCTTTCTTTTCCTGGTCATTAATCACATTCCCATCTTCTAGATCAGATATTCTATCCTTGCCTTCATTCAGTCTGCTGCATTATCAGGTTCTGACCTAGGTCCCTAAATCTCCCAAATGAGTGTATGGCAAATGCTTAAATAAAAGGAGACAAGTGGTATGATTTTAGGGCTCCAGGAGGGTCAAAACCCTTTAGCTGAGTTCGAGACTCTGAGGGCTAAAACAAAGACTTTTCTGGACTGCTCATATTTATTAGGTCCCAAACATAGGGTGGGGAAACTGAGGAAAGAGTGGGAAATGAGCAGGGCCTTAGGAGTCACTTCAAAGACCTCTCCAAGTAGTAAATTACACCAATTTACGAGAAACATCTGATCTACAGGATGACATTTATGGTAGGAGTGAGACCTCAGGAGTGAGATTCCTTCAGCTGCAGTCTCTATTTAACTTAATTGGTGCTGGAGCCAAGGCATCCTGAACTGTGGCCTTATCTTGCCCTTTGAGGTGTCTCTGGCCTCACAGGCCACTACAGGCCTCAGCCAGGACCAGTGATTCATAGAGGTTCACTTACTATGAATCAGCTCCCGTCACCAGGCAAGAGGCCTAGGCCTAGGACAGGCTCACAGATAAACATAGAAAGTCAATTAGTTAATTTTAAATCCTGCTCAGAGCTGTGTCATAGTGGTCTCCAACACTGCATATACTTTCATTGGAGTTTTATTCTCTTGGATTTCTGTTTGGAGCTGTTTCATTAATTACATTTTTTTTTGTCTGTGTTTGGCATTCATAATTTCCATCATTTTCCTGAGCTCCTCTATTTGCTTACCTGTGTCTGCTTTAATGCTGACAAATATACTGATAGATATTTTCCTACCCATTTTAAGGATGAGAAAATTAGGATTTAAGAGGACTAAATAATTTAAATTTATACATTACGTATGTAGCTAGCATGTAAATCCAGGTCAGCAGAGCAATCCATCTATGCCTTCTTGTTAAACCACACTACCTTCCCAAGTTCTCTTTTAGTGTGAATGGAATCAGAGTTAGGACTTAACTATATAACAGTGCTTGCCTATGATGGTTGTGGTGGATTGAAAATGGGTGGTCAATTTAAACCCCAGCTGAACTGAATCAGCATGGTGCTGAGTGTAGAGCATCCACCTGAGGACAGTCGCCAGCATGAAAAGGAGACCTGGCGAGGAAGAGAGTAGTGTCGTGGGTTCTCCTAAGTGAGTGTTGTTGTTTGGAGCTGTTGGGTCTTCTGGAGGAGCTTGTCATGCTGGCTACTCTGATATGAACTCAGCTGTTATCACTGGAAGAGCTCAGGACCTTGTTGCTAAGAATGGCTGTGGTTCACTTTGGGGGTGTCCTGGTACTTTGAGCATCACTTCTTGACTCTAGAGGAGAAGATATGTGCTGTTCAATCTCCAAGAGAAGCTAGTTGTCATGCTGGCTTCCTGATATGAACTCCGCTATTCTCATTGTCAGAGGAGCTCAGGACCTCATTGTCACTAAGGATGACTGTGGTACTTTTGAGGGGAACTCTGGTCCTTATTTTCAGTGTTGCTTCTTGGCTCCAGTGCAGAACCCTCAGTCTATTGGCACAGACTCTTCACCACACTGGCATAGACTTTCTAGCTTCCACCACTGATCTTTGGGCCTTCCCAGCACAGGTTCATGAAGCAGATTGCATGAGTCATTGTGGGCTCTAGAACTTCAGCAGGACTCATGCAGGGTATTTCCATAGGATCCAGGCCCTTGGCTAAATTTTCTAGGTCTTTAGTGTGTGGACAGATTTCTTGCACTTTCTTTGTATTTGACTTCTTGTGTGACCATTATGTGTCCTATATTGTCTTGTTCTTCTTGCAAACCCTGACTACAACAAACTTGGTATCAAGAGAGTTGAGTCATTACTGAGATGTTGCCTGGCCATCTGACTTAAGAGCATTGGGCATTAGTTTGGGAATGTTTCAAAAGACTAGCCAAAAAGATAGTCCCTGTATGCTGTGAATTATATTGGAGAATCTCTCTGGTCAGAACCTAGAAAATTAGAATATTGACAGATACGCTGCTGGTTAAGATGAGGCTCAGGAGGCTTCTGTTGAGAAGGATTTATTGGTTGCTGGATCCCAGGTAGTAGATTGTGTTTTGGCTGAAAGTTGGTCTTCATTTTGCTTGTGTTTAGAAGTAGTCTCTAGGAGGCAGAAATATTTCAATGTAGCATACTATTGAGATTGTAGCATGGTTACTTCTGAGAGCTTTTGGCAAGATCTGTGTCAGAAATTTAGAGCAAAGGGCCAGTAAAATAATTTGAAACATTTGGCCAGATGAAAGGCTTTAGCAGAACTCTGCATTGCAAGGATACAACAGAGGAGAACATTGTTCTGAAAAAAACAGGACAATGGGGAAAGTGAATTGAAGTCTTTCACCTGAAGGGAAGAGTGTATTTGAATTGCAGGAGATCCTCATTTTTTAGTCTTGCCATGCATGTGAAAGTTAATGGTAAGCAAGGACTGTGATGTGATAATACTTTTAATTTGATTTTCATGTCATATTTATATGTTTGTAGTCAAGTTAATTAAAGTATTGTGTTTTAACCTTGAATTTTGGTCAGTCTTTGAATATTTTGCTTTTGGTGCAGGAATGAATGTAATAAGAATTATATATCTGTAACTGTTATATTAATGTTAATATGAGTAGACCATATAACATGTTAACTTTTCACAAATCTGCTAGTAGAGTCTAGTTTAAGGAAATGTATGTGGTTATCAAGTTGACCAGGGGTGGATTGGGCTGTTTTAAAAACTGACAGTCAACTTAAACACTAGCTGAACTGCATCAGCATGCTACTACGTGAATGGCCTTCTTGAGGATTGTCGTCAGCATAAAAAGGAGACCTAGAGAGGAAGAGTAGCATTATGGTTTCCCTCAAGTTTTGTTGTTTGGAGCTGTTGGTTTTCCTGGAGGAGCTTGTCATGCTGGCTTCCCTGCTATGAACTCAGCTGTTGTCATCAGAGGAGCTTGGGGTCTTGTTGCTGAGAATGGCTATGGGAGCTCACATTGTGGGAGCTCTGGTCCTTAGTTTGAACAATTCTTCCTGACTCCAGAGGGGAAGATGTGTACTGTTCAGTCTCCAGGAGAATCTTATTGTCATGCTGGCTTCCTGATATGAACTTAAGTGTCTCATCATCAGAGGAGCTTGGGATCTCATTGTCGTGGAGGATGGCTGTGGTACTTTTCAGAGGAGCTCTGATCCTTATTTTGAGTATCACTTCTTGGTTCCAGTGCAGAACCCTCAATCTACTGGCACAGATCCTTTACCCCATTGACACAGACTTTCTAGCTTCCACTGCTAACCTTTGGGACTTTTCAGTGCAAATGAGTGAAAGAGTTTTGCATGAGTCATTATCATGGGTTCTAGGCCTCCCGTTGGACTCATGGTGGGGGCTTTGTCATGGGTTCTATGTTTTCACCTGAAGTCATGCAGGTTATTTCATGGGAATCCAGGCCCTTGGCTAGATTTTCTAGGTCTTTTGTGTGTGGACAGATTTCCTGCACTTTCTTTGTATTTGACTCCTTTGGTGACTATTATAAATAATACTGTAAATTATATGTCCTCTACTGTCTTGTTCTCCTTACAAACCCTGACTACAACAGTGGTCCAGTGTATTCATCTGCATTTTGAAGCAATAAAACTGTAGAGAAAGAAAGATGTGTGGCCTTTCTTGAGATCATTAACTCCAAAAAGACGTGTTAGATGCGCACTGTGAAACTGTGTCATTAACTTCTTGTGCTGTTTCAGTTACACCTTTTCAAAAAAAATGATAAAAAGCTAAAATAATGTAATTTTTGCTCAACTGAGAGGTATCTTCCTTCTTCAGGCAACTTCTGCATACATATTTTTGTCATGGGTTTCTTTAATTAATGTAGTTGAGTTTTGAACCCCTTTATTATCTCCACTAAGTGTTACCTATGTTTGTACTCCTACAGAGGGATTTCTGAGTCAGTTATGGAAAATCCCACATTTTCATGTGATATGTCAGTATTTCTTACTGGGGAACTTGATGTTTGCTTAGAAATTTAAGTAGAAGCTTATATATTTTATATGACAGTGGTCTCAAAGTGCACACTAAATCTTGAAGATATTTAACTTCAGAAGACATCACTGTATAGGAGGAATGATTAGAAGACATTAGACAAAATATTTCATCATTTTTATTGGATAATTCAGCTATTTAGATGAACTATTTGCTGATATTATTAAGAGGGTCAAGAATTAAATGTTTGTGACCCAATTTTGACATTGATCATGACACATTTTTAGTTGTGGTATTTTCATTATTTGTAAATTTAGCTATAAATGACTTATTCTCTACTTTTATCTCTGGATTATGCTGCATAATATACAAGGAGACTAACAAGATTCTATTTTTTATTAAAATGAGTATAATAAAGCAAATTTTATATTAACTCATATGCAAGAAGAGCCAAGACCTTTAAAAATAAAGAGACACAGATTTTCTGATATGGGGGCTTGTGTAGTTGTAGTTGGGCATGTGGCTGTGGTTGTATTGATGGGTTGTTAGTGAAGATCAGATGCCCTGAAAAAAACAAGCTTTAAGAATACTTTTGAAGGGCTGGGGGTTTAGCTCAGTGGCTTAAGTACCTGCCTGGGAAGCACAAGGTCATGAGTTCGATCCCTGGTACCAAAAAAAAAAAAAAAGAAGAATACTTTTGAAAAATTGTGTACATATTGACTGCATTGTGCATCTTGTATGTAATTCTTTAATGCATAGTGAATGATTAAATTTATGCAAAATAGTTGACACTTGTTCCTGTCAGGTTTAATAAATGTTATCTTTAATCATTATTATTCATAGCATTTTCTTTCCTGTTGGGTATGGTCTTCCGGAGGAATCTCAGTTTTGACTAGGAGTGAGAAGAAATAGGCTTTTGACATGCCTGGGCATGGAGAAGGCTGAACTCTCTGCATAGCATGGAAGTGTCTAACAGAAAACCTCAAGCGATATCCATCGTGTTCTCATCCTGCCCACAACTCTATGAACTGCGCTGGAATCCATTTATTGCCCAACTCCAAAACTTGTACAACAAAATGAGACATGAACAAACCATCCCAACCTTTGCTACTATTCAGGAAAAAATGAAATGGGAGGAAAGCAAGCCTGAATTACGGTGCAAGTGGAAATGAAGTGGAGTTCTATCTATTCATAAAGATGACATCAATTTCAAATAGGGCTGTTTCGGGATAAATGATGTTTTTGAAAGAAGCAGAACATTGAGTAGACATTCTTATATTTTTTGTTGGCAATTTAATATCCACTAGCTATTTATTTATAAAATGCAGCTGGGGGGGAGTGATGATGGATATTTGTGAGGTTATGATTGTTGTGGAGAGATATAGAGGATCCTCTGCGGACACTGAGATTAAGGCGAACAGGTTTTATTAAATGCGGTGCAGGTGGGAGGGACAACATTTGACATGGGGTCTGGAGTGTCGACGCCCAGGACTGGGTGACTGGACATTATATAAGGAATGATTTCTGGGTTTGTTCCTTGTTTGGTGCTAAGGGTGGAGACTAGGAGTGGCTTTGATGGTCAGAGGGGCTTTCTGAGATGAAGTTGTCCAGAATAAAGGTTGGGTGGGGAAGGCAAGAGGACTAAGGAGAGTTAAAATGGAGTCTGCTTAAAATAGTTGTATCTGCCACTTCATGATCACAAATGCAAATTTTTTAGAGACCTAATAAAAAATATTGAAGCATATGTGGATTTAGAATAAATTATTTCGGTCATTAGATCTTAATGCCAGTTTGGAACTAAAATAACATTCTACATATGATCATTGACCATGTGCTACTAATATTTAAAGTAATTATGGGCACTGAGTAAAAATGTACCCGATTTATATTACCTCTGCTATTAATAAGAGAACAATGTCTTGCATATATATTAATGTAATACAAAAGAGGATTTAATGAGAAACTCTGGGATTTTGGAAGTGAGTTTAATTTTGTTTTCTGATAACTTTTATCTGAAGCAAAAGGGGATGAATATTACTTACCTTTCAGCCAAATGAAGCAAGAAGTAGTCAGGGTCTGAAGCCACACACTTTCAGGCACAGTGATGTGCTGTGGTGTGTTGTGGTACCAAGAGTAGATGGGTAAACACACAGAAATAGTAGGTGAAATTTGGTTATTGTGTGTGCCCATTGTCTTAGTTACTTTCTCATTGCTTGGGTAAAGTTTCTGACACCTATAACTCTAAGGAGAAAAGGTTTGTTTTGGCTCACACTCTGGATATGTAGCTATCCACAGTTGGCTGGCTCCAGGGCAGAGTGGGACAGCCAAGGAGAAACATTCCACGGCACGTAGGTAAGAAGTAGAAGGAATGAGAGTGAGAATGGGAATGAAAATAAGAATGAGAGATGGAGACAGAGACAGAGGGAGAGAGAGCAAGGAACAATGAAGGGATGTTACTCTTCCAGGCTATCCCCAATAACCCACTTCATCACTTAGCTATAAACTCACCAGTGAGTTAATCCACTGGTAAGTATTATTCCCCCACATGCAGTCACTTCCCAGTAGCCCCATATATGATTGCATGAGGTTTTAGGGGAACATCTAGATATAAACCATAGCACCCATAAACTTTCTATTTAAGCAAGAGATTCTATAGCTTCCATCAAGTGAAATGAATTTTACTAAAATAATTTCTGTCACTGCCTGACTACTCACTCAGTTTTAATAATAAGTGACTATGATGAACCACTGAATCATCATGGTTTTACTTTCTAGCTAGTGGACATGAAAATTAAAATGAATTTTTTTTGGGGGGGTACCTGGGATCGAACTCATGACCTTGTGCTTGTGAGGCAGGTGCTTAGGCCACTGAGCTAAATCCCTGGGCTTAAAATGAATTTTAAGATAATTATTACCAGTTAGTATTCGCTCTCCAGTTCATGAATTATGCCAGTTTTTTTCTATTGTATAAGATTGTCTGTCTGTTACTAATTATAATACTGAAAATTTCTGAAATTTCAGGGCTTACATGCCGTGTAATAGAAGTTTGCATTTGTTTATTACTTAGTGATGTATGTTCTCTACATGGTTTTACAAATTTTTAAGATTTGTAAAATCTTCATGTGTACTTAAAATCAAGAGTAAATGTTTGAATTGGTAACAAGTGATAATTAATATAGGAAATAGATAACAATGAAAGGCCAGATGTGGTGGCACAATCCTGTAATCTCAGGATACAAGAGGCTGAGGCAGGAGGATAGCTGTAAGTTTGGAGACTACCAAGTGAATTCAAGGCCAGTTTGAACCTCACAGTGAAACTGTGTCTCAAAAAGACAAAAAAAAAATATTGTAGAAGCTATTTCAAATTAAGTATATTCATGAAATTAAAGATTACAATTAGTATTAAACTGTATTAATAAAACATTTATGAGTTTTAAAATCAGAAAAAATCAAACCTATAAAATATTTTGTGCATATAAAACACAAAAAATACATGTTCAGTAATAAAATGGTCATAATAGTAGTAATAAGCATAAATATATAAAACACTGTATATATAACATATTGAAGTTAATACTTTTACACATAAGTGTATATAAGTATTAACTAAAACTTTGCTGGGGATATGTAATTAATTGTGAAGTCAGTAAAACAGAAATAACTCTTTTTATGTGTGTAATAATAGGGTTTAGTAAAAGTGAATTTACACAATGGAGAGTTAGAGTGTCGAGCCAAGCAGCCAGGGGGATTCTGCTGAAGGTTGGGGTGCAAAAGAGGGAGGCACTGACTCCAAGGATCAGAGTAGGTGACCTTGCAAAGCTCATCCTGAAGCACAGAAGGAGGTAGCGTTCAGATGCTTTTCTAGAGGCTGTTTCAAGTCTCTGAGTCTTTTCTTTTTTGTTTTTTGGTACCGGGGATTGAACTCATGACCTTGTGCTTGCTAGGCAGGCACTTAAGCCACTGAGCTAAATCCCCAGCCCTCTCTGAGTCTCTCCTAGAGCTCTTATTACTGCCCTATTCTGCAATGGAGTTTTCTACAGACTCACTGGGAAGCTACTGACTCTCACATTTGTTCTTATATTTGACTGTAGTCAACTGTGGAGAATATTTTTTTCTGCTTCTCTCTTCTTTCCAAAACCCTTACAAATTCCTCTCATTGAGAATGTCTGAGAGACCATGTAAAGATTCTGGAAAATGCTTTCATGCCCAGTCTTAGAAGGAAATGGTAGACAGTCTATCATGGTGGCTTATGTATAATTTAAGCATTTTGTGGATGTTTTGCAATCATTATCTTTTTACTCCCCATGGCAACCAGATGATGTAGGTACTGTTATTCACATTTAACCAACAGACTGTTGCATGTTAAAATTATTGAATGCCTTGCTCAAAGTCACATTGCTAGTAAACAGGTGATACATGATTCAAAACAATGTCCATTTAGTTTCAAAGCCTGAATGTCTAATAACTGCTATTTCCTGTATCTTTCATTGCATTCTGTAACAGTTACCAATGTTCGATATTGGTAATTATGCATTTGATTTCCTGTTAATTACAACTGCTAGTATATTTTGTTTGTAACTTGAATGCCCTAGGTATATCTAGCCTATGAGTATAAACAAGATCACATTAAAATTAATGCATGCATTTCATCAGTTCCCAAATTCTTAGACTAGAAAGGTTTTTAATATTTTGTTTCAGGATAAGAGTCCTATTAGCACTTCCATAGTTCTTTTATATACATTCACAGCCAACATCTCCTAGAGAATTTCATGCTATGATTCTTACACCAATGGTAAGAATGGTAGATGAGCCTCCTATTCCTCGCTGCACATTGCTCCTTGAGATGTTCAGCCTTTGCACCTGAGACTGGCCTAACGATCTGGAATACTTTTCTTCTTATGGTGAATGATCCTTGTGAAACTTCCTGAAATCAATATCTTGCTACAACTTGACATTCTAGCAGCACAACTCTATTCTCACCTCCTCAAATCTTTCAGCCCTTCAGATCTATTTTTGTATTTCTAAGTCCTAGTGGCAGAAAAAAAAATCAATCTTTGTATTGCCAGGAACATCTTTGCAAATATAAGGATTTAAATTTTCATGCCTGAGAAAGGGATTTCTACAGCTCAAGTTCTCAGAATCATCTGAGTCCTAATGCCAATGGATGCGTGGATTAAATGGGAGACAATATCATTCTTCTTTTAAATAGAATTGTCTAAAGCTGGTCTTTTGCCCAATTAAGACACTCAACATAACCTATTGCAAACATTAACTATTTTCATTTTGTTTATGACTGAATGTATTTCATAGCTTTAGTCTCATATAATTATTTATGAAATATAAAAGTTTCTAAAACTAGTTACTAGACTGATAATATTTTTTTAAATGTAATAGAGATTACTCAATTTTTTGCATTTAATCCAGATTCTAAAGAGAACACAGAGACGTTTTACTATTTATTTTAGAATAATGAAATTATAGCATTTGTATCCAATTTAAAGGTGAACAATGTAAAAATAGGAAAGCACATGAGATCTATTGAGGTCTCAAGAGAAAAAGTATTGTGGATGTGGAGCCTTCCCTGACCTATTTTTTGTCTTGCAGCCCAACCTTTCTCTGATGAGTAGTCTAGTTAGTTCTTCTGCTTCTTTCCATCTTTCAGTGATTTTGTAATGAAGAGTGACTTCAAATAGAATCTAATTTATCTCTCCTATATATGCAATATTTGAAATGTTAAATTGTGTCCCATTGATGTATAATTGGGGTGTAATTGAACTCTGTGTTTCTTCCTGATTATTATTACAACAGTAGAAGGACACTTTAG
Source organism: Hydrochoerus hydrochaeris (assembly GCA_004027455.1). Lineage (NCBI taxonomy): Eukaryota > Metazoa > Chordata > Mammalia > Rodentia > Hydrochaeridae > Hydrochoerus > Hydrochoerus hydrochaeris. The sequence continues at coordinate 689,814 of PVLA01000054.1, forward strand.
TTATCAAGGTATTAATTGAGATGTTTTCATAGCAGAAATAGTTAAGATCTACAGCAACTGGTTGTTTGCTTACCTGTTTTGCAAAACATAAAAAGTACCACGTTTACTTGGTAAATATTTTGCATTGCAGTGTAGTAATGGTTGGAACCTTTTGTGCTTTTGAATTCCAACTTTATGTTCAATCTGCATGATTTTGAGATCCTATGATTTTATTTATGTCTCTGAAATCAACTTGGGGTTAATTTTGTTATGAATACAAGTCATTGGCCTCCACTTAGATAAATGTGAGTGTTTCTAGGTGGTTATAAGTGTAAATAAATATATTTGAAATAATTATGACATTTTCTTGTATAGATCAAAAAATATTTTACTGTGAGGAAAAAATTTGTTTTAATTTTTACTTATTGATACAATGATTTTAAGTACTTTTAGTCAATAAATCAAGTATTCATTCATTCATTCATTCATTCATTCATTCGAGATCCACTCAAGACCAGCTATGAGTTATGCAATACTCTAGGTAGAGAGTAGAGCTCAAACCAGGCAAGCTCTTGTTCTTATAACTTGCAAGAGGGGCAAGCAACAAACAGGTGAGCAAATGTTTAACAAAATGACTGTGAAGAGTGCTAAATGCTATGAAGAAAATAAAATAATAAAATGATAAAGACTTATGAGGCTGGGAGTTTAGCTCAGTGGCACAAGCACTGTTTGGCAAGTGAGAGATCGTGAGTTCAGTCCTTGGTACAGAGAAAGAGAGAGAGAGAGAGAGAGAGAGAGAGAGAGAGAGAGAGAGAGAGAGAGAGACTTATGAAAACTACTGAGGGTAAACCTCTCTTTAAAGTTACCATGTATCATTGAAATACATGGTAAATGTTTAAATTTCGAACGTTTTGTTACAGTAAAAGACACATTGCTGTGAATTCACCTCACAATATTCAACTTCACTTCAGGCGCATTTATCTTGTCATCCTTACTGCTTTCTGAAGCAGTTCTGAAAGTGCTCTTTCATATAATTATGAAGTGTGATAAAAAAATACAGTAAATGCTACTACCCTAACTCCCACCCAAGGGAAGGCAGGCCTGTAAATACATAATTGCATCCCTCACCCGTCAGAGTCACTGAATCTGGCACTGTGCAACTTCTGACTTTTTCTCCAAGCTCAAAATGGCTGTGAAAAGTAAACCTTCTGAATCGATTTGGGACATAAAGGTAGCTACAAGAGCAGGACTAAAGACACTTACTGAAGAGGACCCACAGAACTGCTACAGAAGTGGCAAGAGCGATGGAGCACGCATGAGGGGGATTAATGACACTATCATTTCCTGTAAGAGAGTTTTAAAATTTAAGTGTTCACTATATTTTTATTATACTTCTTATAACTGGAGACTGACTGATGATAAGCCTGCATATGAAAATCTGACAGAATGACATTCAAGGCAGAGGAACATAGCCCACCACAAATAAAACAGTGGGGTGGGCATCTTCAAGTACTCCTTCCATTGTGACACCTAAGACGTGTCTGATTTTTACAGCTCACTCATTAGAATGACTGCTGCTCACAGGATCTGACTAGATTCTGACAACTGACTGACTAGAACTCTGGGCGAAGAGCAGCCATATAAAATGTGACTGATAGGAGTGTAAACTGGTGCACACAAGTTCACAACCAATTCCACAGCACAAAGGGCCATCCATGTGTCTTGACAGCTGTTCATGTTCAAACAATCTTAGGATTCTAACTGACCATAAAGCGGAGATGGGGAAACAAACTAATGTAGGCACTGCCCTTGGGCAGATTCTACCCAATTTAAGGTATCATTAGAGTTGTCTAAAAGTAGAACAGCCTGTGTTGCAGGTAGAGACTTCAGGAAAGCCAGAGAGAAAGACAGGAAAGAAAAGGGTGAGAGGGAGAAAGGGGAAAGAATGAGAAAATTTGCTTAACAGGGCTTTTTATAAAAGGAAAACTCTCTAATATTTGGAAACTATTTAAGGCATACTTTTGGTTTCTATGAGTCAATATCTTATTGGTTTTTTCATTCCTTTTTTTTTTTTGGCATGTTTCTATATCCAGCTGAGAAAGAAAGATGACATTACTATATAAAGTAAATGATGGATTTTAGCTACAGCTTAGTTTGAAATAGCATCTTGCAAAATAGTGAACAGAAGTTTAAAATGTTGAGTCCATACTTTTGAAAAAAGAATTTTAATAAATTTTAATATGTTCCTGTCTAGGTAGAATAATAAATATAAATATAAACAAATATATTTGGGGATTTTTTGCCTTTTTTAGCCATGTAACATAGTTTACTACTCTTATAATTCAGTATCCTAGAAATAGGGACAATAACTCATATTTACCTGGAGATATTCTCATGAGTATTAAATTATTTGCATACAAATATTTAGAGCAGTGACTGACAATTTAAATTCTAAGCAACTGTTTATTGTTGTTATTACTGTTGTTATTAAATGTAAATGTGTGTGCTCTCCTCTGCCTCCAGGAATTAATGACCAAGTTAATAACCGAGACCCCCGATCAGCCAATCCCATTTCTCATCAACCATCTTCAGTCTAAACAAGGAAACCGTGGCCAACTGCAAAGAACATTGTCTGGATCTGCAGCTCTCTGGGCAGAAAGTGAAACATCGGGTAAGTGAAAAATATATTTTGACGGTAATTTTGAATACAGCTAATGTAAAAATTTTGAAAGTTTTAAAACTTACAGTGACAAATCTAGATGGTTATATAGGGTTTTCATGTATTCATCTTTGATTTTACCCAAGAATATACTTCAATTTGAGTATGTTGTAATGCATTATTCTTCAAAACATGAAACTCAGTGTATTTCATTTTAATAGAAATGATTCAGATTTGCATAAAAAGTTGCATTCTGTATGAATTCAGACTAATTTAATAACTAAACTAATAACTTTTGTTTTTGTGAATAATTTGGATTGAACACTTATAGCTCATCTGTATAGAAAACAGATTTTTTTCTCAAGATTTTACATAGGTTGATAATCTTCTCAAGATTTTACATAGGTTGATTCTTCTCAAGATTTTACATAGGTTGATAATCACGGTTGCTGCTGAAAATTCCACTAATAGTCAAGCCCTATATGTCTCTGCAATACTGATGAAATGATGTGCTGTTTCTTGTCTCTGCTACCAACTACGTAAAAATATCCTTGCTGGATATAAATTGATACAATTTTCTTTCTTGCCAGAAGTAGAAATCTAAAAAGTTCACAATATCCTTGGTCCTATTCTGCTCTGGCTCTCTATATCAGAAGGTGTTATATTTTATAACCAGAATTCTTTCATCTTTATTGTTGGGTTTTTATACACATTTTGTTTTCACAGAAACTAAAGGAACAAGGAGAGATTTCAGAGGCTATGATAAACCTTGGCAAGTAAATGCAAAGAAGCCTAAAAAGTCAAAAAGTGACCTTGCTGTGTCTAATATTTCACCTCCATCACTGGATTCCAAATCATGTAAGTAAATTTGTTATTCTAATGTGATTCAGTTTCTCAGTCTGTAGCATTCAGAAAATAAAGACATGGCAATAATTGAAGTCAAACTTCTTATCTGATGTTTGTGGCTATTAACCCTAATGAATTCCACTTCCATTTCAGCAATAACATCTTACTTAGCCTGTCAAACATGTTAACCGATTTAGACCATTTTCAGTGTTCCATCCTTTGAAGACTATGAACTAGTTGAAGTGGTTCCTTGCCTCTTGTGCCCAGTTGCAACATTATACTCCATTTAAAATAGAACCAAAGCCCCCTTTACTGAAATACGTAAAAGCAAATTAAGTCTTTTAGAACAGGAATAGAGGGGATTTCTATTCTAAATATTTAATAAAAAAGAGATGGAGGATTGGAGGAGGGAGAGAAGGGAAGTCAAAAGTACTAAGATATGTAATGTATGTATACCATTCCCAATGATGAATATAACCATTATATATTACAAATATGTACTAAGAAAAAATTTTTAAAATGAAAAGCAAACTTAAAAACCTTTACCTAGGATCTTGTTGAAGTCTTACTCATTATTGCTTGAAATCCTTGTATTTATTTGACCCTCACTACCTGTAGTACCCTTTTTCTCTGTGTTCCTCTTCCTTTTTCACTGCGTTAATAACCATTAGTTTTCTCCAGTGCTCTACTGCCATATGGGTAGAATCTTATTAAGTAGCTCAGAAGCCTGCAGCAAATTTCAGTTATTCTTGGAAGGCAAAAGCTGGAAAACTCTCCTCTGTCTACATTAGTTCGTTATGTTTGCTACATAGTGAGATGCTTGCTTTTAATTTCAGCAGAGACGGGAGTAGGTTAAAAATGTTTATTTTTGTTTGAAAATGTTTGAAAACCATGTGTTAACTGGAATCTCTACCTGAGTCATCTGAGGCAGTCACTGAAATTAGCTCTGGAGACCATCATTTACATACATACTAGTACTCATAAGCAGTATTGTTTCAATACAAGTTACTGTGAAGAGTATGTGAAATAATTATAATCAAATTATAAATTAGGATTGTAATCAAATTGTTCTTCACAAGGTTAATATATAAAATTAGATCTCAACAATTTTTAAAATATACAAGGGTGGAGAGGGAGAAGAGGGAAAGGGAAGTGAAAAGTATTAAGATGTGCTACGTACATGTTTGAATTTCCCACAATGAGTGTAATCATTAAGTGCTGTAAACCTGTACTAGTAAAAATAAAAATGAAGAAAAAAATAAAGGTTTAAAATTTGCATGTCTTATTAATTCCAGGTACCTAGTAGTATCCAGTACAGTGCCTAAGTTAATTGCAAAGTGCTAGATGAAAAAAATGACTAAAGAAATGAAAATTGAAATGAGTCAAGGCTCAGTTTCCCTGTCTGTCATGTCTCTCTCTGTTTCTCCTGTCTCCCTGACCCTCCCCATCTCCCTCTCCCTCTTCATCTTTTTTTCTGTCTGTTAATGATAAATTCATAACCATAGCAGACTATTAATTTATATAGCCAATTTTACATTCCATCATGTATCACTGAGAGAGGAATGTGAAAGCCTGCCCATTCTAAGGACTCTGTTTTTGTAGGATGCTACATGGCTACATAGCTACATGATTTTCAGAACTAAAGGGAGCTATAGACATAATAAGTAAACCAGAAAAATCAGCAAGGATATGGAAGATTATTGCACTGTTGACCACCTTGAGTTAACATTTACAGACCACTGTGACCAATAAAGTTAAAATATACATAATTCCCCATTTCAGATAGAATATGCAGAAAGAGAATATACTGTAGCATTAAACAATGACTATCATAGGTACCTTTTAATTTCAAAACATATGTGCAAGTAGAGTTGTGACTTATTTCTAACAGTAAAGTTTTTTCAGAAAACATACTTCAGTTAATTTTAGTCATTGTTTAATTGCTGTTTACTGGCCAGTTCTTCTGCTGGTCTCCACATGTGGGTATGCATTGGGCTCTGCTGGGGTGGCAGGCGGCTGGGCCTGTCTGATGGTTATCTGTGGACTGGGATTTTTAAAAAATCTGTGTTCTTGTTAATAAATTATAAAAGAGAGAGGAGGAGGAGAGATCTTGACATAGTATTTTCTAGGCAATTAGAAAATGCAGGGAAATATGGGTGTCAGATTAGAAATTATTCAAGGAAGATTAAAAATACAAATGATATTTTGAAGAATCTGGAACAAGTATTATTTCTTTTGCTCCCTCATCTGAACTCCTTTCTCTTACGTCTAGCCTCATCCTTAAGAATCCCCTGGGGGATGGTCCGTAATGGAAAATGTCTGGAAGCATTTTTCAAATTAATTAGTAACTGTGTTCACAGAGTTACTAATCACAGATGTGACATCAGAATGCTAATGTTGCCCCGTACCTCTGCCCAGAGTCCCTTAAACAGAGAGGCTCAAGATGAGCCAGTTGTATCCTATATATTTTTAAAAGTTTTTAATTTTTAGGTTTATTTAAATTATATAAGCATTGCTTTCTTATTTTACCTCTTAGAAAATATACACATATAATATAATATGAGAAATAATTTCTCCATTCCTAACCATCAAATTCAGTTCTCCTAGAAATAGTTACCCTTTATATTGTTTACTTTGTGCACACAACCATACGTAATATGTGTGGGTGATTTGCTATAAAAATGGCTCAAAACTCTAAACCTTCCTAACCTACTTATTTTTATTATTTTAAATTGCATTATGGAAATATCTCCATGGTAATAAACTTAGATTTTACTTATAGTGTTAATCACTGCATACTGTAGCATAATGTAGGCTATAATTTATTTAGGTATTCTTTGGTTGAAGGACATTCAGATTATTTCTAGGCTTTTGCCACCATATACAATTTGATGAAAAAAAATCTTGTACTTTCTGTTAAAATCAACAATTTTGTACATATGCAATACACAAGTGCAGGTGTTTTCATTTATGATGATTTACCAGACAGAAAAATTACTGGATCCCAGAGAAATTGCATTATTTTTTGAAAAGGTAGCAGAAAGATGTTTTAATAGTTTAAGACCATTTTCTGTATCCTTACTATATGAATAATTTTTAAAAAATATTTTATTTTCATCAATATAAAAGTACATGATTTTAAAAATAAAGTTATACTATGGAATAGTAGTATCTTTTTTTTCTCTTTAATCTGGAATCACTTTCATCTGTTTTAGATGTATCTTTGTGCTAAGTCCTTACATCTGACTATCCAAAGTACTAACACAGTTCTTTTCTTTTTCCGATTGAAGACATTATCTCTTGTCCTCCGTACCTTGTGCTTCCTGTACCAGCTCCCATCTCATCCTGGTATACAGTAATGAAGTTATCTCATGTTGATGAAATACAGATTCTGCATTGATATGATTATGACTGTACTAGTTAACATTTTTACCATTTAGACTTACTAAGTCCAAATATTGAATTTTCTAGAATTGACAATTTTCGCTTTTCTGTTTTACTTTTTTTTCTATATACTCATCACTAATCCTTCACCAAACTCTGCCCATGATCAAGCATATCAAGTGATTGTAATCTTATGTTCTTATTTTGTTTTAATTTTTTAAAAAATAATTGAGAATGATTTAGAAATCACTCTGCTGAAGCTGTCTTCTTGCTCTACTCTTGATTTCTAGAACCCTTGGTTCCTAAGCATTTTCTTTGTTGTCTTATAGTCTTTCTTTATCATCCTGAGAATTTCCCTTTTCTTTTCCTTTTGGGAGATCACTCGTTTCTTGAATTTTATGTGAATTTTTTGGGCTTATTTTACAGTTTGTTAGAGCATCTCCACTGCCAAATTTCTGGGAAATAGTGCTTGTGGAATAAATCTTGAATCCTTTAAGAATCTTGATTGATTCATTAGCTGATATAGAATTCTGAATTAGAAGTAATTTTCGGTCAGAATTGGAAGGAGCTTGTGTTGTTTTGGGCAAGCGTTGCTGCTCAGAAGTCTGCTATCAATTTGATTTGGTATTTTTGTACCAGGGAGTGTTTAAAATCTTTTCTTTATTGTCAGTATCTAAAAGTTTTTATAATATGAGTTGAATGGTGCGTTGGCACTTAATGGACCCCTTAAATCTGTAAAACAATTGAGTTCTTACACCTGTATGATGGTAGCATTTTCTTCTGAATGGTTCTCTGCTTTTTACATGTGTGAAAAGCTTATTCTCTTGCCATGCCTCTCTTCATGGACTTTGGCTTCAGTTTTTCTATCACTAAATAATTACCCATTTTGCACCTTTCATTTCTTGCCTAACAATGTCCTTTCTCCTTGTTCAACTAATTATTTGAAAGAAAAAATTCTCTTGAATATAACATAATTTTAGTGGGAACTTGGAAGTAAAGATATTTACTTGCATTTTAGATTTTTTGTTTTATTAAGATATAGGAAAAATATCTTAAAATATCTATTAGCTGCTCATTAGGTCAGTAGTTACCTTTAAGATGATAACATAGTACAAATATATTTTGCCTGCATTTCCCCCTTAAATTACAGAAATTATTAGCTTTAAATCAATACTTAGATATCATTTTCTTCATAAATGCCGTCACACTTCCCTTTACTTTTCAGTTAAAAATTTTAACTGACTTTACATCTTTCTTTCTGTTTACTCACAAGAACCATCTGGTCTTGGTGCAGTCTTTCACATAATGATGAATAGTGAGTTTGAATCATATGTAGCATGCTTATGAAATAACCATTTTTTTTAAACGTAGTGCCAAGGTCAGTAGAACATCCTAGATGGAACTGGCGGACTAAACCAGAAAGCCGTGATTTTGATGAATTGAACCACATCCTTCAAGAGAGCGAGAAGCTGGGGAAAGCCCTTGAGAATCTCTCTCGAAGTAAGTTCATTTACTTGGTTATAATTGAAATTCTTAACAGATATTAAAGCAGAAATATTCATCACTATTCCCTGTAATCCATTTCTAACATCCTTATTATAATTCTATGGAAGACCGAGCAGTTCTAAAGGTGTGAGATTGATTTGGTGTTAGAGATCCACGGGTAGAATGATTATGCAGCGCTCAGAGAATATCAGAAACTCTTCTAAGCTGTTGGGGTGTAGCCACGCTACAGTCTCTGTTATCCTTTCAAATGAACATATAATGGCGTCTTCTTCAGTCTTCTATCTTGAAATACATTTTATCTTTCTAACTAATAAATACAGTTATTGCCTCTATTAGCTTTAGGTGTCCCTGATCTTAAAGGTGGTAACTGGGCCAGATTCTTCTTAGAATCCTTTCAGAGACTCACATACTGACTTGTAGCTTACATTTTTAGAAAGCTTTTATGGAAGGAAGAACTCTGTCATCTAACAACTTGATTTAGAGGTTTTGCTCTGCTGTGTAGGAGGTGAATAACTGCAGGTAAATAATTTAACCTGTGTAAAACTTGTTTCCCACATTTCCAAGGCAGGAAGACATGATTATGTCTCTTTCTTCTGGTAGATATGAAGGTTTAAAGAGATACATTTCAAGTAAAAATTTTAAATGTTATTGTCATGGGAGCAGGCCATCAAATAGGTATTAAGACTCATTAACTACATTCTGTGTATGTAATCATGCATGTATACTTTATGATTTTAGGAGTGAATTCAAAATATGTCTAAATTTCTCTGATTTTTTTAAGTACTTCTCTTTTAAAATTAGACACCTTTGGAAGAATATTAATGTCATGAAATCAGTAAAATTTTATTTTAAGGCTGGTGTGGTGGCTCACACCTGTAATCCCAGCACTCGAGGGGCTGAGGCAGGAGGATTGTTGTGAGTTTGAGATCAGCCTGGACCAGCCTGGACTGCATAGGGACCCTGTCTCAAAAAGACAAAGAAAAAATTATTTTAGTATTGGAGAATATTAAAGATGTTGTAATGGGAAGCAAAACATTAGAAAACTACAGTGGGTTATGTTTTAGGACCTCTCTGTCATTTGTTTTTCAGGTAGCATAACTACTAATTTTGTGATGTGTATCAAAGTTAAACATTGTTCTTTGCTATAATATAGCAGTTTTATAACATACATGTATGCGTATATTATATGGTAATTATATTATTTATATAAACATTGCATTATATTTATTTATATATAATTTATACCTCTATAACTCACTAGACTTTTTTTGTAGACATTTGAGTGATGAAACATTTTCAATAATTAAGCTAACTTATATATGATTTTATAACTTTAGCACTTGTAGAAACCCTCTGGATGGGATTTGAGAAACTGTTTTTGACTAGCTTTACTTTTGGAGTAAATAATAATAAAGTGGGTTTTCATCTATATTATGTTCATGAAAAGAGCCTGTCATGGTCCCTTTCCCATTTCTGAGACAAAATACCTGAAACTCACAGTCTAAAGGAGGAGAGGCTCATGTTCGTTCACCATTTTACTCTGCGGTCGACTGGCTCCAAGGCAGAAACAGGCGGCAAAGGCCGTGGCAGATAAAAAGTTCCCCAGTGCAGGGCAGCCCGGAAGCAGAGAGAGAAGGGAGGGACCCAGGATGAAAATTGACCCCTCCAGGTTACACATCCCAGAGACCCAGCTCTAACCAGGCCCCACCTCCTGATAGCACTGCAGCTATTAAAGTCACAGCACGTGAACCCACTGAGGAGTGTGATGCTGCCAGGCTCAGATCGCCCTCCACACACATGAGGCGTCTGTGGAAGTTTAATCTAAATCACAACAAAGCCTGATCCCACTAATATGGCAAGGATGCATATTCATATTTCTAAATCTCACCCTATGAGGTAGTTCCTGTGACTCTTCATAGCCTCCTATGTATTTAACAAACTGAACTAACAGAAAGATGATTGAAGAATGTGATCGATTATTACACAGATCTTCAAATACATTGCCAGTTAACTTCTGTCTTTTAAAATATGACACCTCCTTGCAAACGCTTGTTACATTGTTGTTAATTTATAAAACACTACTTAGTGTACCACAAATATTTGAATAAGGGGATTGGACTATATTTAAATTATGTATGTACCTAGATTTGTAGCCAAAATGTCTTTTCCAGAAAAGTTAAGCAGTGGTCTTTTCTAGAAAACTTTTGTGTGTCCTTCTAGATTATGTCAACTCATTCAGGCTGCTATAGCAAAAGACTACTCATAAAACAATCGAATTTGTCACTCATAATTCTAGAGACTGAGAACATTAAGTCTGCACTAACAAACTTGGTATATGTTGCCCCTGTCTGTGTTCTCACATGGTGGAAGGGGCCATGCAGATATCCGTGGCCTCTTTTATATTGGCACTAATTCTATTCATGAGAGAAGAGCCCTCATTACTTAATTACCTCAGGCTACACCTTCTAACTCTGTTAGTTTGGAGCCTAGGTTTTAACCTGTGAATTTGAAGTGTGTGTGTGTGTGTGTGTGTGTGTGTGTGTGTGTGTGTGTGTGTATGTGTAGCGGGGTGGAAATGGGGGATACAAACATTTAGACCATAGCACAAGTCTAGCATACAACTGTGATCCGAAATCCATGATGGACTTTTTAATACTTCAAAGCGATCTGAAGAACGACAAAGACTGAGGGCAATCCTTGGTCAGCAGAGGAGAAAATCGGCAGATGAGGGGAATGGGTCTTATCCTTGGGAAAGGTCAGGGACAGCGAAGCTACAGGAGAGTCTGCATTTGAACCTGAATGATGTCTAACAGTCAACTGCTGTGTTTATGGCAGAAGCTGCTTCTGTCTTCACATGACAGATTTAAGGAACTCTGTTTTGAGAGTATGGTGGGATGGCTTTTATGGGGATAAAGGCTTAGTCTCATAGAAAGAATTGTTCTATTGTCACTTAAATTTATTTGAGTATCTTTCTGAACAAAGTGGTGTGAGTTTTAACACTGAACCTTTGTCTTACCCTAATATGTTCACTACCAAGTTATCAATAGGCCTGCCATGGTCAGACCCAGTGCCCTAAAATGTAGCTATAGAATCACAAATTTGAAGCAGAATACAATTCGTTTTTATTTTAGCTTGCTTGACTCTGACATGATTTCATTTGGAAGCTCTTTCTCTAATTTGATAGCAACTTTATTGCCTGTATTAGTCAGCTTTCCATTGCTGTGAGAAAATACCTGAGAAAATTAGTTTAAAGGAAGAAAGATTTATTTTGGTTCATGGTTTCAGAAATTTCAGTCCATGGTCAGCTCCACTGCTTTCAAGCCCATGGTGAGGCAGAAACATCGTAGTGGAGGATCACGTGTGAAACGAGCTGCTCAGCTCATGCCAGCCAAGAGTCAAAGAGAAAAGAGCTTGCTTTTGTGACAAAGGGTCCTCCCCCAAATTCACTAAGCTATCAATCCATAGATAATTAATCCATCTGTGAGGGCACAATTCTTATGATCCCGTCATATACCAAAGGCCCCACCTCTAAACATCGTTGCATTGAGACCAAGCCTTCAACACTTGAACTTCTGGGAGACAGTTAAGTACCAAACCATAATGATGCCTAATGTTTTGATTGGTACAAAAACATAGAAGCTGCAGTTCTTCTCTGTGTTTGTTCAAAAGAAATACTGACCTGGATATGTTGGTGCATGCCTTCAGGCACTTACCAGAAGGCTGAGGTATAAAGGTCACCATGAGTTTGAGGCCAGTCTAGACTATATAGTGGGTTCAAGGCCAGCCTGAGCTACATAGCAAGATTATGTCAAAAAAAAAAAAAGAAAGAAAGAAAGAAAAGAAGAAAAGAAACAAAAAGAAATACTAGATGTCTATATGTCTTGATCCTGTGAACATTTCTTTCCACTGTTGTGACCATTAATAGGTGACCACTGATAGGAAGGGTTGGAAGTTCTCAGTGGTAGCTCAAAGTTAATACTGTCTCTAATAAGAATCATCTCTTTACTTGATCTCAGTTATACATGCTAAAAATATCTTCCAACGTTTAGAATCATTATCTGTTAATTGAGACTGACACTATTATCATGACAGAATTATCTCAGCTTGACAGTTGTTAGCTTATAGGGACATATATCACACATTCCCACACATTTAAGGCAGGTTTTAAGTATCAACAAGGAAGATTAGATAGTCATGTTAGTTTGCAAACATGATTTTTGCTTCATTGATAAACATATGCTCTTTTGTGGATTTTGTGGAAACTTTTCAATGTAGTGTTTCATTTTCAAATCTGTCATAAAGAATTACTCGCTCCTGAATGTAGATGTGTTAGAATGACAGCATTGTCTGATGCCACACAATCATAACACAGTAGGCACAGTAAGCTTCTGATATTTTACGTCCCCCTTTTTAGCATTTCTGAAATTTCTTCCAACATTGCTTCTCTTTACCAAAGAGTTCGGGTGTCATATCCGTTTCTTCAAGTGACTGCTTCTATCCAACTTTCAAGTAGTGTAATTGTTTTGAGTAGAGGAGGTGTGACAGTCCACATTCCCAAACACCTCACTTCTGGGCTGCCATTGCAGGGCCATAGGGTAAGTCCTTCTAGGCATCTGTTATCAAGTAGTGTCCTCTGATGATTACTATATTCTTTGGTTTGGACACTGTGGTTGAATGAACTTTTCCAGTTTGTTCTGCTCCTTACTCTGCTCCTCCTGAATGTGATGGGATCTGGCTATCTCTTGTCTAACAGGTCCTTGCGGTTCTCTCTGTGTCTCTGTCTCAGGCTCATTCTCTCTCGATCTCTCTCTTTCTAGTGTGTCCTAGTCAGTTTCTCCTTTTGTTAATAGCAATACTGTAGCCTGTACAAATTATAAATAAATATGTTTATGTTGGTTTGTGGTTCTGGCGCGGTGTTGAAGGGTAACATCTGGGGACAGAGTTTCTGCTGGCAGAATCCTGAGCCATAAGGAGGATTGTGTGGCCAGAGTCAGCGACTGTGCAAGAGACCCAATAAAACTGACTTTTATTTATTTAAAAATTTTTATTGGTCGGTGTTTGCTGTACATCACGTTCATTTTTGAGAAATAGTGCATTTGTGTAGCATAATTTTTACATCTTTGCTCCCTCTTGTTCCCCATCTCTGTGATCTCTTCCCTGTCTCTGACAAGTCTACTTTTCTGTTTTGTTTTGTTTTAAAAAGAAAAAAACAGAAAAATCAAGAAGCAGACAAGCAATTAAAAAACAACAAAAGCAAAATGGCAAAAACAACAACAACAAAAACCAATGGTGACATAGGATTTCAAACTAAGATGATAGAAATTTAACACTGGTTGTTATGTTGCATATTTGCATCTTCAAAGTAATTGCTTAGGCTACTGGAGACAGGCATGCAAGATTGATCAAACAATATACTCTCCCTGTGAGCCATTTCTTTCCCTTTTACCATATCTAGTGTAACTTTTGGATCTTATTTACTCTTCCAGTTTCTTATACTAGTGAGACAATATGATGTTTATACCTGCAAGTCTGATTTATTTCACTTATGAGTATGATTTCTAGTTGCATCCATTTACATATAAAAGCCTCAAATTTATCATTTTTTTATTTTGAAGAGAATAAAACAAAATGAGATAAAAGAAAATAGTCAATCAAAACAAAAGGATGAACATGGTACATGACTTAAAAACAAAATACAAAAATCAATAATGCCTTCCATAATGCCTCTTATCTTCAAAAGAATTGCCCATATCACCGGGCATAATAAAATTGAACAAAACAGTACAGAATAAAGCCAATAAAAACAAAAAATTGGAGACATTATAAGACTTCAAAAGAAGATAATAGTCAAACCAGAATGGGTATTGTAGTGTATCTTATTCTCTTCTAAGTAGTTACCTATACCTTCAGACTTGATACTATCAAACAAAACAGAATAGAATAAAATCAGCCAAAACAAAACAGTGAAAGCAATACAGGGCTTCAAATCAAGCTAATAGGAAATCAAAAATAGTTATCATAATATATTCTGCTATCTTTGGAATAGCTGTCCATGCCATCAAATCTAATAAAAGTAGACAAACTGAAACAGAATAAAACCATACAGAACAATGAAAACAATATGGGTTTCAAATCATGATAATAGATTAATAATGGCCACTGCCTCCCCTTTTTAGACAGTTCCTCCCCTTTCACTTTTACAGGGTGCGTTGTACATTTTGGATCCCACTAACTCCTTTAGTTTTTATATTAGGGAGGCAAACCACTGTTCACCTGATTCTGAAACTTTTTACCCCTAAATTTGGTCTCAAGTTGTATCCATTTACCTACAGGAGCTTCAAGGTTTCTTTCTTTATAGCTGAGTAGTTCTCTGTTGTATAAAAGTGTCATGGGTTTCTAACCAATCTGCAGCTGATGGGCAAGCTACCCCCACTTTTTTCTGGTTCCCTGTTACATAGAACATTGCTTTCTCATCTTTGACTTTCAGTCTATAAACCCTCTTTCAGGTTAATTATATTTCTTATATAGAGCATATTGCTGGACCTTATCTCTTGATCCATTCTGTCTGTGTTTCTTTTTATTAGTGTAACGAGGCCATCTATATTAGCGATTATGGCCAACCTTCTCTGCTTCATCTCTGCCATGCTATTTTTCTGCCTTTGGTTGTCTACTTTTCCCCTTCACTCCACTGTCTGCCCTGTTCAGTGAGCCCCTTCTGCTGCTGTTCCTGAAACCATGGTCTTTTTTCTCTCTTTGTAGACTGTTCTTCAGTATTTTTTGTAGGGTTGGATTGGTGGTCATGAACTCTTTCAGTTCCTCTTTGTCATGGAAGCCTCTTGTTTCTCCATTAATTTTGAAAGAAGTTTTGCAGGGTACATCAGTCTGAGTTGGAAGTTATTTTCTTTCAGGACTTGGAATACTTTACTCCAAGGTCTTCTTGATTTGATGGTTTGTGTCAAGAAGTCTGTCATGATTCTGATGGGTTTTCCTTTATAGGTGATCTATTTCTTTTCTCTGACAGCTTTTAATATTCTGTTCTTGCATTGAATTTCTGGGATCTTGATTATTATATGCCTGGGTATAGATCTATTTTGGTAATAGCTGGCTGGAGTTCTGTATGCCTCCCTTATCTGAATATCATTTCCTTTTCCTATGCTTGGGAAATTTTCTTTAATTATTTCTGTAAATAGCCTTTGTATTTTATTTGTGTTTACCCCTGCTTCTTTACTCACATTTTTTATTCTTAAGTTATACTCCCTCTTGTCATCTTGTAGTGGGTTTATCATTTATTATGGTTGAGTAGTATTTCATTGTATAAAAATACCATATCTTTTTGACTGTTCATCAGTTGATGAACATTTGGGTTGTTATCAAGATTTGTCCATTACAAATTGTACAGCTATAAACATGGGTGCACATATATCACTGTGGTATGTTTTCAATTCTTCTGAGAGAATACCCAGAAGGAGAATAGTTGCATCAAGTGTATCCTCTAATCTTAGATTTTTTTGAAGAGTCTCCATACTGATTTCCACAATGGTTGTACCAGTCTACTCTCCCACCAATAATGAAGAAGAGTTCATTTTTCCCCATAGTCTTACCAGTATTTGTTATTGGTTAGTTTCTGATGTTAGCCATTCTTTTGGAAGTGAGATGACATGTATTAATTTGTATTTCTCAAATGACCAATTATATTGAACATGTTCTCATATATTTATATACTATTGGTGTTTCTTTATCTGAGACTTATGTATTTTTCTCAGATGAAGTTTAAATTTGAGATGCCTGATTTTTTTCAATTCTTTATATGTTCTAGATAAAAATTCTTTGTCTGAGGGACAGTTAACAAAAATATTTTACCCATCTGTGGGTTTTCTTTTCACTCTATTGGCAATTTCTTTTAATGTGAAAAAACATTTTATTAAGAGGAGATCCCAGTTGTTGATTCTTTTCAGGGTCTTCTATGTAAATTATTATGTCATCTAAAAATAATGATAATTTCACTTCTTCCTTTCCTATCTTTATTTCTTTTCTCTCTTTTGTCTAATTGCTCTGACTGACATTTCCAGAACTATTTTGAATGGGAGTGGTGATAGTGGACAACCCCTATGTTGTTCCTGATTTTAGAGTGAAAGCTTTCAGTTTTTGACCATTTAGTATAATGCTGGCTGTTGGTTTGTTACGGATGGCTTTTATCAGATTGAGGTAAAGACCATCTATTCTGATTTTCTCTAGGGTTTTTACCATAAATGAGCATTGGACTTTATCAAAAGATTTTTCCGCATCTATTGAGATAATCATGTGATTTTTGTCTTTTGCTCTCTTAATAGGGTGTATTGCATATATTGACTTACACATTCCTGCATTCCTGGGATGAATCCTACTTGGTCATTGTGTATAATCTTCTTGCTAATTTGCTGCATTCTCTGATAGTGTTTTATTGAGGATTTTTGCATCTATATTCATTTGAGAGATTGACCAGTAATTTTTTTTGGTTGAGTCTTTCTCTGGTTTTGGTATTAGAGTAATATTTGCCTTCCCAAATGAGTTAGGGAGAATTATTTCCCTTTCAATTTCATTAAAGAGGTTGAGTAGTATTAGTATTAAGTTATCTCTAAATTTCTTGCAGAATTTAGCTGTGAATCCACCAGGACCTGGGCTTTTTGTTGTTGTTGTTTTTAATTATGTTTTCAATTTCATTAGCTGATATTGGGTTATTCAAAAGTTTTGTGTGTTTTTGATCCAGCATCAGTAATTCATATGTTTCTAGGAATCTGTTCTTTTCTTCTGTGTTTTTGATGCTATGAGAATAAAAGCCTATGTCTCTTGTACTTGATTGGGATGGGCTGGAAGTTTGAGACTGCATTTTGTTCTTTCATTTTGGCCTTTTCCTGTGTTCCCTGAATTAGTGGAATGTCAAGTCCTAGTTGCTTCCTGAGCCCTCAGTCTGTCCAGCCATGGGCCTCAATGAGGATTGCCGATGGCTGCAGTTGTCCCAGACTCCTCATTCCTGTGGGCTTCAGAGATGGTTCCCGGGTGTGGGTGAGTCGCTGGCTGCAGCTTCCCAGCCCCTGCAGGCCTTGTGGATTCCTGCATGACTGCATGTAGCTGGATGCAGACTTCAGGTACCCATGGCCTCAACAAGGGTTCCTGGCTGACTGTGGGATGCTGGCAGCAGACTCCCAGTACCTGTGGTCTCATGGAGACTTGCTGAGCACAGACTGGTTGTCCGCACGGGCTTCAGGAATGGTTCTAGGGTGTGGGCAGGTGGGGGAGTGGACGCCCAATCCCCCTGGTGTTCACTGAGGGTTCCTGGATGACTGCAGGTCACTGGGTGCAGACTCCTGGTACCTGAGGGCCTCAGAGATGGTACCAGTTGTAGGCAGGTTGTGGGGCACACACTCCCAGTCTCTGCAGGCCTCACCAAGGGTTCTGGGTTGACTGCCAAGTCTGCCTTTTATGACAGACCTACTCTTGAGAGAACTGGTAACCCCTTAAAAAATGTCAGTCACATGAGTGGGAGCCCTGATCACCTCTTAAAGTCGCACTTGATTGCACTTCCTAGTATCTCATAATGAGATTAAATTTCAACATGAATTTCAGAGACAACAGACCATATTCAAACCGCAGCACTTTCCTTTTTCTGGTTTCCTCTCTTCCCCTGTCCAGACTAAACTGTGGTCTAGTTTCTATCAAAATCTTATTTATTCTTGTTTCCATCCTCCTGTCTTATCATTTTATGAAATCCTCAGCTATCATCTGTTCTTCAGTAAGGCTAAGACTAATTGGAAAAATAACATGGTAAAACTGAACATTAGCTTGATAATTCATAATCTGAGCACTGTTGGTCAATCGCTTCCTCTCTCTTCCACCTCTGCAATGATAAAAACTCCACACAGGATCTGCAAACCTTACTTAATTCCACTTCCTGTCAAAGCAAATAGCCTACTTTGAATTCTACGAAATTTAGGTCTTCAGATGTGATCTCATTCCACCTTCCCCTCTCCTTAGTCACATCCTGAATGCACCCTACTCAGCCTGCTCTTCTCCCTTGATTCTCAGAGGAGGAGGTTTTTCTCTTGTTTAAGACCAACACATCACCTATGGTATCGGTCTCATTTCCTACCCACTCTTCTTAGATGTGATTCCATCAATTATTATTTTGTCTTTCTGTGCTGTAAACCTTTTAACCCTAGCTCCATCAATGATTCATTTTATGACCTTTAGAAATTTTTCTGACTATTGTGGATCTCAGTTACCTTTATTGTAAAACTGTCATGATAGTACCCATTTCTTAGGGTTTTCGTGACAGTATATTTGAAATACCGAGTACATAATAATTAGTCAATGCCTGTTATATAATAATTGCTAACTAAATGTTAGATATTTTATTATGTTTTTATTGCTTATAAATCATCACAAACTTGGAAAATCCAAGGATTTGAGGTACAGTTTAGAGGTGGAGCATTTGCCTAGCATGTCTGAAGACTTGGGTTCAATCCTAGTAATACAGCCAGCAATAAAATACACGTTTATTACTTCTAGTTTCTGTGACACAGGACTATGAGTTTGGTTTAACGGCTTAACTCACCTAGGCAGAGTGAGAATTAAGGTGAGAATTGGGGCTTCTGTGTTACTTGTGACTTGGGGTTCTCTTCCCATCTTTTTAGGTCATGGGCCAAATTCAGTCCTTTCTGTTGTAGGAATGAGATCTCTGTTTTCTCATTGGCTGCTGGCAAGGACTTCTCCAAAGCAAGAGACTGTTCTTAGGTTCTTGCTTATGGCTCCTTATTGTTACAATGGTAGTTTATTATTTCTTCTTACTGGTCAAAATGCAGCATCTACCTGAAACTTCACCTTATTCTGAAAAAATGTGGCTAATTAGGTCAAGACAATGTAGGTTAATCCCTCATCTGATTTACTCAAGCCTCTAGGGTAGTATTGTAATCAAGGGAGTGATATGCCTCCCAGTCTATGGTTACAGTTACACTCAGATCAAAGGGAGTAGATTCTGCAAGAATGGATCTTGGGACCGTCTTAGAATTGCCTTCCAGAGCCATTAATAGTAGTTACTATCACTATTATTGTTAGCACTAGTAATGCTGCTAGTACAACTTTTACTATTTATTAGCCTCAATTGTGCTCCAGCTAAGCACTGCCCAGTAGAAATGTTAAATGCATCTCACATATGATTTTATATTTTCAAGCCACACTTCAAAGAAAAGCAAAAGGAAACATATCATATTGATTTTAATAAAATATTTTATTTAGCACATTGTATTCAAATTTTGAACTTCATTTTACTCCATATAAAATAATCATTAGGACATTTTATAATTCTCTCTTAATACTAAATCTTTAAACTCAGGAGTGAACTTGACTCAGTGCAGCTCAGTTGGTACTGGACACATTTCAAACCCTCAGCCGCATGATGGGGTGCTGGTGTGTTGGGCAGCACAGCTCTAATTGATGTTAGAAACAAATACACAAAATTTCCTCCTGAGTTTGAGTTAACTCCAAAAAACACAGTTTCCTTTTTTCTTTTTTAAATATGCCTGTTTGCTTCGTTTTACTTCTCAAAACAATTATGTTATTGCACTCAACTTTCTACTGAAACTCTTCTCACTGTGGTCACAACTTGGTCCCAAATTACCAACTAGAATCATCACTTTCCTAATCATCATAAAAAATTTCTGTGGTAGTTTTCGTGCTTGTTGATTCATCTGTCTGTGTAGGTTCTAATTTTTTCCTTTGTGGGAGCTGGAATTCACTGAATCCTTTTTGAATGCCTTCACCCTTCTTATAGGTCTTCCTTAGGAGTTCCTATTTTATTCCTGTTGTTTTAGATGCTGTTCCTATGTTTAATCCTTTGTGTCTGTCCCTTCAAGTGGTCTCTCTGTTTAGTTTATCTATGCCTGTCTTTTAATTATCACTCCTTTATAGCTAATTTAAATGCATACATTTCACATCCAGACTATTAAGACTCTATGATATGTCTTTGTAATTTTCTGGAAAATACCATGACTATGAAGATCTCAATCTCTCTTTCTCCCCAACACACACACACATACACACACACACACAGAGAGAGAGATAGAGAGAGAGAGACCCCAATACTTACTTCGTTCCTTTGAAAATATATCTTGTTTGATTTTTTCTTCCACTCCATCCATATTTTCTAGTTTGTACTTTCCACGCCTCTGACCAAACTATTGTTTTAGCCACTTGGCACATTCTATTTCATTCATATCCTGTACAAGAAAATCCTGTGCAAGAAAAACAAAAACAAAACAAATACAGTTCCTGCCAATGGAACTTGTGCATGGCTAGATTGCCCTAACATCCTATTTGAGGAGTCTCACAGCCAAAATCACTCTGCTTAATATGAGGTGAATATTTTCACATTCAGGGAATAGCTTTTTGTGGTGCTCTGTAGGTGCAGACTGTGTCCATCCTGTTTTTCTGCCACCTTCACCACATGCCTTTCAAGGTTGCTACAGAAGCAGGAAAAACAGTGAAGCAAGACGAGGGAGGTCTCTACTGCCTAAGTGTGTACGCAAGAGCTGCATAATCTATCTGCCCACTTTTCCACTAACTGTCAATGACCTGGGAAATGCAGTCTCCTGGTATTCTAGAAAAGCATGTGTATGGCTTAGGAATGAATCACTGGCTCTTGTCCACACTCAGTTTGTTTCTGGTTTTCCAGTAAACTCTCCCTACAGGTGTCATGGATCTAAAGAGAAAAGCAGACACTTGTTTCAGGTAGTTATTGGCTCCTTTTAAAACCTCTGAGAAAGATGGTCGCTATCTGGTCCTTTTCCATGTCTCTAGCGTCATCTGTCTCCTGATGTTTTAACACACTGCATTTGCTTGCTATTCCTCCAAGCTTAGGCCACCCTGCACCTCTTTTTACCACTTGCTTTTCCAGCAGGCTGAAGCTACTTTCTCTTTAGCCTCAGGTCCAATACCGCTCTTCCAGAGTGACTTCTCTGTGTCTGTCCTCTAGAATGTGTGTGCCTCTCCTTTTTGAGCCTCTGTGCATACCTCTGATGATAATTATCTGAATTTCCTGTTTTCCCCTTATCATCTCTCTGGCCTTTGAGGTTCTTGAGGGCAGCACGCTTTGCTGCTACGCAGCTCCTCAGGAATTGCAGAGTGACTGGCACAGAGCTCAGCCATGTTTTACTGGATGAGTCAGCTTTCTGTCGTTGGTGGAAACTATTTGGGATACACAAATTAAAGGAGGAAAGATGTATTTTGTCTCACAAGCTCAGAGATTTCAGTCCACGGTTGGATGGATCTACGGAAAAACATCATGGCAGAAAGGTATAATGCAAGAAAGCTGCTTATGTTATTATAACCAGAATGCAGAGGCAGTGAGGGAAAGCCAGAGAGAGAAGGTAGGGGCATGAATATGCCCCTACACGCTACACTGCCTACCAGCTACTTTCTCCAGCCAGGCCTGTGTCCTAACAGCACATTGAGCTCTGGGGTTAACGAGAGACAGAGAGAGAGATAGAGAGAGAGAGAGAGAGACAGAGAGACAGAGAAAGAGAGACAGAGACAGAGACAGAGACAGAGACAGAGACAGGGAGAGAGACAGACAGAGAGAGAGACAGATAGACAGAGATAAATATGTAAGTCTGTGTACTGGTTTTTTAAAAAAAAAATAAGAGGAAACTTTTAAAAAGTCCCTTCCAGATAGATTTAGGAAAGAGAGAAAAGAAAACAGATGAAACAAATAACAGAGAAAGTGAATGGCTATGGAGCCAAAACAACAAAGGTGGAAATTA
The DNA here is from genome assembly GCA_004027455.1 of Hydrochoerus hydrochaeris. NCBI lineage: Eukaryota > Metazoa > Chordata > Mammalia > Rodentia > Hydrochaeridae > Hydrochoerus > Hydrochoerus hydrochaeris. The sequence continues at coordinate 711,981 of PVLA01000054.1, forward strand.
GACTTCCCAGGAAAAAGAACACTTTGCTCTGAGACCAGAAACAACAACATGAGCAGTTCGTTGAGGGAGGGATGATTGAAGAAGTCCAGGGCATTCAAATATGAGAGTTTCAGAATTTTTAGCATTTGAAGTGTGAGGGCCGTTCCAGTTTTCAAGAGAGGAAGGAGGTAAAAGGCTAAGGTGAACACCAGCAAGGTGTCTTGGAAAATGCATGAGCCAATGAATCAAGGATAAAAATTGGTGCAGACTTCTTGAGCAAGAATTGGGAAACTGGCCTCTCAAACAAATCTATCCTGTGGCCAGTCATGTAGCCTTTGTTTAAATATGAATCTTACATTTTTAAGCAGTTGTTTTAAAAGTCAGAGAATAAGAATTAATGAATAATTCAGGCCATGTGTGACTTACAAAATCTAAAATATTTAGTGAGGGCTAGAAAATGTTTTTCAGGCTAGCCAGTTGAGGGTAAAATCCCTGAGCTCCTAGCAGAAATCTTTGTTCTAAAAGCAGTTAGTAGTCTGTTTAAAAATGATCGTGGCAAGTTTAATTTCTCAGTAGTCACTCGGTGTGATGGTGGTACTTATACAGGTGTTTGCTCTCACATTATTTATTATACTTAGTGAGACGAGCTGACTCTAAAAATAAGTGCTGACTGGCAGTATTTGTTAATTTCCATGATGTAAATACTCCCACGGTAGGTAACTTCAAATTATGAAGATGATGTCATTGAGTTTTTGGGGAGAAATATGTGGAATTTGTTTCCATAATCCACTCTATTTCCTGATTATTACAAAATCAACATTATTATGTCATAGACTCTTTCTCTATGTGTATTTTATTTCACAATGGAAAATAGGGCCTTTTGAAGGAGAAAGAATTAGGGAAATCTAATTCTCTACATTGTGCTGTCATTGAGTTTATACCTGGTAAGGAACTACAGTTTGTAGAAATAGCCAGTGCTGTTTCATAATGTGTGGCTTTTCTGACCACTTCCAGGAAATAAATTACATTGACTAAGGTGTAGAGAATGGTGACAAGTTGCTGCTTCCATTTCTTATATCCTCCCTCTAGGGCTAAAGTGATGGGAGATCAGTCTTAGTGAAGCGATTAGCTCTTGTTTCCTTCCTGGGGCACAGTATACACTTGGGGATGTGAGAACTGTATCTGGAAATACATTCCTCATGTTGCCCAGCCTTTTTAGAGGTTAGAGTAAATGGTAAAGCCTAGAAGCTGAAGGATATAATTGGAAGTGATCTAGTTCAGTTTGTATCACAGCAGAATTAGGAACTACATCCCGACATGCCTCTTTCTCTAGAAGAGAAGCTGACTCTGAAAACATTCTCTTCCCCACCATTTCTTCAAGGGAGTTTATTGCTGCAGTTGAACAGCATCCCTTCTCTAAGCTATTCTGTATTCGGTTTCTCTGATACGAAATTTCCTTTAAGTTCTTGCTTTGACTTTCACAAGAACTATATGTTTCTGCTGCACTAAGGATCCCACACTCATATCTTTGGCCTTATTTTCTTATGCTTTGTAGCAACTCACTACATTTTTTAAAATCATATTTTCTGCTACAAGAAAGTCTTAATCTCTATAGACCTTAAAAAAATCTCACTGTAAACCATGATGGTTTTTAAGAGTTAACAAAGTCTAAAAGCTGTTCATCTCTTCTCAGGGAATAGCTGTGGACACTCCGCTAGACCCGAGGACGATGGTTCAGGCTAATCAGTGTAGATGATTCCCACTAGAGTTTCATGCTTCTGTGAAGAAGTGTTTCATTAAAATTTTTTCAACTGCTTTTAATCAGTGTAAGCTTTGATTAAAAATGGAATGAAAAAGTAAAAAATACCCAAGGCATTTTAACATTGAGAGTAGAAAGATGAAATGATTATATATAATAGAACGGAGATTTGTTTGGCTAATTTCTTAGGCAAAATCATGAAAATAAGTAAATTTAAGAAAAATATGAAAATAGGTATTTGAGCAAAATACACTCACACCAAACAATGAGAGACCCAACCACATTTTCCATTTAGCTAGTTTGAGTTTTATTCTGGGGCATATAACTTCTACTAAAATGTATATGTCAGGGGAGCAACTCCTTCAGTTTCCATCACTGAAGGTTTTCAGCCCATTATCTAACACCTCATGGTGTTTCCTGTAACTGAGAGAAGCTAATACTATGTGGTACACATTTGGACCACTTATGTTTTTGTTTTGTTTTATTTTGTTTTACCTACTTGCCAGTTTTTTGCTACATTCTACATAAGTAAATGTATTGCTGCTATCTTTAGGAATAATGGATTCATTAATCTAAAGTGTAAAAGAAGTTTAAAGATAACTGATAGCTTTCTAAAAATCAAATAAGAGATGTCTTTTTTTAAGGCTAAGGACATTAGAGCAACAATTTCTAAAGCTCAGAGAGTTTCATATATCTTAGTTGAACCATGAGTTATTGGTTTCAGATATATAAACTTTATGATTTAGAATGAGAAAGAGAATTTTGTTTCATCTTCTCTCATTCTTTAAATGGACTAATTCTTTTTAAGTTTAAGTTTTTACATTTAAATAAGAATGATCTTGAATTGATATTAGAAATGAACATGTTTGTAAAATATAGCAACCATGAATATTAGCTCTTAAAACCTAAGTTTGTCCTTCATAAACTGGAATATTGTATTTTAAAAATACTGCCATATGTGGTATATCAAAATTCCATATTTTTTTTTTTTGTAAAATGGAAGTTATTCAAAGTGATCATTTGTAGTTCCATATATTTTTAAAACCAAACATTTGTGAATGTGTGACTTACGCTAGGTCTTCGGACCTAGCCTAAGTTCATAATTGCCTAGAAAGTATTGCGATCTCTTACCTGTCTCATGTCTCCTCCCCAACTGCAGTACCATGTCTCAGTCCTCCACTGAGCAGTGATGTCACCACCTCCTGCTCAGGGCTCTGTGAAGTCTCTTCTTAGCTGGTTAAAGGAGCCTCCTTTGCAGCACAGCAAGTGAATAACTGCCAAGTTTGAGCCACTTGCCCCATCTCTGAAAGTGGTAGCTAGACTCTCACAGAGTGCCACATAAAAATTCTTAATTACTTTTATTTTTTAAAAATGCTTTAGAATGTTGCTATCAAGAATGTGTCTTAAATATGCCTGCATTTCCAGTTTTGATTTTAGGGAAAAGAATGATGCCGTTTACTGTGATGAAGAAATGATATTTGGGGGTTTTAGGGTTTTTTTTTTGCTTTTGTTTTCGTTTTGCTTTGTGTATGATTGATTCATTCCCATCATAGTAGGGTGGGGAATGAGGTAGAGATTAGGGCTGGGGCAAATGGGACAACTAACTGGCAGAATGTGTCAGAAGTCAAAAAACCCCAAGATGGCTCCATGGCTCCTGAGTACGGTATATAGAACCAATCAGAAAAGCGATATTTTCAGTCCCTCATTTCAATCTGGTGTCGTTTTCAGGACCAATCAGAAAAGCGATTATTTTTAATCCACCATTAACTTCTGGCAGGAAGCCACGCAAGTCTTTCAATAGAGCAGTTTATTCTGGCTCCAAGCCAAGGGAGGTTTTGGTAGGACAAATGTCCTGATGCCTAAGTTGCATGGGGAAGAAGCCAATCCAGGAACTTTGAATACAAAAACCACATTTCCTTTACCCTCGCGGCCCTGTGAGTCTGTTCACCGGCCTGCTCCTGCCTTGCTGAGTGCACCTACTTCCTGCCTTAAATAGATGTACACTTTCCTTGCCTTTTCCGTGTGTCTTGTCCAACTCTTCAAGACATCAAAACCTACAGAGAATCCCTTAAAACCTTCGATCTGCTGACAGGAGATGGTATAGAAACTGGTCCCCGCTCTACCATCTGCATGAATTTTGCATCTAAACAGGGAAGGGGATCTGAACAGTTCTTTACTCCAATTTACTTTTTGGAGGCTGTTTCCAGGTTTTCTTTTTCATCTCCTTCTTGCTCTTTATGGTCCACTGAACTTCAACTTGAAGTCTTATTCTTATTTTCTCTATGTTCCCCTGGATTGCAATTTTAATCTTCTCAGGTCTACCCTCCAGAGGAGTTTGACATCAGCTCCTCTTTTTCCTCTATTTCCTCTATTTCCAACCTGAAGGATGAGCACAGTTACTCAGGTGCCCATCCACAGAGCCTGTGTTCAACCCTAGGCGTGTCATTGTTCACAAAATAATAAATAAACAAAAATCAAAATGAGCTGGGAGCACAGGACAGCACACAAGTGACTCCCAAAGCAGTGATGAGGATGAGTCAGTGCTTAGATCCTTAAAATAAATTGCAGGTTCGCTGACTCTTTTTGAAGGGAAAAATTTTCAAGACAAGTCTGTAAGTAGCATAAAAGAATTTATTAATCAGAAATTCAAAAGTACGCACTCAAGGAAATAAAGAGTGTGGACCCTCAGTAGAGCAGTGTGTCGCAGTCTGGACCTGGGTGTATTTATGGGAGGTTTGGGAGTGGAAACCTGTATAGCTGGTGAGTATATGGAAAGTAGGATTTGGTTGTGAGTGAAGAGCGAAAGCCTGTTCGTAGGTGACAGTCCTCACAGATGACAGAGCTGCAGCCCACGCAGAGGGAAAGGCTATTCTCAAGTGAAAAGATGGTTTATTCCATTAGAGGATAACAGATAATGGAAAGATTCCATTTGTAGGTAGAAGGAAAATGCCCAGGCTTATTGTGTTTGGAAGAAAAGAAAAAAGAAATTTAAGCTGGGTTTGTGTCCTGAAGCTGCAGTTTTTATTTTTAAAATCATGATATGCCTCATCTCCTGCTTATCTATCTTTATTTCTTCTGTCCCAACTCTGGTGGAAGATATCTTTAGCCTGACATGTTGCGGTTGAAATGCCCAAATGCTCAGGAAAAGTTTGTGTTGGTAATAAAGATTTACTGGTCATCACCATGCAGAGAAGTAAACATTGGCTCAAGAAGCTGTCAGAGGGTATTAAACATCTTTTGTGTTTCTTAATAAACAAAACAAAAAATTAAATTAAATTTTACCATTTCAGTTCCCATTCTACCTTAATATCCACTCATTATAGGAGTGTAAATCACTAAAAGGAGCAAAATTATAGCAAGCTAAGTTACATTTTGTCATGATAACATAAAGACAATGTTTCCACAGTTGTCCTTGGAAGTTTGTTCTACCTCTAACAAACTAAGTATAATACTTGTTTCATTTTCTTTGCATCTGCGTTGTTTCATCAGGTTGTGCTGTCATAAAGTTGACTTACATTCTTAATTTGTTTTCATGGTAGAATCACTGCCATATTTGGAAGAATTGTTGCAAAGTGAAAAACAGAATAGGAAATGCACTAGTTTTACAAATAGAACTTTTGTTCTTTTTAAACATCAGATTATTAAAGGAGTGTTTCTAAAACTTTTTTTATAAATCTCTTTTGAATCCCAGGTATTGCAATTTCAGATGAACTTGATAAGGTAAGTTGAATATATATATATAACGAAAATAAAGTGTAAAACATATTTTAATCCATCATATATATGAAAAAACTTTCTCAACTATACAAAATGTCCAAATATAATTTGTTTGGTCTTAATGTTGTAAAACTTTCAAAGTTACTTGCTTATATTCATCGATGAAAATTATTTCATGAACTATATGTCACATACTCTCTTGCATCATGGCCTTCAAAATTTGGCTACAAAAAAACAATTAGTTTAATGACTAAACTACTATCTTGAAATAATAATATACTGTGTAAATTATTTAGATTTGTATGATGATATGGAAGATATTGCACTTGTAATTTTCTGTTACAACCCTTTGGAAACTTTAGTCATTTAGATTTTTTTTGTTGCTTTAATTTTCCAAGACGCCAAGAGACTAAGCTGATGATTTAAACTGCATTGATACCTGTGATAGCTTGCAAGAGTAGGATTACACAGGACTGTCAGTGGAACTGCTCATGGATTGGTTGTCTGCAGTTGTAGAAGGAATCAGTCCGTGACAGTTCTAGGATTGGGAAATGAGCAACCAACCAAATGCACTGTGCTGTCGTTCAACAAAATTGGGAAAACTAGGAAAAGAGAAATTTGTCAGATTGGGTATAAAACCAAGAGTTTGCTTTAAAATTATTTGAGTTATTTGTTAAACAACATGGTTATATAAATTGGTGCTGATGAAAGAGATTTGATTGAGAGACATACTTTTAGTAGTCATTAGGGCATAATTTTTCAGTGATTTTGATTTCATGACTCCTTTCTAATGCTTAATAACTAAAAGAACCCCCCCCCAGACTTTGGCTTATGCAGGATATGTGTATTAATATTTGCCATGGTAAAATTCTAACTGATAAAAATTTTATATGCTTATCATTGTAAAATGGTAGGGATTAAAACCATTACATTAAAAATAACACATGTAAAAATGGTTTATTTTTCAAAGTAAAATATTAATGAGAATGTGGTCTCGATTACTTTGTGAAAATCTCTTTAATGTTTGACTCAAGTGAAAACTAACAGGTTTTTATATCTACTTCTGCATTTAATCTGTTATCTATGTTTCACTGGAAAACTCTGGCATCAATAATATAGAAAGGATGTACAATTTAGAAATTCACCTGATGAACATCAGTCCAGGTATCTTCCTAAATAAAAATATATTAAAATTTGATTTGATGGCTAGATAAACAGATAGGAAATGATAATATACAAAATTGAGATCAAGTAAATCATGACATTTTAAAATAGTAAATGTAATATAAAATCGTATCTTTTTGCAAGTACAATAAAGTTAACACTGTCCCACAAATGAAAATACAACTTCAGAATTTTGTACCATAAAAATGCATTCTGATTCAAGAGATATATGCATGAATAATACTCTCTGGGTTTTTTGTTTTGTGATGCCTGGGACTGAACTCAGGACCCTTTAATAGCCGTCATATACTTTAACAATGATGTCATTTATATATGTACTAACCCTAGCAAAAACTAGACCTTGATTGTTTAGAACAACAAACATGAGAAGTGGGCGTGGTCTCCTGGCTTCGTTCAGCTTTTTCAGGTCCCTTCTGAATGACCCTTACAGCTTTGCATACTTTGTCTCCTTGTGTCCTGACCTTCCTTAGAATTTTCAGGACCTAGTGACCCTATCCTTTGCAGTTATGACCTATGTGATTGTTAAGTACACTACATAATCATTATTTCTTGATTCACTTTCTTTTTCCCCTACACTCTACAGAACCCTGACCACATGACCGCTAAATTAGTTTTGTGGGGTTCCTCTCATCTCCCCTATTTTCCTGTTCTCTGACATGCAGCAGCACAGTTAGTTATAGTTTTTAGGTAAACCAAGGAACTTTAATAATTTTTTTTGTATTGAAATGGATTTGATCTATGCTGGATAAATTATGGATGCCCTGGCAATGGTCAGTTACCATCTTTGGGACCAATCCTTCTCTCATACCCTCTTCTTCCCCCCAGATCTAGGACAGGTAACAAAATTTCACCACTGATGACTTTCATTTACTTATCTAATATTTCTTATTTTGAAAACTAGAAAGAAATTGGTGAATTTTATTTCACTTATATTATTTTGCATTTGTATTGAGGAAGATGCCAGTAGTTTCATAAGTAGCATTTTTATGTCAGTGCATAAAAAATGACTGCACTCTCATGCCTGTTTTCCAAGGGAGCTAGATAACGCAAAGGAACCCCAGGCTTCTGTCAGTCCTGTGCCTGCGGAGCCCTCTGATGAGCCAGGCGCCTGTCCCATAGCACCCCCTGGTGACCATGAAGCTTACAGTCTTGAATTTTTCTAAATACCTGACCAAGCACAGGAGCTGTTGGAAAGCAGTCAATCATAACGATTTCCAACCTGTGCTGACTCTGTAGTTCTGTCTTTATTGTAATAAGAAGAGCAAACACAGCTTCTTCTTCTTGGTTCCTTTCCAGTTTTAAGGATTCAATGCATATATATTTCTCTTCAGTGACAAAATAGTGTTTGACAGTCACATTTGAACTGCCATTTTAATTATTTTTCTATGCCTTTAAATGTAGTTTATGAGTCACAATAAAATTAATTTCAATTCACATGAAAGATAAAACAGGGATCGATGTTATTATCAAGGTAATTTTTTTAAAAAGCTGTGGCAATTCCATCATTATGCATTGTTTTTCCATTTCCCCTCTTGGCCAAAGCACTGGTTTTCCATGATGCTCTAACAAATTAAAACAACACAAATTTATTATCCTATGGGTCCGTAGTTTAGAAATTGAATGCAAACCTTGGTGTTAGCTAACATCGAGTTGTCACCCGGGCTGTGCTTCTTCTAGAAGGTTCTAGGGGATATCTGTTTCTTTGCCTTTTCACAGACCTGGAGGCTGCTGGATTCCTTAGCGCACAGCCCTCTCTGTACCTTTATACTGAGCAATATCTTTCTCACTTTAGCCACAAAACACCTTTCAATTTATAGAATGATGCCATATGGGAACCTCCTAGCTATCCCATATAATTTTCCCATGTCGAGAACTTTAATCTTGCAATGTTTTGTTTGCTTTGTAAAGTAACATAGTCGTAGGTTTTAGGCATTAAAACATGGAAATTACTGAGAAGTCATTATCTGCCTGCAAAACCGCTATCCCAGATGGCAGAATTCTTCATGAATATTCTTATTCTTTGGGTGTGCATGATTCTAATTCACCCTTCGGAATGCCATAAAGTAGCCCTAGTTGGTGCCTGCCCCGTTCCTTATCACCGAGGCAATGTGGCCCATCCCTCAAATCCTGAGAGTCTGGGGTGCTTTGGAGCTCACTCCCCTCCTGAGGACCGGCTGCCTCTGCGCTGCGAGACCTGTGCTGGCCACTGTGCCTGGGTTGGTGCTCAGCCAGTGGCTTGCTGAACTGAGACTTGGAATGTTGTTCACGTTCCAAAGCTCTCGGGGGCATCAGGCCGAGAGCAGTGTTAAACACAACCTGCATCTTTTCCTTACTTTCCATCCTTCTCCTCACTCACCCTCTTACAGTTTTCACAGCTTCAATAATTCATGGCCCCAGCTTCCGAGTCCAGGGAACTCTGTGAGCCACCAGGGGCATTTTTACAAAACAGAAACTCACTGAAAATTTTTCCTAAACTCCCTGTTACCTGCTCAATAACATACTGATTTCTAGAACTAGAATTAGGTCTCCATCTTGTGGCTCATATCTATATTTTAGACTTTTTTGTCCTTTTTCCTATTCACACTTTTTCCCTCTTCTGTAATCATACTCTATACTGTACTCCATGGATAGGGAGGCTGTTTGTTTGTTTGTTTGTTTGGTCGAGATAGAGTCTCCCTATGTAGTTCAGGCTGAACTTGAACTTACTATGTAGCTCCAGCTGGCCTCAAGCTCATAGTGATCCTCCTGCCTCAGCCTCCCAAGTGCTGGGATTACAGGCATGTGCCCCCACACTTGACCAAAAAAGGGATACAGAGGATAAGGCAGGTAGATTGTGGTACCACCAGCTGATGTTTTTATTCAGTTCCATATTTCTGTTCGTGTCATCCCCCCCCCCCGACTGTTATCCATCCATCAAGTTCCAACTGTCCCTGGTAACTCTGAAGAGAGACATGTCACCTTGCATATTTTCTGTGAACTGGTTCAGATGACACTCCTTGTCTCATACTATGTGTATTTGTGTTCACTGATGGAGGAAGTATTCTAATGTTACTGAAAAACCTATAGATAGGCCTTGGATAAAATCTCGGTACCTGCCATTTACCAACCATGTTACCGCCAAGAAATTATTTATAGATGATGGGGTGTAGTTTCCTTCTCTGCAAAATTTAGATGATTTTAGTAACTACTGAAAATAACATTGATTCCATGCTAGAAATACTTTTATGTATATTGCTAAAATACCCAAAATATGAAAATTTCCAAAAAGTATACAAGAAAATCATTTCAAAAGGAATAGAATTTAGAAAGAATATAAACCTCCTGAACAGAATGCAGTTTCACTGCTCTATATTGTGGTTTCAGTTATTCCACAGTTGAACTTTGTCTGGTCAGCGCCACCCACAAGATCACTGCACACTGATCGTTCATGGGAAATGAACCATTCCTGCTGCTGAACTCTTCTTTCGTTTGTCCTAATGGAGCGGATTCTGTCAAATGCAGCCACTAATACTCTCAAAAGTATTCTTACACTTACTATGTGCACCAAAGGACACATTCAATGGAAAGAAAAGAACCTGTGGAGTGGGAGAAACTTTCACAAATCATATTTCTGGCAAGGTGGTGCTGTCCAAAATATGTAAAGAGCTCAATAAAGTTAAACAAACTAAATTAAAAATGGATAAAAGACTTGAGTAGATATTTCTCCATAGCTGACGTACAGATGTCCAGCAAACACATGAAAATATGTTCAACACCATTCATCATTAGAAAATTTCAAAGCACACATTGTTGTGATACTGTCTCACATCCAGTAACATGATTAGTGTAAGAACAGCAACCACAGAAAGTACCAAATGTTGGCAATGCTGTGAAGAAATTGAGGTCCTTATGTGCTGTTGATTAGAATATAAAATGATGCAGCCACTATGGAAAATAGCAAAGCTCTTCAGATAATTAAAAATAAAATTATCATATGCTATGATTTTAGTATTTGTACCCCTCCGCATTTTTTCTTGAACTTAATCCCTAGTGTAATGGTATTACTAGATGGAACTTGAGGAAGTCATTAGGTCAGGAGCCTACGCTTTCACGGTTAATGGGATTAATTTTCTTATCGAGGGGCTTTGCGGAGCCCATTTGGTCCTGGCACTGCCCCTGCCATGTGAGGGCACAATGTCCATTCTTTCCTCCCCGTGAGGATGCAGCAAGCGCTTGCTTAGAAGTAGAGAGCAGAGAATGTGCCTTTACCAGACATGGAACTTCCGGCACCTGGATCTCGGACTACCCAACCTCCAGAACTGTGAGAGATAAATTTCTAATTTTTTTTTTTTTATAAATTACCTAGGCTAAAACATTTTGTTAAACTCATAAGCATGGAATAAAATTCTAAGGGATCAAGCAATCTCATTTCTAAGTAGATATTCATCAGCATCTCTGAGAGACATTTGTATTCCCATGTTCAGAGCAGTACTGTTCACAATAGTCAAGAGGTGAAAGCAACCAAAATGCCAGTCACGGGGCTGGGGAGTTAGCTCAGCGGCATAAACGCCTGCCTTGTAAGCGCATGGTCATGAGTTCGATCCCCGGTAGCGATAAAAAACAAGACAAAACAAAACAAAACAAAACAAAACAAAACAAAACACCTTGTAACAAAATGCTGATGACCGGACAAGCAAAATGTGCACACACACTCATGTTCCTCAGTTGCATTATCCAGGAGTCACTGTCACAATGTACAACACTAATGAATTCAAGGAACTCATGCTAGTAAATAAGCCCATCACAGAAAGACAGATGGCCTCTGATGCTACTCATACGAGGAATTTAAGTCGTCACATTCACAAGAGCAGGTGTGGTAGTTGTGAAGGGCAGAGTGCAGGCAAAGTGGAGAGTTGTTTCACGAGTCTAGAACTTGTTTTGCAAGGTAGATGATGTCTGCTCAACAGCTGAACTGTACCTTAGAAATAAATGGTTTAGATGATAATTTCATAATTTCGTGTTATGTATTTTTATTACAATTTAAAATCACCCTTTCTGTTAATAAGATCATTACTTTTTTGGACTTCCTAGACTAATGTCCACTGACCTAGATTGATGCCATAACCCAAAAGCGAGCTTCTGGTAGGACAGTTCCACTAGACATCTTAGAAGTGAAGGACTGGCTTTCCTGACGTTTTAGTTTAAGAACAGTGCATATTTTAGCAGGAATTCCTAACCCCAAGGGCCACAGACCAATTCACACCCTGTTAAGAATGGAACCATGCAGCAGGAGGGAGAGGCAGGACACTGCTCTCCGTCACTCCCACTCCCACCTAGTGAAGCTTCCCCTCGGATCAGTGGCATCGGAGTCTCATGCTCGCCCTACCCGAGGGATATAGGCTCTTTTCAATCTTCCTGAAACCACCTGCCACCCCACACTACCCCTACCCTTCTGTCACAGAATCAGTCCCTGGTGCCAAGAAGGGTGGGGAACTACTGCTTAGAGTATTTAGCTACGGGTAGTAATCCTGTCATTTATAAAACTCACCATGAATGCTGCTGACAGACAGGCACTCTTCTCAACCCTCAAAGTCCGTGTCCTCACTTACACTCACCACGGCCCCAGAATGGAGCTTGGGATAGTTCCATTTTACAAGGCAGAACACTGAAGCTTCAGAGAGTTTGTCAGCTGGAGCAGATTTACAGATATGGACTACAACCTCCAGAACTCAGACAGGAGGACACTCTAACTCCAAAGCCATGCTCTTCACCGCTTTATCGTTGTGCCTTCTGGAGAAATTAAGAAGCTCAAAGAAGGCTTATTTTACAGTATTATTTCAGAATAGTTATGTGGGTGACAGCGGAATCCACTGTAGACACCGCATGCCATGGCTGTCTGCTACTTGATGGTTGCTTCACTATTAGTACCCATGGTGACTCGTTGACTTTCCTGCAGTAAGGATGTCATTTTGCCACATAGCTTTGTTTAGCTATTCACTTTTTATTCCTAAGAGGCTTTCCCCAGGCAAAGAAATCTGGATTGCATTGCACTTTTGAGTTATTGTTTCAGTCATGGTTTTGATATTTCCTAAATCCGACGGGGCCTACTTCAGTCCCCATGCACCTTTTGTCTGCTTCTCTTCTGTCCCGCAGCATCTCTGGTGCACTCACGTGTAACCATATGTGCATCACGTGATATCTTTAGCAGTGGGAAATTCCAGAGAGCTATTTTCTATGCTATGTTGATCATATGTTTGATTTTTTTAAAAACCAGGTGACAGTTGTAACATTAAGGAAAATAATCATATATATTTTGCTGAACCTTCTACCACTGTGGTTCTTGTCTATATTTGTCTCTAAAAAGTTGTCTGTTATAAACAAAATACAGAAAGTGACAGTCAAGGAAACTTAGTTGGAATTATTTCACAGACACAGGCTTAGTATGTCTAATTATAGGGAGCATCTCAAAGTAGAGTATGAAAGGTTTAAGTTCTACCAAATCAAGCTATGCAAGGAAATTCCTCATGGAGGAAAAAAATCCTTCACTGTGTGAAAAGATGCTCAGTCCCATTTAAAATAAGAGAAGTGAAAATTAAACACCACTTTTTATCTACTAGATTTACAAAAGTTTCCTAGTTTGTTAAAATATTCTTTCAGCAAGGTTCTGGGAAACAGGCACTTTCACACATTGCTGGTGGGAATGTGAAACAGTACAAGCACCATGAACGGAAATATTGCGGTCACTTAAGCACATCATGTGCAGATATTCACTGGTCACGTGATCTTGTTTCTCTGAGCCTATTTCAAGGACACACTAAAAAATATGAAGAGACCTTCATGTGTCTGCCATTCTATTTTAGTATAAAAAAATGGAAAGAAGGAAATGTCAATTAAAAGAAGCCGGGCCTGGTGGCACTTGCCTGTAATTCCATCACTCAGGAGGCTGCGGCATGAGAATTTCTGAGTTTGAGGCCAGCCTGGGTTACAAAAAATGAGCTTAAGGCCAGGCTGTACTGCATAGTGAAACCCTGTCTCAAAAAGACCCAAACAAACAAACATTCCTGAATAAATTTAGTATAGCCACAAAATAGAGAATTATATAGCTATATAAAGAATATATACAGCATTACAGAATTATCTTCAACATATATTGTTAGATGAAAAAACAAGATGACTGAAAATGTTTATGGTACGTTACTATTTGTCTAGGAAAGTAAAATGAAAATGTACATATATTCACTAATATTAGAAACAAAGTAACATCAAAACCTGTCATACTATGCAACATATACATATGCATACATCCATCCATGCATATGTACATGCAACGTAAACTTATTTTTTTAAAGTTACTTGTATCAGAAGGGAAGGTACAGAGAGTAGAATTAGAAGATTGACTTTTTAGAATTTTGACTATTTTACTTTTGGAACCATGTGAAATTTTTACGTAATTTTAAAACAGTGTTAAATCTTGAAGTATCAATTTTAAATAATTGAAGATAATGAAACGAATTAGTGCAGTTGCATTCCAAGCTGATGGCACAAACACATGGACAGGAATTTCCGTGTGGCATTTAAACAGGAATTTTTGTTTGTTTGTTTTTGTCTTTGCAGTATTGGGAATTGAACTCATGACCTCGCGTTAGCCAAGCAGGAGCTTATGCCAGTTTTTACTAATGTTGTTAATGATAATGTTGATGTATTTATAATGGATTTATTTTGTATGCTTTGTGTAATGTACCAAAGAGGTTAGCATGTTAGTATCTTTAGGAACTAGAATTTTTTGACATGAAGAAGGAAAATATACATGTAAGATGAACAAAACTGAGTGAAAATGCTGTGATCCTGGTTTCAAGATTGGAAGGATTAAGAACTGAACATTGCATGGGATTAGAAAACTTTAAACTGGCAAATACAGCATAGTTGCAGGTCAAGATCAACAAAATGCCTTAAAGTTAATGGGTGAAATTTTGATGAATTCCAGGGTATTTACATAGTTTCAAAGTTACCTCCTCTAAGAGAATACTTTTTAATTAACAAAAGTAGCAACTTTACGATGGAGAAAGTAGGAAGACACCACCTTAAATCATTAAGGTTAATACAATCATTGCTGAAAAAAAATCAGCATTGTATGCCTTTTGAAATGAAAAAAACAAAACTCATTCCTTGTAATTTTTTCCAAAAATGCATGGTGTAAATACAATCACAAGGAAACATTTTTAAAATATAAATTGAATGATTTTCTAAAAAGTAAATATACCAGACTTTTTGCAAACATATTAAAGTCTTGAACATCAGTGACTAAAAGCTGTTTCAGATTAAAGGAAATTTAAAAGTGGTTACTGAATGCCACGTGTGGTGCAGGACTTTCTTCTGCCATGAGCAACATTATTTGGGTAAGTAGAGAAATTTTAAAAAGGTTAGCATATTAATATTATCTCCCTATTAATTACTGGTTTTTCTTGTCATACGGTAGCCATATGTGGAAATGTCATATTCTGAAGTGTTTAGAACAAAGAAACAGCACATCAGAAGTCATTCTGGAAAATTATCATAGATAAATATAAACATATATTCTCATATATGTAAATGATAATTGAAAATTATATGCAAAATATCACCCAACAATGTTGATGATATCACTTTAACAACATTTGAGCAGTTGAGGCAAAGGGTAAATGGGAATTCTTTGTTTTTCTTTGTCTTATACCTTTTCATAAGTATGAATTATACAAAAAATATTTGAAAAATATGTTTTCCTAACTTTATCTTCTATTATCAATCCATTAAAAATTAACAATCCAGAGATTATATCTTTAGGTATTATTTAAGGAATCAGTTTTCCTTGAACAATGACGCATTCCAAATCTGAAGCAGAGAATGTCCCAAAAAACAAACAAACAAACAAACCCCCCAAAACCAACTATATCTTGTTATACAAAAAAGGAACAACTAAAGATTTTATCAAAAGAGCTTAGGAGCCAACTGAAAAAGTATCCTATTGGAAAGAGTTCAGAAAATCTGAAAATAGGAAAGAATAATACCTGCAATGTTATTGATTTATATCAAATTTAAATTGATATATTTATCCAAAAATCCCTCATTAAAAATCTTTGTAGTACATTATGGATCCAAAATTATTATTTTAAAAGACTGGCAAAAGTAAAAGGAAAGAATAAAACTTTTAATCTCTCTTTTCTGTACAAATTGTGCCCTTCTGGATAACCAAATATTTAATGACATGAAATTTTTCTTTACAATATTCCATTTGTAAATGAATGCAGAATTGTAAGATTAGACCATCATCATCTGGCAATTTGGTGGATTAATTGATCTAAGCAAAATGTTCAGTACTGCCAACATTACTGAAAAACACTCAAAGGGGTTTTATGTGCCTCCAGATGAAAGTAGATCCATTCTCTGTGAAGTGCTATTGGCAAAGACAAAAACAGCCAACTTTCATCTGCTTCTAACTGCTAATTTTGAGAAATTAAAAGGAAGAGAGGCGCACTTCAAACCACAGCCCAAGAATGCGAAGGAAACATGTATACTCTGCAAAACTTATAGGACAAAGTCTCTAGATCCCAGATTCTTCAAACAATCAAAAACTACAAAAGCAAAATGAAGCAGACGAAGAGTAGATTAGAAGAAATGTGAAAGACTGTCAGTGAGTTACACGTAGAATCTTGCTTAGAGCCTGACCCGTGCAAATTAAAAAGGCAATTTTCCTGAGATACTCAGGGAAATTTGAAAATTGAATCCATACTTTTATTAGAGAATTATTGTTGATTTAAGGCTAAGTGAGATGATGGTATATTTATTTACAAAAAAAATACCACTGTGCTTTTTAAGAAATATATACTGGAATAATTACAAATGAGATACAATGGAAGGAAGTTACTTTGACATAATCATGGCAAGAAAGAGGAATTAGGAAAGGAGATAGGGGAAGAAAAGATGAAGTGAGTTTTTCCATGAGCTGATAGTGGAAGAAAATGTGTGTAAATCACAAAGGAACTTATTTTATTATTTTTTACAGCCTTCATCAGTTTGCATATATCCAAAATAAATACTAAAGTTTTAGATCATAACTAGGAGGATGCAGAAAATAAAAGAGGAGGAAAAGAACAATAATTTTGTGCAACTATTAGTGCTGCATTATACTAGATATATTTTAGTATGTTTTTACAATTTGGTTTTAACTACAATCCAAACAAGTGATTATGCATTTTCTGTTTTACAAATAAGAAAATGGAGGTTCGAATGAGTAAGTAATTTGCTTAACATCTCAACACTAGTTCTTGAGAGAACGGAAGAAACACTCCCAGCTTGTTCTCTGACACCTCATCTGGTGTATCCCAAATCCATGGAATATTCTATTCCACCATAAAATGGAAAAATCTGAAAATAAATTTCATGCATTAGTAGCATTATTGAGCTATAATTCACACATCATAAAATCAAACCTTTTAAAGTGAAATTTATTGGTCCTTAGCATAGTCACAGAATTGTGCAACCATTACCACAGCCAAAGTTTAGGATATTTTCATCATCCCCAAAGGAGATCCATACTCTCTAGCAGCTGTTTCCAAGTCTTTCTACTCATCAGCCTTAGAAAACCATTAACGTACTTTCTATCCTTGTTGATTGGCTTCTCAAAATTTCATACAATACATGCTATGTTTTTATCATACAAGAGTAGTCTTTGTGATGTCCTCTTTCACTTAGAATAATGTTATCAAGGTTAATCTACGTTGTAGAAGAGTCAGCACTGGATTCATTTTTCTTGCTGTGTAATAATCCACATGGTATAATTATGCCGCCCTTTGTTAATTCATTCATCATTTTGTGGACAGTTAAGTTGTTTCCATTTTTCAACTATGATGTATAATGTGTATTATGTTAGTTTCCCACCAGAAAGTGAAGGTTCCATTTCCTCCATGTCATTGCTATTATTAGTTACTATCTGTCTTTGAAATTATTGCCATATTTATGGATGCAAAGTGGTATTTTATTGTGGTTTTGTTTATGTTTCCCTAGTAACTAGTAATGTTGGTAATGTATTATTTAATTATTTATCATCTGAACTTTGTATCATTTATTCACTCAACAAATGTTTGAGTGCTTTCTATATGACAACCCTTAGAAGAGAAGAAATGATACTTCAGATGTAATTGTAGACAAAAATGGTAATCATTGGTGAGCTCATTAGTGAGAAAATAAGCAAATTCTCCTCTGATTAATTTCATTTTCTCATATCAATGATAAGTAGTATTGATTGGCTAAGAGAGATATTATGTTAAGTGAAGAATGAAATATATTTGGACCAAATATACTGAAAAAAATAGCAACTAATTCTACTTCAGCAAATCTAGTATATATTCAGTTTACTTTAAAGGTATTGTGAATATATCATGCATCAAAATATAAAAATAACAGAATGAATACCTGGTATCTACAACTGAAAAATACTTAATTACTGATGTAGCGGAAAGCTTTGTGTAACTGTACCTGATGATAGCTAGCATCATCCCATACTGAATTTTATTATCTTGCTTTTTTCTTTGTTGTTTTACCACACATATTCCTGAGAGACTGTTCTTTAGTTTTGTATGGTTTTAAATTTTATACATATAGTATCTTACTGCAAGCATGTTTCTGCAAGTTACCCTTACCAAACAAACAAACAAAAAATGATGCTATAGATGCTGGTTTGTACATTTCCTTGCCTGCATAAGCAATATCTAATTTCTCTCAGAATTAGAAGTTGACTTTCTTGGCAATGTGTCATGTGCATTTTCATCTTCCTAGATAGCTCAGCATTTTTCTTTAAGAAGTTTGTATTAATTTACACACGATTCAGTAGTTTGTAATATTTTCTTTACTCCCGATTCTTGCCAATGCTGTCTTCCATCCAACATGTTAATGAAAAGTCGCTTCTGGTGGATTCATTTACCAGTGTTATCATTTTTAATAAAGCTGAACACCTGCTCATTTCTTTTGCCTAGTTTTCTTCCTCAGCTATGTTTTCTTCAGATTTTTGTTAGTTTATTATGTATTTTGGAGGGCAGTGTCTGTTGGTTACATGTGTCTTGATTTTATGCCCTTATCTCAAGCATTTTTAAAATAGTGCTTATTATTAATAAGTATTTTAATATTAACTTGTAATGTTGGTATTTTGTTAAATCTTCTTGAAGTTGTGAAAGTACTGTCGTTTATTTTCTTTGAAAACAATTGTTCATATTTCAATCTTCCATCCACCTGCAATTATTATTGATTAGTACTATAAAAAGTTGAAAGATACTGTCTCTGTGTTAGATAATAAATTTCTTAGAATCATTTACTGAGAATGATTTATTTATCCTTACATGCATGTTGCTTCTGTCCTGAATCATTGTCGAGCCCCCTGTTTTCTTCCATTGGCCTATTTGTTCATTTCTGATATTCCACACTCTTTTATCTCCAGCTGTTCTGTGTAAATTACATGGTAACAGACATGGCAGATAATTTCCCATCTTCACTCTGTAAATGCAGGTAGATACAAATCAGCAGGATTGGCATAGTTTTTTGAATAAACTTTCCAGAGTGAACATGTTAGGTAGTATAAACAGATACCATCTTACATTCTTGCACTCCACTTATAATTTGTATTTTGAAAAGTATATGCAATTAGGGTTGAAACTTAGGAACCATGAGAGCCAAAAGCACCTGATCAAGTATGTTTAGAAAATAAATGAAAATTCTTTAATTATACATATCACAGTTTAGCAAGTTGACTTGTAATATACAGATTGTTGTATATTTTCACTGAATGTGATTTGAATTTTTTTAAAAAATGTGCTCATATGTAGATAGCATTGAAGTTTAAAACAAGATTGCTTGATTACTCCTTCCAATTGCTGATGTACTGTCACCAGTTTATGCTAATCATTACAAAAAAGAGAAACAGGCTGTGGGGAAGATTACTTTATTCTTTATCTTACTTAGATGTAGCAGAAAGCTTTGTGTAACTGTACCTGATGATAGCTAACTGAATTTTATTATCTTGCTTTTTCTTTGTTGTTTTACCATACATATTCCTGAGAAAACTGTTCTTTAGTTTTGTATGGTTTTAAATTTTATACATATGGTATCTTACTGTAAGCATGTTTCAAGTTGAACTCGAGTTCAACTTGTGGATTACTTTATCACAAATGTGTGTAGATTTGTTTTAGATTATTACTAAGTTCACATATTTAATGTATTTTTATGTGAAGATGATATGTACCACAAAAGTCTTTTTGTGGACTGCCAGAATTAAAATAAGTGACTCAAAACTTAAGCATCTGTAAGAAATTCTTCATTATATAAAATTGATAATCATCATCTAGACATTTTTTGATGTGGCTTAAATATTATATTATTTATTTACATGACATATTTAGATATGTCCTTTATAATTCACCATATGGATTGTTTTTTCATTCCTGAGATTATTTTAAAATTCAGTCATGCCTTTTTGTGCTATTTTATGAAATCAGAATTGCACTAGGAAATGAAAGAGTTTAAGATGTGGTCTAGCATTTCATGAACATCCAGTTTTACTGAGAGAAATTAGATTCATGTCACATGGAGTATGTGTTTGTCAGCTTTCCACTGTGATGTCAAGATACCAAAATACCAGGTATAAACAACCTAAAAGAGGAACAGATTTTTTTGGCTCAGGGTAGCACAGGTTTCAACCCATGTGTGCCTGGCCCGATCTGCTTTGGATTTGTGGTAAGTGAGAGCATCCTGGTGGAGAATACATGATAGAGACAGCTGCTCATCTAATGGTGCTGGCAAGCAAAAAACAGGGCCAGAAGGCAGAGATTCCATAAACCTTTCAAGGCATGCAGCCAGTGAAAATGACCTAACTTCCTGCGGTAGACGCCACCACTCCATAACACCAAAACCTGGTAACTAAGCCAGGAGTCATGGCCCCTGGGGATATTTAAGAATCAAACTATAACAGAATTTAGCTCATGGCCAGAGCAGTTGAAGTCACTCTGAGTTAGCCACAGAGAGCAGCCTTGCTGGCAAGAGTTGATCTGGGATACGGTAACTCGTTTCTAGACATGTGAAATTGTGGCTGATGGACTGTACTAAACAAATCTGTGACCTTTAACAGAATTTCTGACTAAAAATGCTTTGCTCATTAAATTTAAGTATGCTTGCTTAAGAACCTCAATATCTAGGAAACTCTAACTTGGAAAGGGCAATGATAATGCATTTTTACATTTCTAAAGCATAGTTATGATTTATTATCCATGAAATTGTAAATTACTTGTTTACCATGTGCTTAAGATATTTTTGAGAACATTGTATGTTCAGTGCGTATCTTTACATTTATTTGGTCAGGTACTGATGCTTGTAGTCTTATGAGCATAGCATTGAGAATTGCTCTCTTCACTAAAGTACTTTGAGAGCGATACATGGAAAGATGCTTGCTTAGCTTAATCGAATCTAAATAGTACGGCCAAAGATAAGTCTGCTATTTTAACTTACCTACAAGTAGACTAGACTCAAGAAGTTTCAAAGAGATACAGCACTTTTTAAAAGAGAAATTATTCTTTGCTTCCTTTTTCATCAACGCTAGCATATAAAGGGTTTGTGCAGAAACATAAAAGTAGTAGAGCCCTATTTTTTCACTCATAGAACACTGACTTTCTAACTCCCCCGATCCTGTTTGTAGCTCTGTGATTGCCTTGCTCCTGGGTTACTTCTCACTAAATTTCTGCTGCTGCTTGGAATTAAATATCCTGAACATCAAACCATTTATCCTTCCCTCCGTGCTGTACTTTCCATCAGCAGTGGGGTCTGTCATTTTATTTAACTTTCCAGCAAGCAATCAAGGAATTACTTCTGATTCTCTGCAGTTCTCAACTTTTTTAAATCACACCTAACTTAAAGTCATTTTCCTTTTGTTTACAGTACCTAAACCCACTTGTATCTGTTGTTTCAGTGGTAGTTTCTTTGTACCAGTTCTTATGCTGTTGTTGAATTTAGAGCAAGACAAACATCCAACCCCAGTTCTAACCCATTATGTAGATAAGATTACTCACATTGAATTAATTATCCAACCTCTTTGGTACTTTATGAAATAAAACTTTATACAGTGAAAACGCACACTGTCAGTTCCCCGCTCTTCTTCCTTTGTCCGTATGGACAACCAAGCATCTGCTTTTACCCAGCCTGACCAATTTGGGCAGTTCTGTTTACCATTTTATTTCCAGATATATCACATATATGGAAATGGTTTGAATAGGGTCCGTGTCCTTAAATAACTATGTGTAGCATATACACAGAATTTACATTCATTTGATACATTTTATACTTTCCATCACTTCCATTTTACAGTTGGAGAAAATGATATTCAAAGAATAACATTTCAAAGGAAAATGGGTTGAAATAGATAATGGAGCTGAAAATAATGTTCATAGGTTTTTTTTTATTTCAAAACAATTCTTTGCCCTAGTCTGCTTTTAAAAATAAAAATAGACTTAATTATATTTTAATCTATAAATTTATAGTTTAAATATTGATTGCCATTATAATTTTAATTACTTTTATTCAAATGCTATTAAATTGTAGCATATGAATATGCTTTTCCATTTATTTCAAAACATTAAATTGATTGGATAATTTCACAGATGAAATTCACTGAAGTTCTTTGTTTTCTTGACTCAGAATTTGTCAATGAAATTTGTTGCTATAAAAATACTTGTATACAGTTTATCTGCTATATTTTCATGAAAATTTAAACAATATTAAGCTATCCAACTTTTTGTCATCACTTGGAGAAATGCTTATCAAATATGTTCTAAGGCACATTTTATGTGTTGTTTTTATAGTGTTTATATATTAACTATTGATTACATTTATATATTATAATGTTACATTTGTATCAAATTGTGTATTGAATTCACATATATTTTTGTGAATTATAATGATTCAGAACACCATGTTCAAATTCTTAAGGATTTATTCAAGACTTTTTATCCTGAAACTTTTCACTAAACATAATTTAAGTAACTTGTGTGTCTCAGATCAAGGTTTAAAAATGACCAGATAAGTACATATTTATTGTATAAAATATTGAAAAGACATGGAAATACTTAAAATCACCTGTAATTCCTGCATTCAGATAAAACCTTTATTAAATTTTGTTCTTATTCATTATTACCCTGGAATGTCAGTTATTAGTAATATTAGGTCTTCATAAATATTAGTGAAAAAATAGGCTTATAAATTAAGGAGTGAATGATAGAAATAAACCCATATAATTTTTTAAGCAAAAATTAGATCACACTATAAATAATGCTTTTTAACTTGTTTTTTTCACCTAATACACCCTAAGAAATCACATGTATTCAGTGTTCTGAATACGATTTTCATAGCTACATCATCCCCAAGTTTTATAGTTGAGTGAGTCACCTCGTTTCAGGTATATTAAAAGAGACTAACATTTTTGAATTAGTATGACATACCAGTTGCTGAAAACTTGTTCACTTCAAACTTTTATTGGATCCTTGTAGATTTAAAATGGAGATAATTCAAACGTCTGGACCTACCTCTTCTTGCTTTTGTCTCTTGGTCCCACTGTAGTTTCCTGGAGAGAAACTGCAGTCTTTATCATATGCTTTAACTTTGTGAGCCCTTCAACAGCCTCTTCTTCCAACAGGGATGCTATGTTCACTCTTTCTTCCTGAGAACACACATGTGACCTTCCACATCAAATTGCAGGATTTCGGTCCTAAATCACAGTGACCATTGGGAATTAGTGTAATTCACATATGGTGGAACAAATCGCTGTGTAGATATGGAGAGAACTGAAGTTTCATTTCAAGTCCAAGAGAACAAAGGAAGATTTTAGTTTGAGTGGAGCAGTGATAACTTTAGATAAGGTTATTTTCTTGTTGCCTACTAACAAGAAAAAACAATTTAAGGCAGCACATTCTTTTCTTTCCTTCAGGAGACTGTGGCTTTTAACTCTTCTCTTATGAGACCCCGTGTGATTGGAGAATGGGTTGGTAGAGAAGAAAACGATGCTGATCCCCTAGCTGCTGAAATGCTGCAGCCACCAGTTCCAAGAAGTAAAAATGATCAGTGGGAAAGTGAAGAAAGTGGTTCCAGTGCTGCAGGAAGGTGAGATGGGATGTCTTCCAATGCTCTATTTTAGTCATTAAAATCTAAGCACAAGATCTTGGTGAAATCCATGATAGCAATTTTACGTATAAAATTGATAGAGTTCACAGTAGGTAAAGAATAGCTGTATTTAACCATTCGACAACATATATAAATTCGAAATATATTGTAGACTATAAGCACAATTTATCTGTTCATTGAAAGCTTAATTGCTGTTTTAAAGTTAGTGTTGTTATATGTGCCTTTGGGTTTTTGTTTGGTTGTTTTCTCAACACTAGGAAGTTACCATCTTTTTGCTACTAAAACCAGTAAAAAAGTAATTCCAAGGTCATAAACTGTAAGTCAGGACTTACTATATTATTGGGCAGCAAGTGGCTAGCTAGCTATTAAGACTTACAGAAGGGGGACTTCAAATATACTAGAAAGATGGAGTTACTCATCAAGAAAACTATTAAATGTATAGTGAATGGACTATAAGAGCTAGAGCTTTTGTGGAATATAAAGAAAGAGAAATCTTGATTTAGAACTAATTAAGTTTGTAGTGGAGAGCTATGCTTGAATATTATTTATTTGGATTTTTTCTTTAATTTTTTAAACTGTTATGATTTATAAGCTTGAAAGTATACATAACTGATTTCACTCAGCCCTGATGCTTAAAATAGTGACAGACTGGTCTTAACATCTACACGTTGGTAGAAATGAAGTACAGAAATGCTCAAATGTCCAGATCATATTTATTAGAAAAAGCATATTCACTATTTGTATTGTTAATAGCAACTATAATGAATACAACTCAACATAAAAATGAAAACTTAAGGGAGATTGAGGCAAAAAGCATTTTGAGAGTCTTATCTTAAACAAGATCAGAAAATGGATTTAAATACTTAATGATTTAAAATGTGACAGGAACATAAACTTTCTCTGGCTCTTATTAGCCAACAACCAATGAAGACTTTTCTATCCATGCCATAGCTACAGTAAGTTGATATTGCCTATATTAAGTTTAGCAGCAACCAATAACTATTTTTTTCTCAAAAAATATTGCTACAATGTAATAGCTTTCAGAAGTTCTATCCTTTGACTTATCCCTTGGCTGGAGGGGAAGAAGTTGAGAATAGCCTTTAGTGTGCTTCAGGCATGTATAAAACTGATTCAGTTTCCGAGAGAAATAACTTTTGAATTATTTAAATAGTTGAAGTGTCCTGTATGAAAAAGAAGAAACTCATTTTTAAAAATCCAGGTATCTTCTTTTGTGAAATGCCAGATCAATTTCCCGTCAATGAAAGTAATTTTAGCTTTAATGCTAGACTTACGAAGCCCAGTAGACTTTATCATTATTCATTGTTCAATCTTTCCTGAAAGATAAAATAGAAAAATGTCAACTTTCATTTTGCTTTGATTTAGTCATAATAATAATCAGAGCTATGTATTGTAAATGTTAGTGCTTTCATTTTCTTCTTATAGCATTAGCTATGATCTTTATATAGTAATGAACTCACAGTATAATTTAACAGTTTTAAACATTAACAGACCAAATGATTTTCTAGACTTTTCAAATAACTGATTCTTAATTTTGATTTCTGAAGCCTGAATTCTTCCAATTTATTTTCTCAGTGGGGTTTTCACATGGTTGTTATCAATAGACATCTTCTAGAAGGCATGACTGTTATATCTACTAAGTAAAGCATATTCATAAGGATACATGTTAATTTGTTTCACTTATATTGCAAGTTTCTCTTAATTCACTGAAAAGAAAGTTTTGTGCTATTATCTGTTTCTTTTCTGTAAGAGAATCTTTTGTCATGTCTTATACTCCAAATAACTACTTTGAATATAATGGTGCAGTGTATTAACTATTGGTATTCTTTTATTACCTTGCTATAAAATTGTTTTTTATTTTTCATAAAACAAAAAAATATTAAATAACTAGGATCCTTAAAATAAAAGATTAATTATACTCTATTTTTTACCTGTTTCTCTAACTTGGTTTTTTCTAATATTTATTGTTTTAAGTCTTAGCTGATGGAGTGTTTACAATACTCAATCTTTAGTACATAGCCACATTTACTGCTCATGCAGAATTATACCTATATGATAGACTATCTGTTTTTCCTGGAACAGTTTTTTTAAACAACATACCCTATCTGAACTTTTTTCTTGGCCCAATTCCCCCTTTACACATCATTGTGTAAAGAGGGTCCATAACTTTGGTATGCATAGCTGACACATAAGGAGTTAGTTGGTACTAAAATGGGAAGAAAATCTGGAGGGCAATATAGAGAAGCTAATGGTATAGGAGAGAACTGCTAACACGTCATAACTCCTGGATGGTCTCTGGAAAGGACTCAAGAGAACTGTGCAAATCACAGGCAAAATGTTGTATGTATTATCAATGGTCATTTTCCTGCTATATCTCTTTTAGATTCCCAAATAAGTTCAGAATTAGGAGAGCTTAGAAAAGAAGATGAAGCATCTGAGCAATAAAAGGAAGAGGGAGAGAGATGAATGTGTTAGGAAGTGACCGAAGACTTTCTGTCTGTCAGAAACCGCCTCCTGGCATCAGTTGCTGTAGCTTGTATAGAGAGCTAGTGGGAAAACGCATACTCGTTGTACATTTAGAGTTATAAACAACAATCACATAATTATAATATAAATGTAAGCAGTATTAAGTTTAACCAACCTATATAATCTTATTTTAAGCTATCTTTATTAGACTTTGCAATGAATTTTCTATAATTACTGGTTAAATCTTAAATGTGAACTTGTAAATGGACTCACCAAGCCTTGAAAATCTAATAAGACTCCTTTAAAGCTGAACCATCTTATTAAAATAATAATGCCCATAAACATTATAGACCTATAGTGAATTGGCTTTGTTAACTCAGCATTGTTATTAGGTTGTAAATGTGCCATAAAATTAATAGAAATATTAATTAATTTAGAAAGACATATTAAATATCGAGATACAAGTCAAACTCATTTCCTATTAAGGAGTTTTCTTTTTCATTAAAGCTCAATTTGCTTCTGACCTGTTAGTGAACAAAACCTGGAAATATTCCCTGTTCATGGAGAGGCAAACAATAAACAAGTGAATATGCAAATATGTGCCATAAATTCAAGAAGTCATAGGTGGTAGGATAGAAAATAGAGTGAGAAGAAAGAAAATGAACTGAGTTCCAATAATAACAACAAAGAAACCTACCTGATTTTGTCATATCTTAGTTATTATAGCCATAACAGAAAAATGTGTGAAACATACAGCAGATATAAAGCCAAATGAAGTAGCTTAGGGATACTGTAACATGAACAATTAAAAAACAAAATCATTTATTTATTTATTTTTTACATTTTTAAAATTTTATTTAAAGAGAAGAAAATCAGAACAAAACAGAAAAAAGGATAGCAACAATACAGAATTCTAAAAGAAAGAAAGAAGAAGGAGAATGAGAAAAAGCCCCACTAAGAAATCAGTAATTTATAAATTACATACTGTCATCCTGGATGTATTTGTTCAAGTTACAAAGTTAAAGGGTACATAGTAAACATTCAAACAGTCAGACTACAAATAGTTCTGCTCAAAGATCCAACAAAGATTCAGCAATATGGTCATTTTACACACTCAAACATACATGCAGTCATATCCTTTAGAGCACTTTCTTTTCCTCTCTTTTTTACAATAGCAATTACACATTTTGGTTTTATTACACTTGTGGTTCTTATTTACTTTTTACACTAGAGACACAATATGATATTTATAAATATGATTCTTATTTATTTCACTAATGAGGATAGTCTCAAGTTGTCTTCATTTGCCTATGAAGGTCATCCTTTTTTATAGCTGAGTAATATTCCATTGTATAAAAATGCCACATCTTTTTCATCCACTCTTCAGTTGATGGGCATCTTGGTTGTTTCCAGGATTTAGCTGTCACAAATTGTGCGGCTATGAACATGGGTGCACATATATCACTGTGATATGAACTTTTCAGTTCTTTGGGGAAAATACCCAGGAGGGGAATAGCTGGATTGAATGGGGCTTCCAATCCTAGTCTTCTGAGAATTCTCCATGTGGATTTCCATAATGGTTGCACCAGTCTACATTCCCACCAACAGTGGAGCAGTGTTTCTTTTTCCTGGCAGCCTTGCCAACATTTGTTATGAGTTGATTTCTTGATGGCAGCTATTCTTTCCGGAGTAAGGTGGAATCTCAATGCTGTTTTAATTTGCATTTCTTGAATGACCAGTGATGGTGAACATTTCTTCATGTATTTATTGGCCATTTGTATATCTTTCTCTGAGAACCGTGTGTTTATCTCAGATGCCCATTTTTGGAGAGGGTCTTTGAATTTAGGGGGCTTGATGTTTTTCAATTCTTTCTATGTTCTGGACATAAGTCCTTTGTCTGAGGGGTTGCTGGTTAAAATTTTTTCCCACTCTGTTGGTTTTCTTTTCACTCTGTTGGTGATTTCCTTTGAAGTGCAGAAACTTCAATAATGTGAGATCCCATTTGTTGATTCTTTCAAGTGATTCCCGTGCAGTTTGCGTTTGGTTCATGAATTCTTTGCCTACCCCTATGTCTTCAAGACTTCTACCTACCTTGTCTTCCAGTAGACTTAGTGTTTCTGTTTTAATATTGAGGTCTCTGATCCATTTAGACTTTAGTTTTGTGCATGGTGATATGCCTGGATCTAGTTTCAGTTTTCGGCATGTAGAGAGCCAATTTTTCCAATACCATTTATTAAAGAGACTATCCTTCTTCCAGTGGACATATTTAGCCCCTTTGTCAAATATCAGGTGGCTGAGTGTCTTTGTAGTTGTGCTTGCATCTTCTAATCTGTTCCATTGATGCTCAGGTCTATTTCTTTGCCAGTATCAAGCTGATTTTATCACTGTGGCTTTATAGTACTGTTTCAAGTCAGGAATTGAGATGCCTACTGCCTTGCTTTTGTTGCCTAGAATTGCCTTTGTTATTCTAAGTTTCTTCTGTTTCCAAATGAATTTTAGGAGTGTTTTCTCTAGATCTGTGAGATATGTCAATGGTATTTTGATTGGGATTGCATTAAATCTGTATAATAGTTTTGGGAGTATAGCCATTTTCGCAATGTTGGTTCTTCCTAACCAAGAGCAAGGAATGTCCTTCCATTTTCTAATATCCTCTTCAATCTCCTTTTTCAGTGTAGCATAATTTTCAGCATATAGGTCTTTTACATTTTTAGTTAGGTTGATTCCTAAGTATTTCATTTTTTTACATGTTATTGTAAAGGGCGATATTTCCATAATTTCTCTCTCAGTGAGTTTTTTCTATTGATTTTTGAGCATTGACTTTGTATCCAGCTACACTGCTGAACTTGTTTATTACCTGTAGTAGTCTTTTAATGGAGTTTTTTGGGTCTTTCAAATAGAGTATCATGTCATCTGCAAATAGTGATAATTTAACTTCTTCCTTTCCTATCTTTACTGCTTTTATTTCTCTCTTTTGTCTGATTGCCCTGGCTAGTGTTTCCAGAACTATGTTGAAAAGGAGTGGTGATAGTGGACATCCTTGTCTTGTTCCTGATTTTAAACTGAAACCTTTCAGTTTTTGTCCATTTAGCATAATGTTGGCTGTTGGTTTGTCATAGATGGCCTTTATAAGGTTGAGGTAGACGCCGTATATTCCTAGTTTCTGAAGGGTTTTTATCATGAACATGTGTTGGACTTTGTCAAAAGCTTTTTCTGCATCTATTGAGATGACCATGTGGTTTTTGTTTTTGGCTCTGTTGTGGTGTGTTACATTTATTGATTTGCGTATGTTAAACCATCCCTGCATTCCTGGAATGAACCCCACTTGGTCATGATATATAATCTTCTTGATGATATGCTGCATTCTATTTGCCAGTATTTTGTTGAGAATCTTTGCATCAATGTTCATTAGTGAGATTGGACTGTAGTTCTCTTTTTTGGTTGGATCTTTCTCTGATTTTGGTATCAGAGTAATACTTGCTTCCAGGAATGATTTAGGGAGGATTGCTTTCTTCTCAATTTCATTGAAGAGTTTAAGGAGTACTGGCATCAAATCTTCTCTAAATTTCTTGTAGAACTCAGCTGTGAATCCATCAGGACCTGGGCTTTTCTTTTTGGTAAGTTTTTAATTACATTTTCAATTTCAATAGCTGATATTGGGTTGTTCAAAATTGCTATATCTTCTTTGTTGAGCTTTGGTAGTTCATATGTTTCTAGAAATCTGTCCATTTCCTCTGTGTTTTCCACTCTATGTGCGTGGAGATTTTCAAAGTAGGTATTCATGACCTTTTGAATTTCCATGGGATCTGTAGTAATTTCTCTCTTTTCAGTTCTTATTGCATGAATTTGGGTTTTTTCTTTCTCTTGATAAGGTTAGCTAGAGGTTTGTCAATTTTGTTTATTCTCTCAAAAAACCAACTTTTTGATTCATTAATTCTTTGTATTTTTTTTTTAGTTTCAATTGCATTGATTTCTGCTCTAATCTTTACAATTTCCTCTCTTCTATGAGCTTTGGGTTTAGCTTGCTCTTCTTTTTCTAGCAGCTTGAGATGGAGCATTAGGTTGTTTATTTGTGCTCATTCTGTTTTCTTGATATGACAATTTATTGCTATATATTTCCCTCTTAAGACTGCTTTCATTGCAACCCACAGATTACAGTATGTTTTTTCTATATTTTCATTGAATTGTAGGTGTTGTTTTATTTCTTCTTTAATTTCATCTGTAGCCCACTGGTTTTTCAAAAGGCTGTTACTTAATTTCCATGTATTTATGCAGGTTTTACAATTTCTTTTGCCATTAATTTCCAATTTCAGTGCACTATGATCAGATATTATGCATGGGATGATTTCAGTACATTTGCATTTACTTAAGAATGTTTTATGGGATAATATATGGTATATTTTGGAGAGTGTCCCATGTGCAGCTGAGAAGAATGTGTATTCTGATGTGGTTGGGTGGAACACTCTGTAAATGTCTACTAAGTCCAATTGCTCACAGGTATGATTCAGTTGTTATTTC
Organism: Hydrochoerus hydrochaeris; assembly: GCA_004027455.1. Lineage (NCBI taxonomy): Eukaryota > Metazoa > Chordata > Mammalia > Rodentia > Hydrochaeridae > Hydrochoerus > Hydrochoerus hydrochaeris. Next base: position 742,786 of record PVLA01000054.1, read on the forward strand.
TTTGCTGACTTTTTGTCTAGTTGATCTATCTCTTTGTGACAATGGGCTGTTAAGATCTCCTGTTATAATTGTTTTCTTGTGTATTTGGTTTTTCATGTCCATTAGTACCTGTCTTATATAGTTGGGTGCTCCTGTG